>JAKWBJ010000061.1:1985000-2585000 GCA_023159175.1 Wohlfahrtia magnifica
ACAATGTACATCATTCAATTAATTATTTTTTATTTAACTCAGTAAATGGTGCTTACGCCTCTCTTACTCTTGTTTTGAACTACACTGGGTCTATACAGTTGAAAAAGATCTGAAAGTTGTAGAAAAGATATATTAATGATAATAATTATATGCGCAAGTATATCATAAGTTACTAATTATGAATATGTATGAATACCTCTTAGTCTTGTTAAACAACATGAGTTTGGCCAGTGCATGCTATATCCGCCTCATTTCCTAATAGTACTTCTAAGCAGGTTGTCTGCAAACATTGCTCGAATGTTGTCTGTAAAGAAGGATAAATGTTAAAATAATAAAGTATTAATTTGTGTTTGTCACCATTATCTGAGCAAAATCTGGCAGTTCCACATTTTTCGTTCCATCCGCAAGTGTCTTCAATTGCAGCATGCATGCGACTTCTTCACGATGTTTGTCCTGTATCTCACCAGTCATTAACAGACAGACTGATGGCTATCTTGTATTTTATCAAGAATATCTATTGAGCCATCATTTCTAGTTTTGGCACGATCTGGTAAAAATATTTATTATTATTTACATAAGTATGTATATTAAAAGCAATATTAAAAGTTCTGGACACTTACATATGCTCCAACCTTGCTACAATCACTTGTCCTTTCATCAGTTTTATTTACATAATACATACAATATTTTGATTTCGATTATTTTTTATTTTGATTTTGCTGGAATTCACAAAAATATTGTTTTTTATGTATTCTGTCAAATGTTTCAAAATATGGCTCTACAACACTTGTTGTTTCATTTTTTCTCTTGTTGTTTCACTCTTTCAAATGCTTAAATATAAAAAAGTTATAAATGTGTTGGTAAAAAAATTGTTTCTGTGTTAGTTTCGGTCACTCATTTCTTGTAGGGTTATGTCTTTATCAATGTACAAATGTCTCAGTATATCAATCAATTTATCGTGTTTTATTCTATCCAGTAATCACAAGAATACATCTATTTTGACGTCATGCAATTTTTAATTAGAACCTTATATTGAAAACAATGCTTCTACAGAACCCAAAGTTTGCATAAAACCAAACTGCGTTCCTCACGTCTTTTATACAATCATTTATGTATAACTCTCAAGAATATTTACAAGGTGTGGTTCATCAGGGATATTAATCTATAGTATTGACATTTTTTGGCATGGTTTCTTTGAAAAGTGGATTTTTTGTTTTGTTCTGTTCTGTTAAGAAGTACGGTGCTTATCTTATATCTTTGTACTCCGCAAGTTTGTTTTAGTTTCTTGTGTTAATTAAAATCGCCATGTTTTAGCTGTTCAGTATATGTATATAAATATATATTACATCAGTACTCGTATATACTTATGTATATTGTTATATATCACGTATATTAAGCCCACTAAATATGGCAGTGATGGGTATAAAATTAATTACATTTTTGTAAGTATTAACATCACTAGATAGTGAAAGCGCTAGCTAAGAACTGTTCTGGGGGTTAAAAATATTTTTAGCATTAATTCTTATAATTATTTGATATTTATGTAAATTATTTCAAATCCCAAAGGAAGCATTTCGATTGATTTGTAAAATTTTTGTTTGTTTGTTAACTATGAAGTCAATATATTGAGCTTCTCTGCCATACTATGGAGAACTGTATACGATAAAATTCATTTCGTATTTCTTATATGCACAGATATAAAAATATAAATTTATATGCGTACATACGTGTGTATGTATAAATAAAATAAATACTATATATGGTACAATTTCTTCATATGTATGTATACGTATAGAAATAAATAAAAACAAAATAATTTCATTTAGAGAATTTCAACTTTTCATTCGAAATGATGATGCGACAATAAATCAAAAGGATAATCTACTTTTCAGGATCATAATTTTTGTTATAAATTGACAGAAGCAGTGTCGCAATATACACTACTTCTATACAACAACAACAGCAGCAGTACACATACTCGTACAACAAATGTCATAGTGTCTTCTTATTAAAGAAAACAGGCAGGCAGGCAGGCAGGCACATCACAGAAAATAAGAATATACAATAACAACAACAAATAAAGAAGAACAAAATATGGCAAACATTCAAACCAACTGCAGATAGACAGACAGACAGAAAGAATATGAAAATGTGAAAAGTGCCTATAAAACATGAAAATGGAAAGAAGTAAAAGGACAAACAACAATAACAACAGCAAAATATTGTACAGAAAAGCAAAGTGACAGATTTATGTGTGTTAAGCACAATACGCACACACACACACGCTCACACATACTCACACACCAAAAAGGCCTTGTGGAGAAGAGCAAAGTAAAAAATGAAAGACGACGCACTTTACGCACATCAAACAAAAATTATACACTCGTACTCTAACACATCTATACATAAGAATGTATGTAGTATGTGTATGTATGTATGTATGTATATAAGTATATTGTGTATGTGGTATGCGCATTTGTATTTGTGTGTCTGTATTATTTTTTATTTTGAATGATTTACTTAATGTCTTATGTGAGTGTGTTTGCGAGTGATGGGTTTCTTAAATTGTTCGGGTATTAAATGTTGCATGAATTCTTTTTTATTATTTTTCTCTGTGTGTTTCGCATTAGTTTTGCCTCGTTCCCGTTTAACCGGATATCAATTTCACATAAAATTTTTAAATCACCACTAAACAATGATAGAAAAATATTTGCAATACAGCGGGTGACAAAAAATGGCAATGCAACTGAACTCATATTTAAATCAATGACGTTTTCTCTTTGTACCTTTCAAAATGCAACACAAATGATAGATACGGCTGACAAACTTGTATGTTCAGAAAACATTTTTGTTGCATTATTAAATTCATTTTCAGAATGTAATATTGAAATTTGTTTATAATTTTTATATGTTGGTTTCTGACAAGAAAAATTGGAAGATATCTGGTCACTTAATAACTCCGTCAGATGACACATAGATGACGTTACTAGAATTTTGTTCATATGGTTTTTGTTTATTACTAACCTTCAAACGATACGTGTATAAATCTGACAGCAATCTGGCTATTGATTCGTGAGTTATAGCATTTTCTGTAAAGCAACTTTTGTTATTGAAGAGAAAATGGGAGAAAGTGAATTTCGAGTTTTGATAAAGCATTGCTTCTTGAGAAAAAAAAAATACAAGGGAAACGAAACAATGGCTCGATAAACATTATCCGAACTCTACTCCATCGAGACAAATGGTAGAGAATTGGTTTGCTGAATTTTAATGTGGTCGTACCAGCACAAATGATGGAGAGCGCAGTGGACGCCCCAATAAGGCTGTTATTCTGGAAAACATCAAAAAGATCCACAAATTGGTTATGAACAATCGTAAATTTCCAGATTTAGCCCTCAGCGACTTTTTTCTGTTTTCAGATCTCAAAAAGATCTCGAAAAGAATTTAAGTACAATTATGAAGTAATAGCTGAAATTGAGGCCTATTTTGACGAGATAGAGAAATCATACTATAAAAGTGATATCGAAATGTTGAATAATAAAATCGAGTTTTGTTTAAATTTTGTTTTTTTCTTCTTATCTTACGGGCTTATTGATAGAGCTGCAAAACCATCGATAGTACTATCGATAGTTTTGTTTTTGATTGACCATCGATAGTTTTTTTTCACTATCGATACTATCGTTAAATTCTAAGAGTACATATTGAGGCCACTAGATGTACATAGTTAAAGTCACATTTGCAAAAATTTATGCGACGCAGGTTGTTAGACGTCTGTAACTTTTTATAGTTACATAGGAACACAGTTTAATAGTTGCTTAAATTTCTATTTACTAAAGTCATATGAAGTCTGAATTGTAACTAAAATATGTTCGTACATACGGTTTTGCATTTGTTCCAAACAAATTAATCTTCATTTCCTCAGACCATAGCATGTTGTTCTAACTATTACGTGGCAGATGTTCCTTCCGTTTGCTGAGAAATTATACACTTTGAGGACTCTTATCCATAAGTCTAGTTTCCATAAGTTTTTTTTCTTAGTGTGCGACTTAAAACAGGAAAATAAATTCATTTTTGAAGCTTTCCGATGACTTGAAGGAATTAAACTTTGGATTACGAATTAAAAGTTTATCAAAACTGACAGTTGTTTTACGCTTTCGTTTCATAGCCTCTGCAGTTTTCTTTCACTGCATCATATGAATTACTTTAGTTTTGAAACACTTCATGGTCTGGACAATTTTCGCTGAATATAAGTATCACTCTTCCATCAAAATCTTCAATATATCAAATTTTATGACATACTGGACAAAAATAAAGTGTTCCTATTATTTGTTTCAACACTGTATATTTATTCTTTACCTTTCACTTAAATTCTAATATTGTTGCCACAAGTAGCACTCAAAAGCATCCGATAGTAGTTTCAAAAAAAAATATCGATACTATCGACTATTGATAGTCTTGCAGCTTTACTTATTGAGTGACCTCTTAGTAATATTTTTAAATTAAACAAAAAAGTAAACGCTCTACAACACGAAACGTTATGCCACAAAATACGAGTAATAACATAAAAAGGATAAGCAGAAAAGAAATTATGTATTCTATTGAAGAATTTAAAAAGATCGGGGTTCTTTTCAAAACTAAATGGTGGTTAAAAAACTTAAAAGTTTTAAAATACCATAGCCAAATACGAACATAGTGACCGTAGTGTAACAGGCAAAAGTCTTTGGTGGGAATAGAAACAAACTGGACCTCACACTAGCATTCTAGCATACTACCAAATAGTTTACTGGGGCAATTAAATTGTCATTTATATTTTATTATTTTATTATATTTTTAAGATCAGGCGTATATATAATGAATATTTTTTTAATTTTTCTAATATCCGTTTATGGTTGTATCTTAAAAGATACAAAGAGCAGATAAAAGTTAAATAATAAGGCATATGGAGCTCTTAAAACTTACATTTGTTTTAATGCTAACTTAGACGTTATTAGGTGTAGAACTTAAAATAGTAACATTCAAATGAGATGGAATATCGTTTTGTGTTTTTATAAACTCATATTGCATTGAACAAATTAGTGTAAACAACAAAGTTTTTGTATGCCTCGAATGTTATATTTTATGCACAACTGAGCAACATTGTTGAATAGTTTTACTTACTTATTAAACTGGAAAAAATAGCAGCTGACGTACATCAAATGGCCACCGAAGCTTATCCTGAATTTGTTCTATTTAGAAGTGATGATTACAAGCTTTCATACCTCGTTGATGATAATGATAATAATAATGAACAAGACAACAACCGTCCAAAGTGTTTGGCAACCGCTGCATTCATGCAGAAGCACATGAGTTGAAGTCGAGAGGTGTTAAATGATAACTTTACAAATTCGAAGCTTGAACGCCATAAGAAGTAGTAATTTAGCATCGAATCATTACTGACCATGAAAATTTGAACCATTATGAAAAGCAAAGAACGAGGGGACTAGAAGGTAACTTTTTTTTAAAAGCTGCTGAAGTTGGGCTAAACGATCATAGTAGGCTTTTACCAAACATAACTGATTGGTTTAAACAGCGCGTTGACTGAAAAACGCTCATAATAAACGACGAAAATATTCCATCATCACAGCGATCAGCCACATGTTGCTGGATCACTTAAAAATGCTTTACACTCTAGACCTTCCCTTTCGACTATCATTTGTTTCGATCAATGCAGAACAATATGCTATCACTATCAATCTGGCCAATCACTCTTGCAAGTCCCATGGGATCTATTGCGCCCCTTTCGGTATACAATTCGTTAGCAGATCCGCTGCCTTCCTAATGAACCCCAGCAGGTATGAAACTATAATAATAGATATTCCGCTGTCTCTGATGCTCGTAAGCACAGTCTACAAGCATCCACATTCCGTATTCGTCATCCTTCTCTCAGTCCCCAACGGCCGTAAAACATAATAAAGAACTTCAAAGAAACACGCAAAATGCGGACCGACCGCCGACTTAGCGTGTCTAAGTCCCCTTTGAGTGATCCAGAGTTCCAAGCAGCTGGCAATTAAAAGTTCCTTAATGAGATACAAGGTATTCCACCTTGAGGGCACTCTTTTGACACCATTACAGTGGATTCTTCGCCATCGAGAAACGAGCTGATGATCGTGCTTCTAAGCATGGAACTGATCCAAGGACCTAGTAATGGAGTCAAAGCCTTTTTTTTTCTAAAGCGCCCTGCACATCCAAGGAGTTATAAAAAGCCAAAAGAAGCTGATAGGTCTTTACGACTTAGGAATATTACTAGACTTACCTGTTTTCGGTATAAAAATAACCTTGACCTTCCGCTACTCTTGTAGAACATAACCCAAACTAAGTCTGACCTTAAAAATCACTAACAGTTTTGATAGGATCATATCCTTAGCTCTTTTGAAAAAGAGCCGGAAATATTCCATTACTACCTGGAGCTTTGTAAGTTTGGAAGGACTCAATCGTCCACAAAACTCTGCCAGGCGTGAATATTCTACTCAAAAGGCTCTTGACCACTCTGGAGGGAATGCAGAGGCTTTTCGAAAACTAGGAAATTGTGTAGTTAAGAAGAGATACAAAGTTTCCTTTCTAGATCTAGTGTAGACTTCGTTTTCAGTACATAGGCACCCAATACTGTCAGAATGATGCATTGCGATGGACTTTTATAGTCGGATCAAAGCCGGCAAGTGTTCACTAGCATATGCTTTATATCATATCATATCAGTAATAGCGAAATTAGTTTTATTCGTTCTTTGAATCAATTTAAATTTTATTAGTTATGCACATTAACCTTTTAAATTTTTCCAAAAGTCGCTTATTTGTAAGTTATGTATACACCCAATAGCTTCAAAAAGTAAAATCTGAATCATATATCAAGCCATTCTTTGCTTTTATTCATTCATAAGAAATTGTTCTCAATTTTATTGCTTGTTTTGCTCGGTCTCTTGTAAATGTTAAAGTTAAATGTCAGTTTTAAATTTAAGAATCACAGCTGCCTACTATAAAAATAAATTTCTGTAAGTTGTCATCTTTACACTTTTCTTTGACATCGACTGTAAAAAGTGAGAGGAAATAAAAATGGAAATAAAAATGATAAACAACGTAAAGCGTAGGAAAAAGAAATATCAAATGACAAACACACACATACCATTACTCAAACAACTCCGACAGAATCAAATAGAATTTTTAAAACTTATTTGGATTGAGTGGTGAGTGGATGAAATCAAAAGGAGAGTAACCCTTATTTGACACATTAAATGTCATTTGAACATGCGAATGACCGATTTTATGGCATTTAATATACATTAACACAAACACACACACACACATAAACCTACAAATGTATATAGCAGCCATCTTTATTTCCATCTTGGGGTCACCTTATAAGTCAGTTTCCATATACAGTTAACCGACACATTGAATGAAAAAAAAATCGAATATCGAGATCCAAAGCAAAATATCACACATTTAACACGTTTCATGACATTTACTGTAACGCTGGAAGTAGTACGAATATGACCAACCATTTCAGTAAAAAGAAACAATTTTTCATTGATAATATCAATGCGGTTGTTGTTGCTATTAATGTTGGTTTTTTTTTTGTTTTTGCTAATGTTGGTTGGATATGTCGTTTTGCTTTTATTGAAAACATTAAATCATTCTATCAATCCATTTAACATTGTGAATTGGATTTCAGTTCATTTTTGTTTTTGTTTTTTGCTTTTTTGATATCTAATAACCGAAGTAATCGCAGAACCTTTTCTGGTTTTACAGGATGAATGGTATAGACGGCTATGAATCCCTTTATGTTGTGTGTATGTATGTGCTCTTGTAAGTGTAACGTTAATGTGTTGATGTGTTGTTGTATTTGATAAGGTCCCATTTTTAAAAGAAAGTGTCAAAGAAAAAGGACATTATTTAGTGCTTAAAATGATTCATTGGAATTTTGAACATGATTTTCTTCTTTTGTTCAAAGTATATAATGCGTTTCGCAAAAAGCTTGACATTGCAAAAGGGAAAGAGTGTGTTAATGTCTGCTTTTCAAATTGAGTTTATGATTTCAATTGAATTTATGTTTTTTTTAGGTTTTTTTGTGCCATTACGATATAATTTAATTTAATGTGCTGTTAAGCTAAATCTATGATAGCAGGTTATTTATACTCACACATAAACACATACATAAGAATACATACATTTTTATTACATTTTATTTCGGGCTCTTTAAAAGTTTGCATTATATAATATATCAAAACATTGATAATTACTAACAGATAACAATATTTTCAATATTTTCAATATTTTCAATATTTTGTGGTCCCAGAGAATATTCAAAGATTATAGTCCAATAATGTTAAAAGTGCTGGCTAAAAAGTAAGAGTTTTCCTATAAATATATTGACTAGCCATCTCCAAGCAATTTTTCCAATTTGACGATTTAACCTTCGTTTTACCAAAGATTTTTTATACATCGTTTACCAATATTCACCCGGGTGGTACTGCATTTCTAAGTCTTTGTTCATACACATATTTATATTTTTTGTTTTTAAATGAGTCGCTACAGTGTACAGTTCTCTTATGGTGCAATAAAAATCGGATATGACGAACTCCGTAAGACCAACAAAAATAGAAAAGTTCATAACAAGCGGAGTGACATACAACATAATTATTTTAAGGAGATACTCACAGAGCTATGCACTTCTATTATATGGTATAAATATGTCGCGAGGCAAATGTGCGTATATGTTACGATTTCTTTGCTTTGATTGGCATGTGAAAAGAGGGGCCCGACATCAAAACGATAAAGCTGCATCAATAAGAGATGTCTTCGGGATGATAACTGCTAATTTAAAGCGGCGGTTAGACGATCCAGCACGGCTTGATGGTGAGCCAACCAGTTCGTGTAATAACATGTTTGTCGTGTTTGTCAAATTCGCAAGCATGAGCTGATTGACTGGTTGGCTTGCCATTAAACCCCGCAGGATCGTCTAATCGCCGCTTAAAATCTCATTATAAACCCCATGAATCTATAACCGTAGGCGAGCAACTCTTTGGATTTCAGGGTAGAACACGTTTAATGCAGCATATGCTTTCCAAGCCATCCAAATATGGAACATAAATATGACGGTCATGTGATTCCACAACGTTTTATCAACTTCAAGGTCAAACATAAGGTGTCTAAAATTAAGAAATCACTTTAAATAAAACTATATGGAATGTAATGATTTTAATGCGCTGAATCCATATCCTTTTTCAGTTTCTTTCCATCGGGCTAAATTTTTTTTTTATGGGCGTGGCAAATTTTTCGCCCAAAAGATGGTAGTTATGTCAATATATTTTTTGTATATCTTTTTGGAAATAAAAGAAAAAAAATTCCTTTAATTTTGCAAGAAAACATTTTTCACTAATTTTGTTCAAAGTTAGGTACCTGCATTTAATTTTGAGTAAAATCAGCAATAGCCAACCGATTTTCATCTAAAATCTAAAATTTTCATTCTGAAAAATTTGTATGTCTTAAAAAAAACTCCGAAACTGTTTAGAATACAAAAAAATAATGTTCAGGTGATTTATAGGAAATTTTGCATCAAAATCGGTCAAGTAGTTTTTAAGTTATGACGACTTGTATTGACATAACTACCATATTTTGGGCGAAAAATTTGCCACGCCCATAAAAAAAAATTTTAGTGCGATGGAAATAACGGAAATAACGGATTTTAATTTAGCGCATAAAAATCATTATATTTATAGGCGAGAAAATTCGCTTGTGTGCTTTAAACTCTTTGACGACTAAGTCTCTTATTTTAAATATAAAATCCGTACGTCATAAAGTAAATTTCTTTTTTTTTACTCAAAGTAGAGACTATTAACTAAAGCCTTAAATAATATTTCATGTATTAATCTTAAAAAAAATACAATATTTATGTAATTGTTACATAGAAAAAAAACGATGTTAATAAATACATATCTTCAATCTGCTGTCAATACATAAAAATAAAATATTTACAAATGAGACAATTATCAAAAGCAAAACATAAATGCTATGACCAGCATAAAAACATAAAATCAAAATCTCTATCAGAATGAATCGATTTGGCAATTAAAATTGTACCCGGAGATATGATTTTCGTATTTTTTTTCCTGCATTATGGGCATAAATATTTATAATATTTAATTTACTACTACGTCTATACAATATAACTATTCATTCGATTTATAATATTTTAACCTGCAAACCTCCCTTCTGACCATAATCATACTACCCCTTCATTCTCTCTAACCATTGGCATCATAAAGTTATGACAGGTAATAAAAATAATTTATGTGCATTAAGGGTTGTTAAATACGAATATTACTTCTATTCGATGTGGCGAAAAACAAAAATTTTTTACTTGAGCATTTGGCGGACTGTCAGACATTTGAAAGAGAAGTAGTAGTGACGTTGAAAAATAAGGAATGAAAATGTAACAAAAGCATTTTTCGTACTGTCACCACTAAAAATATATGCTTAGTGCTGACAAATATTAAAGCAAGAAATATTATATTCGAGTATAGCCAAAAAAAGGACACACAGATAAATGAAATGCGAATATTAATCATTGTAGTGAAATTATTATCAAAGAAGCAGAAGGGGGTTTCTATATCCTCTTGTCCTTTCTCTTTAACTTTCCCTTTGACCATCAAACACTGTGTGTCTATTTTACTGCATTGATTCTCAGCTCATTTGTATTTCAGGTTATAATTCATTTTTACTATCGCAATATCACAAATCAAAATTTTTAGGCATGTGATGGTTATTATTTTATGATGATGATACCTACGTAGATATACACACAGAAAGAGAGTATAATATATTACACTGAAGTCTCTATGTACAGATTATTTACAAAAATTTTCAAAATCTTATTAAAAAAAATAAATTTGTAAGATACCTTCAAAGCATACTTTCCAAATATATAAATACTAGCTGCACAAAAAAATTTTAAACAATTTTATTCATATCTTACGATTTATCATTCGCTTGACTTTACGTTTCAGACGTAAGCCAAATAAATAACTGTATTGCCATGGTTTAATTCCACAAATAAATCGCCAATAGCCATCAAAAACGCTTAAATGAAAAATTTAACTGTAGTACTACTGGAACAGGACAATAAAAAATGTAAACAAACTAAAATACAGGCTAAAAAATTCTTATTCGTACAATCTTCAAAATTTATTATCCTGAGTTTTGTTATTTCTTTAAGGAATTGTGATTAAAATGCTCTCTTTTATTTGTTTTAATAAATGACGCCTATTGTTTTCTAAATCACGTATAAAATACTAGTTTTAGTTATTAATTTTTAAAAAATGTTTTTTGAGAATGTGTACGAATATTTATTTTTCATACTGTAAATAAATTAATAAACAAAAGAACAAAAAATGAAATCACGCAATTTTTACTTCTTTTATGCGATAGTGGCTATAAAATGAAGCATTTACAAGGACCAAATACCTAGTACCGAAGCCAGGTACAAGAATAAGAGTTCCAGAGCGCTCCAGTGTGTATTTTATAATGCAAACGACAATGAAAAAACAAGTGAGTAAATTTGACATAAAAAATCGATATAGTGAGTCCCAATTTTGTATTGAAATGCTAACTTTACCGTTCACATTAATTTTCTTTCGACTAGAAAGTATTAGTGTGCCGCCAATCAGCTGTTTGTCGTTCGAAACTATAACGTTCGACATCGTGGGTCAAACTGTTAATTTAAAAACACTTGACAAATGTGACCGTAGCTTAAGTCGATAAAAAATCAAGAGTAGAAAGATAAAGGATCTTTCGATTTAATTATTATTGTTTGTTATTTCTTAATGATACGCTAAGTCCTTGTATTATGCTAACAATCAAACATCTTCTAAGCAAGGAAAGGTAGTCATAATTCATACTATTAACCCTCTGCAGACGCATGTCTACTTTCAGCCACCAAATATTTTTTACCTTTCAGTTGTATATCTGCTATAAGCTACCACAGCAAAAATAAATTTATTTATTTTATTTTTTAAATTTATTTTTATTTTTTCTACATAATCTGCATGACACCTATGTATAAACTGAATACGACCGCAAAGTGTTAATAAAATATTTACTTAATACAGCTACTTGTCCTGCATAACAACTAATCTCCAAACACTTTTGTCTTGTGCGTGCTGTCTGCAGTTTGTTACACCATGGATTCTCACATCTTTCTCCAGTTGGTATTTCCGCTGTAGTCCACTGTTTGCGCTTACCAATTGTCATCTAACACCTTTCCGGCTGAAGCGTTAGTCTCTATTCGATCGAAATGGTTTAGCCAGCGTAATCGCTGCATTTTGATGTACTTGACTACTTAGTGTTAGGATACAGCTCAAGTTTAAAATTTTGTAGTTATAGTTTGATTATTTCATGAGTTGCTTTACTAAAACTCTTCATAACTCCGTAAATTTGCAGCGGATTTCTTAACCTTAAGTTTAATTTTATTCATAACTTAATATAATTCCTTAATGAAGTAATAAATACCACGGTCTCTATGTGAAATAGTGCCCAAAAACGTACTTAAACTTGAAAAATGTGTTTGCTTGCGAAATACACCCAGATTCTAAACAGCTACTTAAACGATGATTTTATTTAAAATGTATGTTTCTTTTGGTTTCAAATCTGAAAAAGAAACTTAAAATCGGGTAATATTTAGCTAAGTTATTAGTTTATAAGTGCATGAAGGTCCGAAAGACATGCTTTTTACCCGTAACTCCAAACACAGATCTTTGTTCTACTCTATAGCGCCTATCAGAAAAGCAGTATCACTTGCCAGGTATTTTTGTCGCACCGTGATATTATCACAATGATAAACGATAAACCATTAAGAATAAATATAACTTCTAATACATTTTAGTTTTGAGTACTGCTTCATCCACTTTTTAAACACCAACGTCTCGGTGCAAACATCCCGTCTCGTGATGTTTGATTAGCTTTGAATTTTTTCTATCATGATATAGAAGCGATACATTTGTCTCAGATCTCTTGTAGAGGCGAACAGCTCAAAAAGGTCACTTCCGATTTTAACCGTGCATTTCCCTTCACTCAGTGTCATTATACAAAGGCTTACCAGTTCTGATAATATTCTATACGCAGACATAGCTTTAAACAGTTTATCTCCTACCGAAGTGTCGAATGCAGCCTTATAATCGATAAAAAAGTCGTATATATCGATCTGCTTCTCTTGAGTTCTTTTCAGAATTTCTCGCAAGGAGAGGTTTGGTCGATTGTAATGTTATTCGTCCAAAGTCTACACTGACAATGTTTGATGAGTTTAATGATATAGCAGCAGAGGTTAAAAAAATGTCAACAATTTGATTAACAGTATACAATTATATTTGATTACATGTGTATATTTCTCTTTATTTTTTATTGTTTTATTAACAATTGAATTTCAGATGCTCTTGTAAAAACATCCTTTTTAGTCAGTAAAATATTGGCGGTGAACAGAAAACAAAATGGTAAATCAACAGTAATCCCTGCTAAATCACAGAAATAAAGTAAAGGCACTGCGTGAAGTATTATACGTGCAGAAAGTTAAGATGGCCTCTTCCGTACAAATTAGGTGAGCGATTTTTCCACTTAAGCATCAGAAAACCTGAATTCGGTAAATTGAATCTCAAATTCGTTACGACGGACAACGGAGCAATAAGATAAGCATTAACTCCAGACATCTCTAGGAATTTGAACAGATCTCTTGGCTAACTCAAGTCAGTGTATATATCAAATCAAGAAGGACAAAGCTGGAGATACTCAACTCGAATGTAAAATTTATATGGATTAGAGACATGGAATGCGCCACTCCGCTCCATACATTCTATACATATTATCATCAACAAATGCTTGAGAAAGATCTCACATCTCCCTTGATAAAAAAGTTTCCGGAATAACCCTTAGTTCCGAGTTGAGTTTTTTAATTGTTAAATTGGTACATCTGTTGTTGATATTCCCGCTAAATTTTACCGTCATAGCATGACATTTACAAATGCTATGTAGCCAAGAGTACATCTATCACTATGTGTGTTGGCCTACTTTTACAATTCTCGCCGTGTTGAAAGTTCATTAAAAGGATCATTACTGGAGACGAGACGTGGGTTTATGAGTACGACACGCAATCCAGACACCAGGCAAGTAAATGGCGTTCACCAAATTAGCCGAGACCATTTTCAGTCAAAAAAAGAAGGCGATGCCCACTGTTTTCATGAATTAAAATGGTGAACAAAGGGTATTATTTGGGCGTTATGAAACGTATGCGCGAAGCAATTCGCCGAAAGAGACCAGAATTGTGGGCAAAAAACTCGTAAGTTTTGCGCCATGATAACGCACCGTTGCACAGTGCCATTATTATTCGAAATTTTTTGACAAAAAAATGCAACCAATACCATCCAACAGCCACTGATTTCACCTGATTTGGCTCCCTGTTATTTCTTTATGTTCAATCGAGTTAAAACAGCTTTACAGGGAACGCGTTTCAGCAGCCGAAGGGAAATAAGGGAAAAATTGCAGGAAGCACTGATGGACATACTGAAAACCGAATATAAAAAATGCAAATGTGAAGCTATGACGCTAAAATTAATATAATAACAACGGATGCACCAACTAAATAATAAAAAAAAAACTCAAATCAGAACGATCATACTGTCACACGGGGGTTATTCCGAAAACTTTTTGATCAAAGAGTATTCTGACCCAAAATAATATTGAAATGCCGGCTTTGGAGACAGAAAATTGAAAACCGGACTGTTCTATTTTCATCTGCGTTGGAATGAGGTTAAACATCATGCATCAGATCGACTGTATGTGGTGGCCCTATACTATTTGAAGGAGTAAGAGGAAAGGATATATACATACATATACATAAATATATGAAGTCTGTCCTTGTATTGCTATCGATGACATTGTGCACAGATATCTATTGTAACTTTAGTGTCTTTAGAACTTTGACATAAAAGAGCAGTGTAATAACACCCAGCATGAGGAGCGCTGTGTTATTAACCAATCCTGGAAAATGAATATATGAAGCACATGAAAAATTATATCAAATTTAAGGCATATAGTGACCAAAAATCTCTATCGGTTTTAACGAAAAATTAAATCGTCCTTTCTTAGGCAATAAAAAGGCAATCTATTACATTTTATTAAGTTATATTAACAAATTACTAGCTATCCATGTATATGTGTACAAGGATTACATTAGTAAATGGCTCAACATAAATCCGTTGTTCAAAGCACAAAATTAACCCGACTCAATCGGCAATATATGTACGAGTTTGAGTTCTTTTCTAATAACCTCTATGTGAAAATTAAATCAATATAGAAGTCAATTTTAGTATTCCACAGTCCGTCAAACTAGTGTTTAGTGTTTTCAAAAATTGTTATGAAAAAACTTCCATTGTCTATCTATGCATTAGTACAGGTTTTTACGTTTTTATCTTCAAATTTATGTATATGCGTGTGCTTGTCATTATCCTTTGCCTACATTCTATAAAATATCTGCAAAGCTTCATATTCTTCTTCTACTATGTCTGCTTTTTCTTCTTCTGGTTTTCATAGAAATTCATAAAAATCATTTGGAAATATTAGTGTCAGTTAAAGTTCATCCAAAAACTAAGGCTGAATCAAATGTAGGAAAAAAAATGACAAAAAAACACAAAAAATATTTCCAACCACCACCTTAAAATGGTTAACAGTTGCCATCATTTAGCTAATGAGTAATGAATGTATTTGTATGTGGTTCTGTGTATGTGTATGTGGTTCTGTAAATGTGTGTGTGTTTGTGCTTAATATCATAATTTTTATGATATCTGTGTCCAATCTTATGATTTATTATTTTAGCACGCATCACAAAAATGATTTTTTTTATTCTTCTTTTTTTAAATTTTTTCTTTCATTTTTCTATTTTTACATCGGGCATTGTGTTGTCAGTTAAAGGAACTAAAAATGATGGTAAAATCATGAGAATTTTTTGAAATTCAGGTTTGTCAAAAAGTGTGAAATGAAATCATTTATATATTGGTTTTAAGAAAATGTTGTGTGTTTTTTATAGAGGTATAGAACTTTAAGTTGGCATTACTTTTCAAGATGGCGACCGCTGTAAAGTGATTTGTTCTCAGTTTGGTTTGGCAATTTATCATGAATAGACTCATGCCTGAACAACGCTTTCAAATAGTGCAATTTTCATTTTTCACAAGTGATTTTTTTTCAATTTTCAATTTTTTTTAATTTTCATAAGCGAATTTTGTTTAGCGATGAAGCGCACTTTTGGTTGAATGGCTACGTCAACACACAAAACTGCCGCATTTGGAGTGAAGGTAATCCTCAAGTGTATGTGGAAACACCGTTACATCCGGAAAAACTGACTGATGCGCTTTATGGGCTGGTGGAATCATTGGTCCTTTTCGAAAACGATGTTATGTTACAGTCAATGGTGATCGGTATAGAGCCATGATTACTAACTTTTTCATTCCTGAATTAAATAACCATGAGGTCCAGGAGATGTGGTTTCAACAAGACGGCGCAACATGTCACACAGCTCGTGTCAGAATAGATTTATTGAAAGACACGTTTGGTGACCGCCTAATTTCACGTTTTGGACCTGTGAATTGGTCTCCAAGATCTTGTGATTTAACACCGCTAGACTACTTTCTGTGGGGCTATGTAAAGCCACAAACGCTTGACCATTTGGAAGACAACATTCGCCGTGTTATTGCCGATATACGGCCACAAATGTTGGAAAAAGTCATCGAAAATTGGACGTCCAGATTGGACTACATCCGTGCCAGCCGTGGCGGTCATATTTAAAATGTAATGCCACAAGATAATCTTTCGGATAAATAAAATTCATGTCAATCGAATAATACAGCGTTGTTTTATTGCGACTTAAAGTTCTATACCTCTATAAAAAACACCCTATACATACACATTTTTTTAGAAATTTTTAATTTAATAACATTTTTATAAAGAAGAGAAAAAAAATTTAGGCAGAATTATCGAATTACAATGCAGTACGAATTGACGAGATTAAAGAAACCCAAACTAAATTAAAAAGAATTATATAATTCGATAAGAAAAAGAAAAAGAAGAAAAAAAGAAATTTAGACATAAAAAAATTTACAAGTAAATATTTTAGAGTCTCAAATTAAAATCGTCTTAATATTAAATCCGTGTTAATATTCTTGATCTGTTCGGTACCTGGTTCTTAAGACTACGGGAATAAATTCAAAAATGCTCTTATATTCCCGCTGTATTAGTTTAAATACCCAAATTGATCCACCAAACTTCAAAATTTCAAATATATAATTGGGTTTTTGGGTTGTTATAAACTAATGTAATAAAATTAGGTTTCGAAGTCCTAAAATTTTTAAGGGTCATATCACGTATGAAAAACATACTATACAATCCATAGCTTACTAAAGTCAGATCTTATACCAAACACAAAAATTTCGCTACCGCATAAGTGAACTGGTATCAAGTGGTTTTACTAGCAAAAACGAATTTCAAGAAGAGTTGTATATTTGACAGCTGAAAGACTTCTCAGAATTTAGTAAATACGACCAACTATCTCTAACATATTGTCAGGCACGAAAGTTTATCCCTAAATATGGCACCCAAACTTAATAATATTACCATCTATTTTTATCTCAACGCACTGATGGGAAAGTCGATACGATCATATTTTTTTGATACTATTTATAGACTAGCAGACAGATCAAGAGAGGTAAAGTTTAAGATTTGCATTAACAATAAAAGTTATCATAATGTTTCACTACGCAAACAAGCAAGATTTTCGTGTGCCGCAGTATTAGGCGGGAAAAGGCTCTTGGCACTCAGCGCCTACATTCTAAAGTTCTTATTTTTTTACGCTAAGTAAGAGCTTTTGGTAATTCGTTAAAAGATTGTACAATAGCGCTAGTTTGATTACTGTTCTAATAAAGAATGACCGAGCATTTACGAAGCCGGTAAACCGTTTGGCTGAATTAAGCATTTGTCTTTAATTCTTGCTTTCCGGAGTCCATTCAACCACTATGTCTAGTATATACTTTCGAGCCAGTGCAGTCAAAATGATTTTTGCAAATTTTAACGCTAATAAATTTTCTGGGCCTGATGACATCCCAGCATTGGGATTACAGCAGAGCTCTTCGACGCTTGCTCGTCCATTAGCCAACCTTTTCATTGCGGCATATCGCGTCTACCTTCTGAAAAGTTGCTAATATAACTATAATTCCTAAAAATAGTGAGACTACTGACCCTGATAACTACCGCCTAATAGCAGTTTATTCTGCAATCTCCAAGGTTATGGAGCGCATTGTTAATGAACGCCTTGTGAAGTGTTTCAGCCGCTTTTGGTATTCACTTCTCTCCATTTACATCAAGCTGTCACAGAGATCACTTTATAAGAGTGGTTATAGATGGAAGTGATGGATGGGTATCACAGGGCTCGGCTCTTTCTTTCACTCTTTTTCTAATATTTCTTAACTTTTTTCTTCTTCTCACTTCCAATCCTATCTACTCTTTCGCATTCATACTCTTTCTTTCGTAGGCCTAGCTTTTGGAGATTGAGGCAAAGTATGCATGACACGCTCACAAGCGACTTGACGACAATCTCGGGTCGATTTTAATGCGCACAAAATTAACAAACGTGTTGGTGTAGTGTCAACAAGTAACTTTTTTAGAAATAAAAGAAAAAAAAATTCCACTAATTTTAGGTACCTGCAGTTAATTTTAAATAAAATCAGCAATGGCCAACAGATTTTCATAATATATAGCTTGTTTTATTCCCAACAATGTAAGTTCTAATTCAAGTACTTAATATGTACAATTTTCATTCTGAAAAACTTTTTCTGACTTTTTGAAAAAAAAAATTGCTCTAATTTTGCGCGAAAAATTTTTTTTCGCAGCTAAGTTATGAATAACTCTGATTTGTTGAAAATACAAAATATGGTATTCAGGTGATTTATGGGAAGTTTTGTTCCTAAACATTTTCTGGTACCGATACTGGTTTTCAAGTTATGATGAAATATATAAATTTGCTACGCCCTTAAAAAAAAATTTGAGTCCAATGGAGAAAAACTGAAAACGGATTTGAGTTCAGCGCATCATAATCATTATATTCCATATAGTTTTATCCAAAGGCCAGAAAATTGTTTATTTTTTGTAGACCAGTGTATTCACATATTTTCACGCAGCACTCATTTTTCTCGTAGAGCTCATCACTTAGTTGTTCATTGTCTAATGAATTTTACAACGCATTATATAGAGAGAATTCTTTCTCTATAGAAAGAATTCGTGTTTTGGATGCACTGTTCGTTTCTGGAGCTATCTTCCCGTGAAAGTTCTTTCCATAAATTGCGATATGGAGAAACCAAACGTCCATAAAAACTACTCTACAGGAGTGGTGGTCTCAAGTTAAAAGAACAAAACTAACATAGTATGCTATTATTCTCATCGAGATAATATAAGTGTTTGTATTAGAATATAAGTTTTCTAAACGAAGGCTAGTTAATCATTTTTAAACCGACATTTGCTTTTTACATTGCTCCTCTATAGGCGTTAAAATTTTATTTTTACAAGTGGAAGATGGCGTTCCGATTTTAATAGAGACACTCTAATGGCAATGTAGGATAATATCATCTAATAATTTCCAATTTTTTTTCTACTCAACCTTGTTTACTACAAGCAATTTTAATTTTCTTCTAGAAAATTACGCAATATTTCTTGACCTGCTTAATCATGTACAAGTCCAATCACTTACCGTGAATATCATCTGTAGTATTGTGGAATATCACCGCTACTAACTTATGATGTTTTCTAAAATAAAACCTTCAAAAATACAAAACATAATAACCATAATTCGATTTTATTATTACAGCGGTCCATAATAAAATAGTCAGTTGGAATGGGCCATAAGAAGCAATTCTAATCAAATTAAAAACATTCATTCTACAAACAAACTAACTAACTGACACACACACACAAACACACACAGAGTATGAACTGAATGCCCCAAAGGATAAAACAAATAAATTGTAAGCAAAACACAATGACATTCTTAATTTATTTAGACATTAAATAAATCCTTAAAAAAAACAGAAAAAAGACGACAGAGAATCAAATAGAAATGAAGAAAAACTTTTACGCTGTGCTACACTATACTGGCACCTTGAAGGAATGTCTCAAGAAGGACCGAAAGAGAGAGAAAGAGAGAGAGAAAAAGAAACTGTAGCCATAGGGTAGGAGTGAAGCAAAAATATCAAGACATTGACGAAGAACAGTAGGAAAGGCAAAAGTATGTAGAATCAACCACCACCGCCACCACAAACTTGCATTCTCTCTTATGTATGTGTATGTACATGGTGACAGGACTATACACCAACACAAATACTGCCACGACCACCATCATCATACCAATGGGCCATTCTAACAGCAACACAAATACAACGTAAATGTCATTTACGTCGACGTACATCAACTTATAAGTCAACTTCAAAAACAAAAAAAAAAAAAAAAAGAGAACGACAACAAAGTTTTGGCATTTAACATCATGGCCGCGGCGACTATCAGTCACCAGGACTAAGAAAGAATGACATTGGCAGGAGGAAGAAGACAGAGAATAAACGATGAATAAAGAAGGAAAGAATGAAGGAAAATGAAATAAATAAAAATAAAGACGGCAGTAAATGTCACGATGATAGACGAAGCTGAACGAATTCGAAAAACGGCCAAGTTAACAATAACAAAAATAACAACAACAACATAGCAGCAACAACAATGGCAATAGCAAAATTTTCTAAATGGCAACAGCAACTACAAAAAGTAGCACAGCAATGAAGAAAAACTTTTTTTAAATGTAAAATTTCATAAATTTTATTTTTTATTTTTCGTTCTTTCTATCAACTTGGGGCGTTTTGTTTAATTTAACAAAAAAAAAAAAAAAAATTGCAAAACCAACAATAACAAGAGCCACATCAATAGCATAACAAAAAGTATCATAATAATGAAAATTCAGAAAAAAATAAAACAAACAATGAAAAGGATCCTTTTTTTTAATAAAATTTGTTTTGTTGGTCCTTTTTTTCTTTCTTGTTTTTCTTGTATTTTTTAACTTTTGCCACCATAATTTTTAATTTTCGACTAACAAAAGCATGTCTTTCTTCTTATTTTTTAACTTTTTTAGTGACATGAATAAATCACTCAATTGTATGAAAAAAAAATTAATTTTTGTTTTTGTTTTTCAAAACAAAAATGGTTTCTAGAAGGCACTGAAAAGAAAATTGAGCCTTAGGTTAAGCAACCCCAGTTTGTATTGTGTTTAAAAGCATATTTACAGGGTTAAACATAAGTGAGAGTAGAATGAAGCAATGCGTTAAATATGCTTCAAATTAAATTGGTTTGCTAAATAAAGGAAACGAATAAGTCGATGTAATGCAACTTAACCATACCCTACTATTGAACCGACGACATTCTGGCTGGTAGGCAGGTGTTTTACCTACCATACTACAGCTGACCCACTTCTAATTTTGCACTCATTGAAAGGGCCTTTATTTGAACGCCGGCTATAAGCGCACCAAAAAAGTTTTCAATAGTAGTAATACTCATAATCAGTTACCAGCTAATGCTAGAGCTGAACCCGTTGTTAAAAAATCTCTGTATTTGCTGAGATCAGAAGGGTCCCATCTACTATGTGCTATGCTACTATGTGCAAGTGATCACAGGAGACCTGAAACAGACAATGTTTTGCTATAACAATTACTAACATATTACACGGTGTGACAAAAAAAAAAATAATATTTGGGAAATGAGTCTACTTTTCAGATAGGCGCTGTCGACTAAAATAAGAATCTGTTTTTAGAATTTTAAAATACCTCCAAAATCTCAAGTTACGTGTAAAAATCCGGTTTGTAGAACCTTCATGCACTGAGCTAATAACTTAGCTGACTATTATCCGATTTTACGTTTCTTTTCGGATTTAGAAAGAAGAGATATAGGACGTTTTAATATAGTATATATCGTATAAGTAGCTTTGACGAATCTGGGTGTAATTCTATTAGAAATGTAATATCACTTCTAGGTATTTCAACTTCGGCAGAGGCTCACACCGAAAGTCTGGCAACTTATTGCAAAACTGTTAGGTGCACGTTAAAGAAATAAAAGTGAACTTAATTTTTTTTTAATTCTATTTTATAAAGCACTTATTAAGTAACGACAATAATTTGTGCTCACATTGGAAGTCCTTTATATCTATATAACGGGTCCGCCATCTAACGTTTTTTTTTCAACTAGTGCTTAATTCGTGAATGGTAACACTTAGCTCATGTCTGATTTGACAGATAATTAGTTTTATCCTTCCGCTGAACGAATATGGTTGTGTATACGCTTCGCTAAGTGGGCCTGCGATCGACTTACAGAAGATGCCGATTTTGCCAAAAAAAAATCATATTTTCAGATGAAGCTCATTTTGATCTTGGCTGGTATGTAAAGAAGCAAAATTGTCGCATTTGGGGCACAGAAAACCCGCACGCATACATTGAAAAGACGATACACCCAAAACGAGTCACTGTTTGGTGCGGATTTTGGTTCAGAGGCATAATTGGGCCATTTTTCTTCGAAAATGAGCAAGGAGTGGCCGTTACAGTTGAACGAATTTTTGTTCACAAAAATTGAAGAGGAGGATATTAGCAACATTTGGTTTCAACAGGATGGCGCTACGTGCCACACAGCCGAAGCTACATTCGATTTTATGCGCCCTGTTTTTGAAGATCGCATTATCAGCCGCAGAGCTAATGTCATTTGGCCACCTCCGAGCTGCGATTTGACACCGTTGGACTATTATTTGTGGGGTGCCGCCAACAAGCCAGAGACAATTGACGCTTTAAAGGACAATATTCGTGAAGCCATTGGTGAAATACAGCTGTACACAATCGATAATGTGCTTAAAAATTGGACCGATCGTGTAGGCTACTGCCTGGCCAGCCGAGGCAGCCATTTGAATTAAATTATTTTCCATTATTAAACGGAAGGATTGTACTTTCAAATAAAAAAAGAAATTTGAGAAAATATTCGGTAGTTTTTTTTATAGCATTTTCAAAAAAAAAAAAAAAAAAATTATTTGGCGGACCCTTTATATCTGCGGCGATATGGAAGAGTAGCTTAAGTCGACATAAGCGCAAATTGAGTTATTGCGTTAGCAGCTTTATATAAGTCATTCGTTTTGCCAATTTTAGGCGCGTTTACTTTTGAGCATAAGTTTTTTAAAACGATAATGCATTTATCATAACATCTTATGTGCATATTGTATTCCTTTTATTCTTCTCATTTTTCATTCATTTTATAATTATAAAACTTAAATTGACTTAAACTTAATAATTGTACTGTATTATTCATGTTTAAATTTCAATAAAATATCTTATGTTTACTTAAAACTATGAAATACATAGATAATATTACAATAAAAGAGCTTAAGTATACTTAAGGTTCATTAAAACGTAAAACTCTATCAAAAAATCGCTTAAGTTATAAAAGGTGTATGCTCTCTGTTTAGCAACCTTTTTTTAAAACTTTTGCATTTGTTGCTACATAAGGTTGTTACCAATATGTTAAGTTACAATTTTGTTGCAAAAAACAATTAAGATAAAAATTACACAAAATTGGGAATTACTCAAAGCTTCATTTTTCGACTTAAGCCATTCTTCCATATCGACAGAGTTATATAAGATAAGACTAATTGATGTTCTCTGAAATACGCCAATCGATTTTGTTAGTCCTTAGACAAAATGTGAAGCCAATAACAAAGTTTTTATGTATATGCGGTTTTTATCGGTTCATTGGTTCGCGAGTTATTGACGTTAGAGTGAACCCCTTTGTATTGCATAAAGTTTACTCGAAAACGAAATTTGTTACAGCATTTAAGCTTGCGTAGGGTAGAAAATGTTTTGTATATAAAAAGCATATGTAGAAAGTTTTAATTTGGTGTTTGGCTTCACAATTATTCAACTGGGTAGTGCTACGCCCATATAAAATTTGTATTTATATGTCTATATATTTAAAATGGTAATAGTAAGAATCTCAAAATTTGGGCTCGATAAGTGGAAGTAGCACCTCCCATACAAAGTAAATATTTATTTT
Organism: Wohlfahrtia magnifica; assembly: GCA_023159175.1. NCBI lineage: Eukaryota > Metazoa > Arthropoda > Insecta > Diptera > Sarcophagidae > Wohlfahrtia > Wohlfahrtia magnifica. Next base: position 2,009,175 of record JAKWBJ010000061.1, read on the forward strand.
TGTATATCTAGAGAACGATTACAATGGCAAGTTCTGAATTTGGTCTAAATGACTTCTTAGATAGTACAAACCATCAGTTAAAAAGTGGGCGGAAATTAAATAATGAATTTTGTGTATCTTGAGATTGGTTAGAGTTGAAGTTTCGAAATTTGGTTTAAATAACTTGGCAGTCAATACGAACCATTATTTTAAAATAAAATATGGAATTTTGCATAAGTCATAACGGTAACAGTTAAAGCTTTTTCATCTATCCAAATCAGTGAAAAAGTAGGTACTACAGCAACGCGGGGTGGATTACTCTTATCTACTTATAAAATGCAAATTAATATTTTCTTGCATATCTTTTTTGATTTTCCATAGCCTGCTCTCTTCTTTGGATAGATTCATTAGGACTTGTCTGACTTAATTTTTCCTTGAATGCCATTCAGGACTTTGGAGAAGCATTTTCAAGAGATTTAGGAAGTTGTACAATTGCCAAGATTTCGTTATTAGTGGTGTATGCAATGGTCTAATAAAATTTAAAATTATCATTAATGATGACCGTAGGCAAGTATACTTGCTAATTTTTAAATTTATATATAATATTAATTTCCATAGCATTCCATTAAGGAACATGGGGACTTCTCTCAGTCAATGAGTTGCATCCGATTCTATTTCAAAGCTCATTGAAAAGGACCTACAGTTTAACACCGGCTCCGAATGGCAAATGTATTAGAGAAGTTTTTAATAGTAAGTAATACTCATAACCAGTTAATAGCTAACATTATGAAGTGATACCGCTGTCGAAAAACTTTTTTTTTTAAGATGGTCTGGTATTGAACCGAGGACCTTCTGGTTGGTAGGCGGGTGTCTTACCTACCATACCATAGCGGCAATTTTTAAACTTATTCTGCAATTAAATAATTTCGGTTACTAATTTTCCTTTTAACCCACAGGCAACTATATATGTCAAGCAAAATAGGTAACTTAGAGGGTATAGAGGCGGGCAACTTTTTCATAACTACTATTAGGCCATAGATCGCAAAAATAATAATAAATTAAATTAGTTCAACCGCAAATATTTGGTCTTCTAAGGGTGTACTTTTCTTTATATTATTCTTCAAAATTTCAAGATTAATAGCTTTATCCACTGTACCTCCTATTAAATGAAGATTTCCAACAACTAAAGCGGCCATATAAGTACATTCCATCACTGAATAAGCTTCCATGTTAACCGTTTCTTTAGTGTTTCTAGGGCAATATTGTCTATTACGCTTACGCCAAACAAATTAAACTTAAATCATCCGAAAACCTTATATTTTGTGTTGAACTATAATTTTATAATTTTGTAGTTTAAACTTAATTTAACTTTTCTGGCTCGGGTGGAGGGCGGTATGCATAAATGGAATTCTCTGCAGTTCGAAAGTGTTTATCTAAAATTGGCTCGATTAGTTCTTACACTCAAAGAATGAGATTGGAAAAGGTTTTAGCTTATTATAGCTCTATTAATATTCAATCAATGTTTTACAATAAACGTTAATAATTTGCCAAAAATCACTCATTTTTGAATTATACACAGCTATCAGTATTGACTTTTGTACCGTCTCCAGTCACAGTTAGGTGCTATTCAGAAAACCTATGAATGTTCGTCAGTATATTAGGTGTAACGGTATGAAATGAGCGTTTTTTTGTGAAAGTAAAACACAAATTTTTAATGGGAAAGAAAAAATCATTTTATTTAAAACATTAGTCAATGCTGGCTACACATTTTTCCCATCTTTCACGCAATTTGTAGATTCCACAATGTGATCATATAAAGCGTTCGATAGAAAAAGCTGATTCTTGCGTGTCTTTATATAGCGAATTTTGGCAACGGATTTGTATAAAGATGCTTACAAAAAAGAAATCTCTCAAATCTTAAAGGCGAAAGTTTATCTACAGGGTTACTTGCTGGCAGAATTAGAAATCACGAAATAAAAGACTGGTTTTACTTGTCTGCGTACCATTTTTCTGAGACACATCTCTTTACGAAATTTTTGCTCTTAGGTTGGTGTTGGTAAAAGTATCAATGTCTTATAACACTCTTAACTTACAAAGGGAAACAACACAGGCGACTCGCTTAATGTCAGTAGTGTGCCGACTGGATGTCGCTAAACAACGTAACTTGTTCTCTGGTCCAAATGCATACAACCAATTACACAAACATATAAGGATCATATCAGTACAACCGACTTTTAAAAGTAGTAGTTTGTAGAAACATTTCCCTAGTTGCTACAAACACTTGAACTAGTTCTTGCATATTCATATCAAATTGCATCACTATTAGTGAATTATCTCTGAGCTGGATGAATTATGTATGTTCATATTTCTCTATTTATTATTTCATATTAATTATCTTGTAAATGTTATATATAAAAATGAAAGTGTGTTTGTATTCTTGTTTGTTGGTTGGTTTGTTTGAAATTAGTAATGTATCTCTCTGTATGTCTAAAAGGAACTACTATAGGCTATAAAAATTTCAAAAATTCCGACTGAGCGATGCCACGCCCATACAAAGTATATATTAATTTTTCTATATCTTTAAATGGTAAGAGACAAATTTGGCCCTAATAGATTCATAGCCAAGCGGAATTGGACAAGTTGGCGTGGTATCTCCCATACAAAGCAAACATTGATTGTAGCATATGGTATCTGGAGAACGGTTTCAGCTAAAGGTTCAGAATTTGCTCTGATTATATTTATAGTAAATAAAAATCTTAAGTCGAAATCTGGGAGAAATTGAATAATTGGGCGTGGTACCTCCCATACAAACTAAATATTGATTTCGTTATATCTTGAGAACGGTTAAAGCTAAAGTTTCAGTATTTAGCCCAAGTGACTTCATGACCAATACAAATCACTAGTCAAAATTGGGCAGATTTGCACAAGTGCGCGTGATACCTCCCATACGAACTACATATTGATTTTAGTATATCTTGAGAATAGTTAAAGCTAAGGTTTTATAATTTGGTCTGATCATCTGTACAAAACTGAGAAGAATTTCACAAGTGGGCGTGGTAACATTTATACAAACTAAATATTGATAAATGTGTATTACAGTTAAGACTAAATTTTCAGGATTTGGTCTGAATATAATATACTTATTCAACAAAAATCATCCGTTGAAAAGTGTGCGTTGTACCTCCCATACAAAGTAAGTATTTATTTTTCTATATCTTTTGGACGGCAATAGTAGAAGTTGCTAAATTAGGTTCAAACAAAGTCGTGAACAATACATATCATCAACCAGTAATTGGGTGAATTAGAAAAGTGGGTATGCACCTTTCATTCATACTAAATATTACATTTTTATGTGTGGAGAAGGGCAACAATTAAAGATGCCTTATTTAACCACATTAGCCAAAAAGGCAGGTAGTGCAGAATGTATATAAAATGAAAACAAATGAATGCGTCTTTCTCTTAGGACTTTATACAGCTAAGCGACAGATACTACAGTGTCTTTCTGGAAGGGAACTATAGCCTATCTTAAATGCTTGGAATTAGATCGGAAAGAGACAAGAGGTGGGAAAAAGGTCAAAATAGTAACTCAATATTTAATGGTGTTTTCTTTTCTACAAAAAAAGTATCACCCTGTATAAAGGTGAGATAAAAAATTTGTGAAGAACATAAAACATATATTAAAGAGGGGAATGCCCTATGTTTACCAGTTAATTAAAAATTTGTTTTGCAAAATGGATAACGAAGATGAATCTAATGGCTGATTTATTCCAATTTTCGCAAAAAAATAGATGCAACACTATCCATATTTATTCTTTTTCCAAAAAAAGGTTTTATATGTAAAAATATACTCGTATATGTTTTGTTTTGTTTTCAATAAAATATGTAAATATGAAAAAGTAGTTGCCAGACTGATAATTTTTCGACTTAAAATATTGAACGCTTATAAAAAAAACTTTTTTTATATTACTGACCATGTAGTAGAGCTGCAAAACTATCGATAGTCGGCCCATTCGGTAGTTTGCAAAAAAACTATCGATACTATCGGTTTCTTTGCTACTTGTGGCAATAATATTTGAATACAGGTGAAAGGGAAAGAGTAATAATAAATATAGTGTTGAAACAAATAATAGGGACACTATTTTTTCCAGTATATCATAAAATTTGATGTATTGAAGTTTTTGATGAAAGAGTAGTCCTTATACGTACATAGCGAAAATTGTTCAAACCATGAAATAAAGTGATTAATGCGATTCATTGAAAGAGAACTGCAGAGACTATGGGAAGAAACCGTGGAACGACTTTTAATTGGTACTTCAAAGATTCATACCTTCAACTCATCAAAAAGCCTACAAAATGAACTTATTCTCCTGTTTCAATTATACACGAACATATTCTAGTTACAATTCATACTTTATTTGAGTTTAATAAATAAAAATTTAAGAAACTGTTAATCTGTGTCCCTATATGTAGCCATAAAAGTTTACAGACGGCTAACACCTGCATCGAACAAATTTGGCTTTGACTACATTTAGTGGCCTTCATATTTACTCTTAAGGTGGAAGTACATTACTCGAGTTGTAAGCGTTGTATGCTGCATGCTGCTGTCCAAAAAGGTTGAAATAGTGTATTTCTATAAAGCAAGTTACATGCAAAGTATGCAACGCCATGAGCCGAAAAAGTTAGTCAACTTTCAACTTTTAAGGCGTTGACAGTTAAACAGCTGACTTGCGTTTGTTGTGATCTGCTTAATCGTTTTAAAGAACCAAGATAATTCGATAAATTCAAAAAAGCACTTGATTTAAATATATTTCACTCTGATTTTTTACAAATAAAATAATGTAAACGAGAAAAAATTGAGCAATTAGATGATTCAAGTGTCGTCTCTAAAGCGTGTTGTGTAACTTTCAGTCCTTAAAGTGTTGAAAGTCTCAAAGTACCAAACGCGCTAAATGACGAATACGTGGTATGTAACTTCACCTTTAGAATTTTAAGATAGTATCGATAGCGATAAAAAACTATCGATGGTCAACCAAAAACAAAACTATCGATAGTACTATCGATTATTTTGCAGCTCTACCATGTAGCTTCAGCAATGTAATGTTTGCTTAAGGTGACTCCTCAAAACAATAAAAATTATAACTTCAAAATTGGATAACGATGCCAGCGACTTCTTAAAATTTTAGCTTTTAAATAAACAGCTTTTAAATAAACAAAAATCAGCTGCCTTACAGCGTATTATCTTTCGATTTGTACAGGGCATAAATGTAAAATGCAATGATTTCCATCATTGGCAAGTGTGAATTTTTTTTAAATAAAACATATCACTCTTTCAGAGAGCGAAACATTTTTAAGAAACAAACACAAAATTGTATTTTTGTAGATAAAATGCACGTTTTTGGGTAGAAAAGAAAACACCGTAAGATAATAATTCAGATGGGAGTAGCGAAGCACGCGGGTTTAAACTAGTGTTGTATAATAATTACATATGTAAATTATTTTAAATGTCTTTAGTTGAATTTAAATAATTATTTTCCCAACAAAACAAAAACGATTTATGAATAATTTGTAGTAAGCTTACTATTTAAGTCTTAAACGTAAAAAGTGCTGTGAATGCTATTGTAAAAAGCTTATTAAAAACTTTTTAATAATTAAAACTGAACCATTGCGATAATATTGCTTTTCTATAACATACAGTAAGCTTAGAAGTCTAATTATAAAATATGCTTAAGTTTACATTCGTAATATTTTTGAAAGTTTAGGAATATAAATATATGCAATTGAGTTTCCTTTGCTTGTGAAGCGGTCTGTTGGGATAAAATAAAATTTACAAGTTCATTGAAATAAAAAAAGCAAAATGTAAATCAATTGTAGAATAATCTGATCATAAGTGATTTTCTACAACTTTTTATAAGCATTCTTATTTAAATAAATAGTGAACAATTTTCAAACAGTGTTTTAAATATATATTAAATATTTTTTGTTTGTGTTTTATATTTACCAAATTTTTCTAACAAAAATTTTCTGTCAAATACATTGACAATATTTTCCATTTATAAAATATTTTGTTATTGTTTTTCAAATTAATTTACAGTCAATACTAAAAGTATTCTAAAGTTCTATGAACCCCTATGATTTGCCTATTATTAAATAATTAATGTATGATCACTTCATAGGATAATAATTAAAACTTAAATACGCAAGAACTGCATCATTAACTTATATATTGTATATTTACTTAGTAAATAGTTGTCAGATTTTGCTTTGGGAGCTGAGGCATATTACGATTTAACCTATATATAGATATTGTTAAGTTTTTACCTCTTAAAAACGTTTATCTATGAGTTCGTAGGTTGCAGTTGAAATAAAATAAATATTGTGTTTGGTTTGCAAGTAAAATTCTTTATTTAACACAGTTTTATGTTCCATTGCTCGTAGCCTTTTCACGAGCAATAACAATTTTTATTTTTAATTACCCACACTGCCTACAACTTTGTAAACAATAACAATTACTCGACATATCGATCTACCTATAGATCTTCCAACACTATCGTTGTTACAACTTTGGTTCGATCAGAACCTTTTCAACTAGTGTTCAACTACACTAAACTCTGTTTACAACTATACAAAACTTCTCTAACTAATGCATCTGCCTTTCTAAGCCGGCTTTAAACTAGATCCCTTTCGATGGGAGAAAAAATAGAATCGGGTTCAGCTCAGAGAAGTTCCCCCTTGTTCCTCTTGGGATGTGTATGTATGTTCCTCATTAGGTTATTTATATCAAATTAAGTTGCAAAATGTATACAAATTCCTCCAGTACACTATGGTTCCAATTTTGTTTGGCATAAATTAACATTATAAAAACATTTTTTTAAATAGTCAATTGAACCGCGCGCACACATACCGCCTACTAAAAGGGAAGGTATCCCAACTGAAATTAATGATTTCTTTGAAATTACACAGATTATAGAGAAAATAAAATAAGATGAACCTGCTCGAGCTTATCGGATCTAGACTTGTTTTAAAGAGTTAATCTGGGGGTCTAAAATAACCCATATTTTGGTTCGTTTGACAATAAAGTACTGTTTAATATTGAGAGTCATACCTTGTTGGACTTGGTAAAACTTATATAATTTTTGATTGTTTTTTGGTAAATATTTTTTATTAAGGAAAAAAATTATATATGTTATATAGTCAACATCACGCGGATCAGTCGGAATCTTATGGTAACGCAATACAACTGAGTGGATGAGTGTGCTGTTAATTTGACGTTCGAGTTATTGGTATATAAATTTGGAGTTCAGATCGCGTAACTGAATTTATCATAATTTTTAAATCGTAATTCTAAATAAATTGTATATCTTAAATTGCATCCTAAATTTCCTGTTTTCAGTTATTATTGGAAAACATAACAACATATATTTAGTTTTATTTGATTATTTTGTTTTCCAATAGCACATCATCATTGCACCTGTTTGTTTTCCAAACCGAAAGCATTTCGGTACGGTTTATCAGAAATTGTTTCAAAATAAAATGATAATTGTTTGGAGTTTGCTGAAAAAAGCTGACAAGATGTGAATACACACTTAAAATACACACTTTGAGGAACACTTCACGCATTTGAACTTTCATGCAAGTTCGTGCCCAAACACAACTTTTTTTCCACGGAACTTATAGATTATATTGAATCTACAAAACTACACAATCATAATATCAAGATTTACAACAAGGACTCAACAACATTAAAATTAAAAAATTTACCAAGAATCTACTTACCTTGGGCTACATTGTCCATTTTTTAAATACTTTATAACTTTATTTTTTAAGGTTTTCTCGTTAGACAATTGTAACCCTGTTTTAACTCTTATTTAAGAACACGTGTTTAAATCTTCAACATTGAAAGCTTAGCAGACTAACAGTGTTGCTAACAATTTTTTTTTAAATATATTTTCTTAACTGCTTGAAGTGTTGCCATTAAGAAAATAAATTCACTTTTAACTTTTTTTAGATATATGGTTATTGTAGAAAATAAAGTGGATGATTAGTCTGCTTAAATCCATATAAAAAATATGTTGCATTTGGCAAATGGCCTTTATTAGCTCAAACTTTTTCTCTCTTTCTAGCCACATATGGATTCTGAGATAAGTGATCTTTTTATGAATGAATCAAAACCTTTTTGGAATAAAGCGTATTTCATTATCTATCGAAACAAATGGTACCCAGATGGGCCAAGGTCTAGACCGTAAGGTGGGTGAGGCTAACCTTTCTAACAACTACTTTTTTAAATGACTTTTAACTGATGTTGCAACGCTTAGTGGAATATACCGGGCGTTTATCGGCCAATGCATGCCATAAACAAATAATTTATGTTTGCTGTCGTCTGTCCCGATAATAGTTGGGACACATTTGGTAACGTCAAATACATATCAGTAGCTTGTCGCCATTGTTATTTGAATTTGGCGTTGATGTGGATAGCTCGCCGGACTTCGCACTTCGATTTGTCTTAATAATTCAATGTTTCGTCGCCAGTAAAATTTAACGAAAAATTACTTCTTTTTATGGCTTCCAAGCACAATTTCGAACATGCAACATCATTTCTCAACGCCTCTCGGTTTCAACGCGTGTAGTACGCAATTTTTTTGCCTTTACCATAAATGAATTATTTATAGAGTAATGCCCGTTTGTTTTTTTTTTTTTTTTTGATATGCTTCAGCTGCTCTTGTTTTGAAAGTAAAAAGTACCGTATCAAAGTATCGTAAATGATACTTTGTTAGCATACAAATCGACATTTTCGAGGAAAAAAAGTACCGTTTTGTTGTTTACACTGTTTAGTTTTATAAGTAAATGAGAATTAGATATCAGATATTTACTTTCCGAAATTTTATATGTACATACATACATGTAAGTCCTCAAAAACACAAACCATGTGTAAAAAATACGTCATCTGTTGTAATATCCGACTTTTTTCAAGTTATACGCCAATATCAACATCGTAAACTTTTTGACAAAAATATTATCTCATGACCATTACTGTTATAGGATTAAAATAAAATAAATTGCCAAAGTGTATTTAATGGTATGCTTTAACGGCATCATAAAAATCAGCATTTTTCTACTTCTATACCCTTTGATAAAAATATTAATTATACGAACAAAGAAAACAAAGGCAAAAGTACAGAAAAAATGGATACAATCTTTGGACTTCAAATGGCTGTAAAAAGTCAACGATTTCTATGCCATAAAACCAAGAAAAAGGAACCTAAATCTTTGAATTCAATCAATAAAACTAAATCAAACCAATGGCTGAAAGAATCTGAGAAACAAATAAAAACAAAACAAAAACAAAAACAAATAAAATAAAGACAAGAAATGAAATCGAACACGATTGAATTGAATACGAACACAAGACGAATAAGTTACAATTTAATCGCTTTCGATAATATAAATCAAACGAATTTATTGACCATTTACTTTTTTTTCCATCTCTTTTCCTCTCTCCTTCCATTTCTCGCAAAAGATACAGGCTAGCAGCCAGGCAGAATCGAGAAGTTCAAGTAATGGCCATGACAAGTATCCAATGCAGATGGATGGAACGAAGGCAAAGTAAGAAGCTGCAATAAAAACAATACAATTCTCAACGCCAGTTAGTTACTGCATTAAACGGACACAGGCGACAATCTAGGCGACAACGACTTGACAAAAATAAGAAAAAATCGACAAAATCGAAAAAATCGAAAAAAATAAATCCCGAAATGACAAAAACGGATAAAAAGAAGAAGAAAAAATCGTATAATAATGACCACAAAACATTTTTAGAAATGGAAAAATGTTGAATGAAGAAAAAGTCATAAAATATTTTATAACAAGAAGATGAAAGAGGGTTTCTTTTTTGGAAGATGGAACATCAACAGACAAGAGACGTGCAGGCAACAGCGCAGTCATCAGGCAAAATGTGTAAAAAAGTTGAAGTGGATGACCACAAAAATCCATTTAAAATGTTTGAACTTTTTTTATTTTTTTTTTTTGCCCCTTTTTTTTAATCTATAAAATCATAAAAATAAGGTTGATATATTAATTTTAAGAAACACTAAGTGCAAGGAGTTCTTTCGGCAATATTGGTATAAAAAAGTGTGGATACAAATCGACTTTAGTGTAAAAGTACAATATGTTATTTTGAAACTCCTTTTCTAGGTTTTTGGCTTAGGGTGCTCAAAAATGATTTCGTAAAAAAATTAATTCATCACAGTGGAACTATTGATCATCAGCGATCCGTTCAAATAAAGACTAGTTTTATGTTTTGATACGCAACAATGAAGTTGTCATCTTTGCAGCGCATTTTTTCTAGCGGTAACACATGAATGCATTACTACAACATGAGGCACAAAAACCCGAACAACCAGCCAAAATAATGCACACAGCCAAATGCCCATAGGACCAAAGTAAAACCCTATCTTTCGTTAGATGCGGAACGTACTCGATGGAATACGTTTTAATTCACGGTATACGAATTTGCCTTGATTCGTTCTTAGCCTTAGAACAAAGAAGGAGATCTTTTGGATTTAGATCCATATTTTTTATTGAGTATGCCGCAGTATGCCTTTTTCCTGATCGGACTTGACTAACATTGTTCAAGATAGTGGGTTAGGGTGCATCTTTAACATTTTTAAATACATCACAGCATGCCTCGCTTTTTTCTGTCTAGGCATGGTAGGGTGGTCAGATGGCCTTGATTTTGTTTAATTTACAAGAATTTTTACAGTTTGTCAAGAATCAGGAAAATTATGTCGCAATATTCAGAAAAACTAAAATTGAATGTGCGATCTAGATAAAATAAAAGTGTGAAATTTGAAAAAGTAACTTAAATTAGGTCTTATAACCTTATAATATTGAAAAACTTTTTTTTATGGGCTATAACGAGAGTTAGAAGCTGTACATATACAGTGCTGTTCACAAAAATAGATTCAGTTACTCTCCAAAAAGTTTACTCTTTTTAAACTTCATATACAAAGAAGTATATGTAAAAAAGTAACTGCACTTTGTTTACTTTGTTTGACTTCTTATGAATATAATTGCGTTACATTTCAAAAATTATAAGCGTCACTCTTCTTTAATTGTTTGTAAATATTGATTTGGTTTTGTTTGATTTGATTGTTTTTAGATTTGGTTGTTTTTCCTACCATGGCACAGGGCCTCTATTTAGAATAGAAGGAATATTGGATGCCATTTATTATCGATCCGATCCGAACCAACCAGACGCATGTACAAAAGAAGAGATCCTGCCTATATTCACACCGGCTTGATCCGAAAAGGTATCCAGAAACAGAATGCCAAGGAATGCAATCCTAATGTCCGAAAGGCTCGGGCACTGTCACAGGGAGTGCTCGACAGTCTCCTTTCCTCCTCATCCCGACAACCCCTACAGTAGTCATTGAACGGCAGACCCAATCTCCTAGCGTGCGCACCAGCTACCGAGTGCCCAGTAATCACATCGACAAGAGTTCGCAGCCTAAGTCGCGGCATCCCTATAATAGACTCCGAGCGAGCCCGATCATATAGAGGCCGGATTTGCATCGATACAGAGCACGTGGGTTTATCAGCCCAACGTAGCTGTGTCCTGCCCAACATTTACCGCATGATTATAAGTCTGCAAGAGGAGAGTGGCATCCCACCTGAGTGGTCAATCTCCTCATGTCTGAGGAGAGAGCCAGCCCTCGCAAGTCCGTCTGCCACACAGTTCCCCCGTGTGTCCGAGTGACCCCTTACGCAGATAGTCTCTGGGTCTGAATGTCTCGCCATCTCGTTCAGAGGTGCCCGTCATTCACACACCAGCCGCGAGGTCGAGTAGACTGATCGTACAGATTCGGATATCACTGTCATATACTCCGTAGTACATCAACCAGTCCGCTGCCATATTTATAACAGTACCGGGTCCAGTTACCGGTTCTGATGAGATGCGAACGGAGAACATTCTATCCAGGAAGGGTTTAGGTGTGCAGTAATCATCCCCTCAGGGATCGTATCCAAATACTTAAATATGGCCGAATGCCGTAGACCCTGTCCGACCATGCCACTGCCATCCTAAATCTTATCGCAGACATGTCCGCCATCTGGAAGGAAGCGAAGGAACTTTTTACCTGCGCGTGAATAGGAACAATTCCGTCTTTCCCGGGTTAACGTTCAACCCACTGTCAGTACTCCATAGACAGAGAAGGCCCAGAGATGTTTGAAGACGCTGCGACATTGTGTCAAGGAATTTTCCCGACACAGCCACAGCTTCATCATCCGCATACGCTACAGTCTTGAATCTATTACAATCAAGCTTCATGAGCAAAGTGTTAACGGTCAAATTCCACAGGAGAGTGGAAAGAACTCCCCCTATTGAATGCCCATTTCAGCCACCCTGTAGACAGTAGCTGATCCCATGGTGGAGACAATATTTCAATATACCCCACAAGCAAGTGAAGCGCAGTCTCAACAGATCTACCCCTAGTGTAGACATGTTGGGACGCAGATAATAGGTCAACACAATAGGTCTATCGTACAGCGAAGATGTAAGTCGACCAACCTTTCCAGAGTCTTCAGAAGAAAAGAAGATAGGCTGATGGGTCTGAAGTCCTTTGGACCCGTGTGGGAGGTTTTACTCCCCTTCGGAATAAATACCACCCTGCACACGATACAAAGCTCAGGAATATAAGACCATGTCAAGCATGACGTACAGATGGCCATCAGCCAAGGAAGGACCAAATCAGCTCTATTCTGAAAATCGGCAGGAATAATGCCATCCGAGCCAGGGGATTTGTACGTGGCAAAGCTGCACAAAGCCCACCTCAGCCCACTTTCTGTAATTGGAATGAGGGACTCGGTGTGATCGTGTGAGTTGTCCACGTGATGCTCCCACATAGGAAAATTGCCCGGAGAGTGCACGTCCAGCAAAACATTTAAAGTGTCCTGTCCGCTTTTGGTCCAGCTTCCACATGGATTTTGAATAAAACCAGAGATCGCCGCTGATGATGCCAAGATTTTCCGCAACCTGCTCGTCTCGGAAGGATCTCCAAGATTTGCGCATTGCGCTTCTAATGTGGTTTGTAAATCTATTTCATGAGGATCTATAAGCGGACCAATCGCCCCCACTCATAGCCTTATTAAATAGCCGCCGACATTCCCTGTGGGTGTCGTCCAGATCGGAATTTCACGATGGTGGTTGCGCCGGACTTAAGTCTTATAGAAAATCAATCAAAAATTGTAATGCAGATCTCCGAGGAAAAAACACTTCAAATAAACAACAGTTCTGGGAGTTAGTGAAAGTAGCGTGGAAAATATTCCAATAGAAACATGTCAGAGACTTGTTGACTCTATGCCAAAACGGTGCTGAAGTAAATAATCTGTAATTAAAAAGAATTATTTCATTTATTTACTAATAATATTTTCTCTAGAACACCAAATTTATGGCGATTTCTTTTCTGATGAAAATATTGAACTATTTTTGCCTTTTTTCCTTTTTTGTGTTCTTTTCCGCAAAATAAGACTACACTCAGAAGAGTTGCACGATCTTTTCACATATGACTTTGAACATATATACAAATATATACAAATATATATATACATACATACAAATGTATAAAAATTTTTTTATTTCTTTTTTTCAATAACAAATAAACAAATAAAGCTGACCGTAAAAACAAAATAACGCAGGTAGAGTCATATGTTCAAAGGTGCAACATTCTCACCCTGTGATTTTATTTAAGGTGAGAAGTGCAAAAAGGTGCTGCGTTTATATGTTGAAACTAAATCGCTGAAGACTTGTTGGAGTCATCTGATGATGGTGAAATCTTACAGCACGAGTGGCAAGAGTAATATAAAATCGAAGTAAGTTAACATTTCAAGGAGGATGATTACATTTGCACCATATTTTACTTCAGTTTAGGAAAAATTTCAGCCTTAGTCGGTAAAGATCCTCGCTTTCTTTTCAAGGGGGAAGAAAACAATGAAGGAAAGGAAACACAGGTTTTCTCCGTTTTGTGGTAAGCGTATTAAGAAATACTTATGTATGCATACAAAAAATAGGCTAAGAAAGCGTTGGTTGGTGAACAGTTGTAAAAAAGTGCATTTTTCGTTATTCTAAGGTGATGATAAAGAAGGTAATATTTTTAGTATGTGAAGTCGACATTTTAAAAATGTTAGTATTTAAAAGTGCAAAATTTTTTTCAGAATAGAAAACAACATTAGTGAATATATTTATTTGAAGAGGAAATAATTGCTGATTTGAACAGTATTGATGAAAACATAGTTTTTTCGTTTCGATTTTGCGAAATTATATGATTTTATATTATTTATATAAAAAGGAATAAATTATAAAGTTTTTTGCTGTTGCTTGTTAAAATAGCACTTTTCAAAACATTTGATGCGGAGTCCAAATTGTCACTTTTTACATATTTAAGTAAGATGTAACTGATGGTTGAATCCTGCTCATCGGCGTCGTTTTTTTCCCTGTATCTGCTATAATATGATTAAGACCATAATATCCGCATGAGAACTTAATTTCATCTTTACACGGCGATGACTATTTGGTGGCCTTTAGTTTCCATAAGACTTACAAGCCCCGTAGAGATTGAAATCTACTGTTTCTTTCCGTCTGTCCAAATTCTGTATGCATTCACATTGTAATCTGTTCTTTCAGTATCACCCACGTTTTGTTTACACTCAAAACTAGAACGCGGCGTAGGGACCATAATTTTCTTTCCCACAGCTCGGGAAAATATTCCTGCTTTTATGATCGGTTACTTTCGTATATAGTAGATGTTACACCTCGTAATCGACGAGTTTTGCGCTTTCAATATGATTACTTTCTAGATTTATAAGATTTCCTTTTGTCACGATTTGGAAATTTCATTTTCCGATTTTTTTCTAAAAGTTTTTCTATCTTTTGTCTTAAACTATCATCCAAAAAAACAATAAAATATTTAGTAAATTTTGTCATACAACATGGGAAATGTCTCGTTCGACATAAGGGAATCGGAATGAAACATTGTAAAAATACTTTTTATAAAAAACTTATTTTTTTAAACACATGTAATCATATTAATACAGACATCAGGAGTTACCCAACAAACAATTTTACAAGTGCTGTAAAAAAACTAGTATATGGCTTTATATAAGTGAACAATAATTCAGATTTCCTATCAGATAGGAACTTTTTGTTGGTTTGTATGTTCGTTGGATAGTTATTAGTTTTTTTGTAGTTTGATTGAACGTCACACGTTTTTCTGTGTACTAATGCATGTTGGCATATCGCAGGAATATATCAAATATAAGATGGGTACCAAGATTCTTCCTTGGCCTTAATACTATAAGATTTGCTTCCTTAATCTTAAACTTTCATTCAGTTTGGTATCTGCGTAAAGGGTTACAGTAATGTAGTAAATTTCGCATCAGCTTATACCAATACCGGTGTCCTTCTAACACCACTCGCCACTCTATGCGTTTGTTCAATTATACTGGGCTTAACCCTGAATCCAAATTAATGGTTTGAAATACACTTACCTTCGATTAATATGGAATCAGCATCTTTATTATTACTTTTTTAAACATCTTGGATAGGAAAGCTTTATTTTCCAAGCACGGAGATAAAATAAAGCGAATTAATCTTCTCGCCAAATGTGGCCGCTTCTTAAAAATAATCATTTCATTGCTGATTTTATTATTTCCGGTACCTTCTTTGGGTTTAAGTAGCTGATAACATTTTCAATGTCACGCAGCTCATATCACAACGGTGAGGCAATTCTACAACGGTGTGTGCTATATTCGAGGTAAGAATTTGCTTCAAGTGTTCAACTTGAACACCATTTGACCAGTCCTCATTCGACCTTTGCAATGGAGGCCTGATAATTACAGGTCCTTCAATGTTTGTCGCTGCTTGCCTTAAGGAATTATCTTAATTTGCTGTCACATCCAAAGTTTCGAAGTATTTCTTTAAAGAAGCGATCCTTTTCGATTTCAGCATATTTGTGAGCGTTTTTGTACACTTTTTTAATTCGTTCTTAAGCTGGCTAGATCTATATTATTTCCACGCTCGCCGTATTCTTCTCTTTTCAGTTAATAACTGCTTCACATAGTGATAGTTAATTCTAGTAATTCCGATGTGACTGGCAGGTAAAGCAGCGTGTTAACCTGCCAAACTGAGATCAATTTTTAAACCTCTCAATATATATGTCAACATCTACCGCAGCTCTAAGCAGAAGTGCTTTTAATATAAATTTCGTTTAAAACAATTTTTCAAAATTATTGAAATTGTTTTCGAATTCGCTTCAAGAAGATAAAAAGTCATGGCTTCTTATCAAGCAGACTGAAATGGCATTAAATAGCATTAATTTTTCATTAACAATCGATGGGAATATATTTTTTAGGAATTTTAATAAAAATCGATCCACTTTGCATTCCCAAACATTTTAATTAGGCCAAGTGATTTTTTATGACTTTTTTATGATCTTTTTATGGTCGTTTTTGACCAATCACCAATGCATTATGCTCATAAAATGTAGGGTACCTGTGTAAAAACGAATTCATTTTAAATAACCAAACATAATAAAAAAAAACTGGGTTTGATGTATCAATTTTAAAATGACAGAAGGATTTTTATTATTACTTAAACCAAAAACAAATGAAACATAAAATGAGTTTAAAGGGGCAAGAAAATCAATAAAAATGAACGACTTACAGACATTTTTAACAAATATAGCAAATAAAAAAAAAACATATTCAATTTAATGCAGACAAAAAAACAAAAAACAAAAAAAAAACTATAAAATCACAACATCAGTTACACGTTTTTTTCTTTAAACAATTGGAAATGGTCATAAATATTGAAAACCATAAAAAAACCAGAAATAAAATCAAAAAACTATGGAGTTTTAATAGCGATGCCACATTATATGTATACGTTTTCACCAACATCTTTAAGTGACGGACACACAGCTGAAGTATATAAAAATATTGATGGAAAACCATTAAATTCTATCAGATACCGTTTTACATGCCCCTACATAGATATGTAATTAAAAAGCCATATTTTGGAAGGAAAGTTGAAATATACTCGTAAGTATATACATGTATATATATATATATATATATATATATATATATATATATATATATATATATGTTGCTGAACATAAAATAGAATCTATTTATTTAAAAGACAAAAGATTTCATGTATATAATGCGTACGAAACAACTTAATATGGTTGAAAAAATAGATAAATTTTAATTATAACACGTTTCTTTTTTTGGGGGGGCTTAAGACCAATACGAGGTCAGCTTAATAATGAGTAACTTATTGTATATTTTTTTTCTTGCCTGTAAATGTTGACAATATTTTATAGTATATATCAGTAGCACACCCCTTTAACGGGAGGTGGGTATTTAAATATTCAACAGGCTGTACTCTTTGGCCTGGGCGAATTTCGTGTAAACCAGCGTGAAAACATGCTTAACTATTTTCAATGCATTTGTAATTGCTTAACTGAACAAATGTTTGCAAACCAATGTTTGCCAATGTATCACCCCTTTTACAGCAAAAGCAATTTTTAATAAAATGGTTGCTTTTCTGACTAAAGGGAGTGATACATTGGCAAACATTTGTTTGCAAACATCGCAAATAGCCAATCCAATAGAAGGAAAAGCAAGTTATTCATGTATGAATGTATCACCCCCTTAAGCAATAAATTATTTACTTTTTTTTATTAAAAAGGGGAAATACATTGGCAAACATTTGTTTGCAAACATCGTAAATAGCCAATCGCATTCAAAGAAAAGCGAGTTAACCATATATGCGATTGGCTTTTTGCGATATTTGCAAACAAACGCTTGCTAATGTATCACCTCCTTAACTGTGATCGTATGCTACGACTCTGTCACCAATAACGCGTAAAAAATTGAGAAATAAATGGGTCAGAATTGAAATAAGTAAAACACAATTTAACCAATTTTTTCTCCATGAATGGCAAAGGAAAGATTTCGTTGAATAATTAAAAATTCAGTTTTGTAATCTAATGCCTAGTAGTTGAACTAGTATAACTTGATTTAATATGTAAAAATCAATAAAAAAGGGATTGCAATTGCATAGTCCTGTTTGATCAACCACGAAACATTTTCAAATCGCCATGATTCATGGCCCATGAACAATCATCGCATTTGGGTTCATGTTAAAAAATACTATTGGTTCTTATTACTGAATGATCCTTTCAGTCACAAATGTGAGTAGGTAAAGTTCCAAAGGTTGCGGTAGTATTTCAAGTAGAGGTATATCAGTTGATAAAGAAAAAATAAAATATCCAACAGTACCGAAAATGGGCAAGCATTTAACAGCACTTTTTTCGACATTTTTTCGTTTTAATTTTCTTCTGTTCA
Organism: Wohlfahrtia magnifica; assembly: GCA_023159175.1. Classification (NCBI taxonomy): domain Eukaryota; kingdom Metazoa; phylum Arthropoda; class Insecta; order Diptera; family Sarcophagidae; genus Wohlfahrtia; species Wohlfahrtia magnifica. The sequence continues at coordinate 2,027,556 of JAKWBJ010000061.1, forward strand.
ATTTTTTCAGTTTTAAGTGTTTTTTGACTAATCATATATACAATTTTTGACCATCTTTATTTCAATATGAACTTAAACACCCATTAGGCAAGAATGGGTTCATGCAAGAGTTTAGCAGACACCGGAACAAAAGTTGGTCAGACGGTGAACCTTGGGGCAATATTAAGCACCTGTGCATTAAGGTATGTGTGTGTCGCTCTAATTTGGATTGTTACGTTCCAAAGGTCGAATTGTAAGCAGTATAAATCGAAAGTAGATTTTATGAAACGGAATCAACCAAATCCTCTCTTTTCTTTTAATTCATTTCACTCTTTATCAAATATAAAAGGCCATTCAGTGCCAAGAAACTGCGGAATCGTTTTATACAACTCAATTTTATCTGTACTATTACTATCAGCTCCACCAGAGACTCTGGATCTATGTCACTCCACACATAACATAATTGAAAAAGTAAGTGTAACCAGAAAAACTTTGTTAATTCTAAACACAATTTTAAAAGGTTAAAGTTAATCCGTTTATGGCCACAGCTTCATAAAGATGTTGCAAATAAAATCAGTATAACCTTTTATAGCCACATGTGACAGTAACAAACCGTTAAAAGTATATATAAAATAAAATTTGTTCATATAAACAAATAAATAAACAATATGGGGACATTATTTAATAGTGTTATCTGCAGTAAACTCTCCAGACGGCACACAATGCATTGGCAAAAGTAGAAGCAGTCGTAGATAAATGAAATTTCGTGCAGACATTTATTGAGGCTGAATATAGATGTAAACGAAATTTTGAAAAAATAGGATAACGGACATGCCCACCGCCCACATATACTTAAAACAAAAAACACCTACCTTAAGGTGTTTCTTATTTACATTTTTTAATAAAAACGGTTTTCTGTAGCACAGAAATTCCAAATAACAAGTTTTTAACGCATGCAACTTTGTGGATTTAAAAAATATTAAAAATGTATTGCAATCCGACATAATTTCGGTGTTATACAGTAAATTTTGAATTTGAATAATACATTTAATTATTTCTGTGTTAATATATTATATATAAGGTGATAATACAAATTATTTTTAATTTTTTATATGCCTCAAGCCATTTAAAATTAATAAAATTTATGAGAAATTCTATAAATTACGCATTTTTTAAATTTAAATTTTTTTTTTACGTTGTAGGACAAAGTTGGTTATATTTTTTTATTTGATAGCACATATGACATAGTTTCAAAAACCGGAATAAAAATATTTATTTTTGTATACATATATATTTTTTTTAATACTCCTTCAAAATGTGATAAATTTAGGCTTTTTATTGAAGTCAGTGCGTTTTTTAAAGTAGAAAAAGAAAAATAAAAACAAAACTTAAAACTTTTTTCTATTTCGTTTAAAATATTGTAAAGTTATTAAAAAACGAAACTTCTAAAGATTTCTTTAACAGAGCTTTTGTTGAAATTTTTCTGAAGCACGTAAAACACACTTTTTTGGCATAGTAATTTTTCTTATAAATTAATTTAGCGACATCTTGCGAATGCATAGAGAAGTAACCAAAAAAAAAAATTTAATGTTTTATTCAGCAGCTTATTACCTTTCAAAAGATATGTATTTGCTCAAAACCCGTGATGAGTGATTTTCTGATTTTTGTCGCACTGTGCGGCGTCATTAAGACGCGACTAAAGTAAAAAATACGTTTTATGGCAAAATTAAAATGTTGTTAACCTTGAAACAATTGTTGAGTTTTTTCTTGAATTTTTTGCGTATCGTCTAGAGCTACAACTAGCAAAAAAGCTGATTCAAAAATTTTCACAAACTTTTTGTTTTAACTCAATGCAACAGATTGTCTTATAACCCACATAAAAAACTACCATGCCCTCCTATCCAATTCCGCCCACTTTTTACCTGATGGTTTTTATTATCTACGAAGTCATTTAGAACAAATGCAATTCTTCCATTCTAACTGTTCTGAAAATATACAAAAGCAATATTACTGAATGTCATTGTACACATAAGATATTACGATATATTTTTTGGTGACTTTTCAAGAGGAGGGCATTTTGTTGATATTTGTCTGGGAATATGTAGGAAAATCTAAATGCCAAATCTCCGCAACCACTAAGCCGTACAAACTTCAAATAAACCAAACTTCACAGGCCATCCACTACGTACCCTGATTTTTGTTGAAATTGGTCGACCCGTTTCCGCAGTTAGTGGTGACATCAAAGTGTACACTCCGTTTTATATATGTATATAGAATATAGATATGGATTATTATCATTATCATCATTCTGACTATTACAGGACACTGCAACCCATGTGATCTATTGTGCCCTTCCCTTCCATAATATCTTCAGCAGTTTCGCTGCTTTCCTAATAAACATCAGCAGATCTGCAACCATTTATACCTAACAAGAACCCCACATTCACACGATATGTGTAACGTTGTCTATGATGCCTGTGCGCATAATCTACAAACAACTACCGCCATCCTCTTCAGATGTGCCCTTAGTCTACAATGGCCCGTAAGAAATTCCGTTAGGAGTTTTAAGCCCGACCTGCCATACTTTAAAACCTCAGAGCGACGCCAAAATTGCGAACTGATCGCCGCCCTAATGTGACGAACATTTCTGTATTGTAAGCAACTGGTAATTTTTCAATTATTGATTAGATTGAGAATAGTAGTAAATGGTGCTGCACAGTAAGGTTCCGTACCGATATAGGGTGTAACGATACCTTTTCTAGTTAATGCATCCGCTGTTTCATTACCATCTTTCCCACAGTGTCCAGGTGGCCAAAACAACTGGACCTTATTTCAAAACGAAAGTCCGCAACTTATCGTAGCAATATTTGGCCAGTACATAAATCAATGTTATAATGAAATATTTCGACTTCTCAAGACCTTAGGCTATAAATGTTGTGATGGAAATGAATCTAAGTAATCGTCAGCATAATACATAGCCAGTCTTTGCAAATTTACAGAAAATTGGCTCCATTTTTAATATTTTTATACTTGTTTTTTGCTTTAAAATGTGCATATAAGCAAATGGTTAAAAACCACGAATAGACTCGTGTTTGATTTTTAGACACGTACTATATGCTATTTATGACAAAATTTACATTTTTAACTCGAAGTAATAAAACTTTGGTAAACAACAACACTTAAAGCAGAAAACAAAGCAAATAACGTCATATAATTTGGCAGTGAATGGGTTAAACAGACTATCATGGAAACCTAAGAAATGCTTAACAAATGGAAGTACTATAAGGACTTAAGTTGTACTTTAAAAAAGTGATTTGCTGAGTTCCGCTGTTGACGACTCATTTTAAAAGAATTAAGTGATGAAGCAGAAGCTGTGGGAAGCTGTGTCCACCAAACTAGTATATGCATCAGATTTTCTTAAAATTATTTTTTTAAGAATATTGTGATTTGAGTTCAGTATTGACTTAAAAATAAATGTCCTTATCTATAGAAGAAAACTGTGCTAGTCTGTCAAGAGCAGCTAAAACGTAAACGTAAACGTTTAGCAAATTTCGGAGAACAAATGCTGATAAGTCAGGTCCTTTGAAAGGGATTTTAAAATAAAAATTAAATGCGTCATTAATTTTCAAGTTTGGAAGCTTAGTTAAGTTGAATTAAGATAAGATCTAAATTTTAACTGTTTATCTAGTTAATGGCGAAATCCGGTTACTAATTTTATAATCAATTTTTTTCGTATAATAATTACGCGTTTATTATGAAATATTAAAACCAAAGCAGCTGCAACATATATTTTCGCTTTATCAGTTGCTTTAAGTTATTATTTTTTTAATTAATTTTGTTTATATAGAATCTTTACTTTTTACTTGCAACATGCTGTAGTGCATATGCATTGCACAACCATTCCATCATCATTATCGTGGTCGTTATCAATTTCGTCATGATGCGTAGAGACACTTAATTGTGCTCGTAAATTGTTTGTGCATCATCTTCTCTCAGCCAAAGTTGATAATTATGATGGAATAAAATAAATTTTCAATTGATCGCCTGATTGTCGATTTATTGACTTCAGTATCAGATGCATTTAAGTGTCATTAAATTTGAGCGTGTCTGTCAGTCATTCATACATAATATACATACATATTCACTCGGACTAGACAGCCTCTTTGGCTTCAGTTCATTGCAAAGTTCAGTCATCGGAAGACGTAAATTATAAAATGATTTCATTTCAGTTTTTTTCTTTTTTTTCTTATTGCTTTTTATATATGGCTGTGGCCGAAGAAGCTTTTTAGATTAATTTTATTTTATTTTTTAATTTTTTTCAGTGGGTTTCAAAATAATGGCAATTAAAGAAGTATACGAGGTTTGTTAAGACAATTTATTGGTTTTTATTCTCGTATATCGAGTTAATGAAAAAAAAATAATAATAATTCGCAGTTGCATTATGGAAGTTAAATCGTTTATTCAATGACTATTTTTGAAATTCCCTTAAAATATATCTTTGACGATACTGACCACAAACACTAACTTGCAAATAACCGAGGATATTCTTCATTTAAACATTCAGCAAATTTTCATTCATCTATTCATGTGTTTCTTCTAACTTTGAAAATTATTCCATAGACAACAACAGCAACAACTATAACAACAACAACAATTCATTTTTTTTTTGACGTTGCACATTTATTATTTCCACTTAGAGAAAAACGCGTTGTCCTGACGGTAACGGTGTCGTGGCAGAAACTTTGTTTAAGAATATATAGAACAAAAAAAAAGTTGTTTTTTACATTGATTGTATGCATTAAATGGTATTTTTGTTAAATCTTAGGCTTTTACAGTGAAACGTTGGCAAAATATAAATTTCAGTCAAAGGATTGGCTATAGTTAGCTTTGTATGACTTTTTCTAATTTTCCTGTCGAAAAACGAATTAAGTAATAAAGAATCTTTTGCGGCAAATTTCGGATTTCCTCGTATAAAGTAAGAGATATTTCAGGAAAAGCGTTCTACATCAAAACTTCTTGCAAAGGATGCTTTTTTGACAGAAAATTTAAGATTTTGCAAGAAAAACAAACTTTGTTGCCAAACTAGAATAAATGTTAGATATTGACTCTCAAAACTGTACATGCTATGAAAAATATAAAAGCTTTAGAGACAGGATTAGATGATATCCCAGCTGAATTTCTAAAAGCTTACAGAATCTTTATTTAATGGTATATTACATTACAAAAACTATTCTCTCAGAATAGTAGAGCAAGGAGTAGGGACGACAGCTCTCCCATCTGCCGCAAGTAAACTCTTCAGCAAAATAATTTGGAATCTTATTGTCGACCCTCTTAGCAAACTAATGACAAAAGAACAGTTGGACTTTATGGCAAATCAATTGTGCATCGACAACATTAATATTATACGAACTTGTTGGAGCAATGCTTAGAATACAACAATACTCTGAATATAGTTTTTATTGCTTATGGAAAGGTCCTTGACTCAATTAGAAGAAAATGTATATGGAAGGTACTGGAAATCATGAAGGTACCACAGAAAATTATCGGTATAATATTCCAGCATCGGCGTAAGACAGGGATGCCTTTTATCACCGCTGCCGCTTATCAAGGTAGTGGATCGCTTACTCCAAATTTTTGACAACTCTACTAACAAACAGAGAATTGCTTGGCGTCTGCATGAATGCCTATAGGATTTTGAATACGCCGATGACATAGTTTTGCTCTCGCACTCGAATCAACATATGCTATTAAAATTAGACGACTTACGGCAATAGTCGTTGAAGGGTAGCCTTAAAATTAACATCAATAAAACTGACTCTCTGCGAATGAGATCATGCATTTTACTATTCGCCAAAACATAGCAGACGTGAGCAACTTCTATTATCTGGGTTTTTTTAAGCGATAGTCGAAACTGTTTTCGTAGAGGCCATAATGCAGCCAACAATTCTCTCTAAATGGTGGACTAGGTCCGTTCAGTTCATGCTTACTGAAAACACACTTAATGCTCTAGATGTCTTTAAGACATTTGACAGATACGGTTGCCTAGTATAGAATTCTGTTACTGTGTGTATCGGTAGTCTGCTAACACGATTTTTCTTAGAGATCTTATTACAGAAGTTAATAATAATGGGATCTAATCCCACAAGTGTAGGATTAATTCATCAGGGTTACCGCGAAATTTTATCGTATCTATTACACCTTCTACTCCATTGCTTAGAGGCAGGTTCATTATCTCCAGTTTGGGTATTGACAGAATAAGGAAAGTTGTAACTAAAGAAACGTAAAAGTGTGGTCCGTTTTCACCACTTCTGTGGAACCTGGCGAGAAATGGAATCCTTTTTAGGCTCAGTGGCATGGGTAAAAAAGTAGACTCATATGAACATGATATAGTGCTGCTTCTCAGTGGAAAATATCTTCTTAAGTTAAGTAAGCTGATGGAATCACCGCTTGAGTGGGCTGCTGAATCTTTCCTCTGATATGATGTGGTCGCAATCTACACCGATGGCTCGAAAACAAAAACTGATAATGTGGGCGTCATGGTCCCTCTCAGATTACCCGATGATTGCACTGTTTGTCGAGCTTGATGGTCATTGAGCCAGATGGAACACCAATATCACCACTTGTAGAATATCCTTCATTTTTAGGAAAGGACTAAGTCTCTTCTTAGGTTTGGAGAGAGGTCGATTGCGATTTTTCGGGTAAAATTACCGGGCACTCTATGATAGGCTGCATGTCAGTGCGCTTGGGACACCTTGGTCATGGCTTCTTGTAGGAGCTGTCAGGATAAGGAAAGGAGGGTGGACTTTCTTAGGAATGTCTTACTGTTGATGTTGATTGAATCTCACGTGAGATAATTTGAATTTTTGGGTCTTTTCTTTAGGTGCGAATATGTTCTGGACCTCTCCCATGTCCGGCCTTACAGCCTCTTTAATTGGTCTGTCCTGTAGAGGGTAGAACAATGGACCACAAAGCCCCCAAGTGAACTCTTAAATCGCGAGCGACTCACATAATCTAACTTAACTTTCTATTCTCTATCTAATATTTCTCGATAATCTTTCATTTCTGTCAATACTATAAGCGTTTTCGTGATTAATCACTTGCATCGAACGTCATGGTCTTTAATAGACCTTCTTAATATCTACACCCTTACCTTTTCCAAATGAAGATATAATACAACAAGTGCCAGTGCTTCAAGGCCTAAGATTCTTGACTGCGTTCAGTAAAGATAAAACTCGATTCAAGCATTACAGCATCGTTCCAATGGGACAAGTGTTTCGCTGTTCTATCAATACTACAACGAAATATGTTCTGATAAAATATCCCCGAAAAAGTTTTTCGTGGCAATTACAATGTAAATAAATATAATAAATTAGCTTATAGTGAAACTATTTACTTATAGTGAAACTATTACTCTTTTCCCCTTTTATCGATCTATTTTTTGGCTGCAGCACAATTTCTGCAATATATCTTCACCTTAGTTCTGACTTAAGGAAGTATAGTCGTCTGTAGGTGTAACAAAAATACTAAAATTTTGGATTCAAAATCAGTACAAAAAAAGCGAAATCTTTTTGAGAAGGAGATAAATCTCTTTCATTGTCAAAGTTGTCATAAAATAATTACGTCCATAAACTTATTGACGATTGGTAGACTAGTAACACTTTCATCTTTGAAGAATTTACACCTTTAAATACCTGCCAAGAAAATCATCATTGACTTCAACAGCTGCACACAAAGCGAATGAATACACCGACGACAGTCAACATTAACTTGGTCAAAATGCAAGTGCACATTGCCACAAATGCATTGGCAATGCAACACATCAGAATATGTTGTGCAATACACAACACACACAATACTCGTACAAAAAGCGACAAGAATTCAAAATAGTTTTGTGCAACGGCATCCGAAAAAATGATGCAGGAACCGAATAAAATAAATGCTCAACAACAGCAATTGCAAAAAAAGGAAAATTTTTTTTCATTATTTGAATGGCGTTTTTTGTTTTTCTTTTTTTCTCTCTTTTTTTATCATTGACACATTATGTGGCAAAAACTTTTAGCATTTGCATAAATACTTTAGAGGAAAGGGGACACTGGAGGGGCTCTTCCAGGCACAATGTAGGGTTAATATTGCAAACACTAAAAAGTGAGACAACTGGCACACATATGCTTTGACAGACGCAGGCGACGAAAAGCGCAACAACGACGACGAGAAACATGACGACAATTGTGAGTCTGTCTTATGTTTGTTATACACATACACACATACAAATTTGCTGCAAACGAATAATAGAAGAACAACAGCAGCAACAATGAGACATTTTTCAATGCAACATGTTACAACAAACTCTTACAAAAACTGCAAAAATAAAAAAATATAAACGGTCGCTCCTTCCTTCATTTACTCATTCACTCAATGCATTCATTCAAACGCTCATTCATTCCGCATTCACATGTGTCACACATTATCACTGAGAGAACAAAAAAAAAACAAAAAAAAAACAGAAAAACGGCAGTCAATGAATGAAAAATGAACAAAAAAAAGGAAAAATCATTTCATTGTTCTGTTATTATATGTTGTATTATTGCTGCTGTTGCAGTTGTTGCAAGTATTTTGTTAAAATGTATAAATTTACAACAGTAACAGCAACAACAATAACAAAACAATATTTTTTATATATATAAATAAAAACGAACCCAACATTGACAGACATATGGTATTTCAACGAGTTATTTCGCGTTTTGCCAAGTGTCAAATTGTATTTTGTGCGAGAGAACTGAGAGTGTCGTGATTGTTTTTAAATTGTGTTCAATAATAACAGTGAGTTGTTGTCATTGCTGTTGCCGTTGCTGCAACAAGTTATTGTTGTCTATAAAATTTAAACTTTTTTTTGTCTTTGTTTTTGATACATTTTAATTGACACTTGCTCAGTAAAGTGTTGATCATTACTGACAATGGTGGCAACGACGTCCAAGTTTATCTGAAATCCTTGAAGAGATTATTGGAGGAATTTTCAAAATGAACTGCCGCCACTAACAATTCATACTTACTGGACACCCTGCAGAAAACAAATATTTTTAGTCATTTTAAGGTACATAGTACACAAAATACTGCATAATGCAGAAAAAAATCTAGAAGGTTAAGTTATGAACTAAGATTTTTGGTTTTGGAATCAGGGGGATTGAAATTAAATTTTTTATGATTTTTGAGATTTCTGCTAAATCTAATCGACATATCTCCATTACCTTAAACGATGTGGAATATAATTTATCATAGAATGAAAGGCCTCGCAGCAGTTCTTTGTTTGAACTCACAAAATACTTTAACATTCCTTGCAGTATGTACTTTCAGCACATTTCTGAAGAGATAGATGATCAAGTTGTAATAATAGAGTTCTTTAATTCAGTTAAACTTTTTATTTTTGGCATTATTGGCCTTGCGCCAAACATATATCTCCTGTCCATCATTATACACAAAAAATAAATTCATCAAACGCATGCTTATCTTGCACAACTCGGCTGGATTTTCCGTCTTTATAGCGCCTTCTGCTAATCGTTAATAAAGATGTTGCTTTTTTTCTGATCGTAATTTAATCATATTTCTGAAGCAAAAAGCGTTGTATTTGAAGCGTTGTATTATCATTTTCGCCCTGGAGAATGTTTGCGGTCAAAGAGTCCATCATATTAGAGGGATTTAATAATTTGCTATCTTTTATAAGGAAATAATTAGAATCACAAATTCTTCCATTTCTTTATCGGCAAAACTTGTTAATATGATGAGACGTATTCTCGGTTAAATGGATAAGCCAACTGCGGCATATGAAATGAAAACTATCTAAGACCATGATCAGTATCGTGTACTTAAAAAATGTTGGTTATCAAAAATAAACAGCCTGTAGTTTCAACAGCGTGGTGCAAACTACCATACGTTTCACGAAATCATCAAAGTAGAGGGTGTCCGCCGAGAAGGTATACTAATTTGTTTTGCCGCCATTTTGGTAAACATTGGTTTTGCAGTTGTGAAGTAGAGACGTGGCAAATTTATTATGGAAAAATATTCAGTGAACCAACGTGTTTTGATCTTTAATAAATTTTATCAAAATCAAACATCGATTACTTTGACGATGAGAAAGGTACATGAAATTTTATATTTATTTGAATGGTTATGTGAATAAATAGAATAGTCGGTTCTGGGCAATGGAAAACCCTCAAATTATTCATCAGTCACCTTTGAATCCATTAAAAGTGACAGTCTTGTGTGCAATTTTGTCAGGAGTAATCATTGGACCTTACTTTTTTGAAACTGAAAACGACGTAACGGTAACTGTCAATGGAGAGCGATATCGTGATATGATTAAAAACTTTTTAACGCCACAGTTGCATGCTTTGGGCTTGACTAACATGTGGTTTCAACAAGACGGTGTCACATCGCATACAGCCAGGATTAGAATGGAAGTACTGCGAGACCTCTCTCTACAACAAATTATATCAAGGAATGGTGATATTAATTGGTCTCCATGGTCGCCTGATTTGACTGCTGCGGACTTCTTTTTGTGAGGATATCTGAAAAGCAAGGTTTATGCAAACAAATCAGAACCTCTGGAGCAATCAAACAAAATATTCGTGATGAAATTAATGAAATAGCGCGTGAAATGTGTAAGCATGTAATGAAAAATTTTCTCAAAAGGGCTCGCATTTGCGACACTAACAGACGCGGGCATATATCTGATATTGTATTCCATACATAATTGACGACACTAAATAAAACATTTATCAATATAAGATCTATTCTCTTTCATACAATCAAAAATTATGAACAAACAAATTAGTATACCTTCCCGGCGGGCACCCTGTATTACATCATCAGCTTAGTGATGTTTCATAAAATGGACCTGATTTTTGGTTCCAAAATCGTACGGTTGACGCCTCTTGCTAATTCAGTCCATATGTTATCCTTACAACTTAATACCTTTCGAGTACTAGCTCTTGAGGTCAGCATAGTTCATGACATTAATGAAAAAAAAATATCAAAAACAGTATGCGCTTTGTAACATTTAATTGGAAACACTTATCACTTGGCTCGCACTCATAAAAGTACTTGCTTTGAAAAGCTGACGAACTATGCTGAGTATTTCCTTCCTATTGAGTTTATTGCGAGATGACATCAGTTCGGAATTTCTGCTAAATCGTATTATATTTATTTTTAATTTTCCTACTAGACCGACTCGCAACTTTAAACTATCAACCTTGAAGTATAACACGATGCGACAAAAATGAACGTTTAAATACCTGGGAAACAGACCTTTTAAATGAATACGTGTTGCTTAAGTAGCCTTGAAGAATCTGGGTTTATTTCTGAAGCAAACTCATTTTTCATCAAATTTTTTCCACATTTTTCAAGTTTAGATGCGTTTTTGCGCACTATTTTATAAAGAAACCGTACCATTGATGATTAATTAAGGAATCATATTAAGTTATGAATCAAATGAGACTGACGGCTTAGAAATCCGTTAAAAATTAACGGAGTTATAAAATTTTTTAATAACTGTGAGAGGTGTGTTCTGTGAATAGTTTATTTCACGTTTGGGACTGGTCAATTGGCTGCCTAGATCGTGCGATTTAACGCCTTTAGACTATTTTTATGAGACCATGTTAATTCTCATGTTTATAGGGACAATCCCGTAACGGTTGACTCACTGGAAGCCAATATTCAAGAATTTACTCGTGAGATATTGACCGATATGTTGGAGAGAGTATGTGAAAATTGGACCCAGCCTATGAACCAGTTGAGGCGTAGCCGCGGTCAACATTTACATGAAATCATCTTTAAACATCGTTCTATCGACTTAAGTTAAAATTTCATACATTTAATTTTTATAATTTCGCTTAAATCAAATCCGAAGGCACTTAAAAAATCACCCGATAACAAAATCTGCCAAAGCCGCAAATGTGGTTGAAACTAAACTAACGCACGTTTCATGCATTGCTCACATACTGTATCGCTCAAGCGATCGTATTTGAGTAGAGTTGGGTTCTTAAATTTTTTTAATGAGCTAGTTCGTTCACTTACAACAAAAAACATATGTGTGAAACACCAGCATCATATTTTCTTCGAAAGAGAACAAAAAACTTTTGCTTTTTTCCTCCTGTTGCTCATAAAATCTATTATCCTTCAACAGTTTTAGCGTTAGAGGTTCTTTTGAATTGCAAGTTTTCGCTTTAATTTAAATATTATTTGAAATTAAAAAAGTTTGGACGTTAAATTTTTATTTTAATACTTAGTTTAGTTTGTTTCTAAACAAGTTATTTAAATTCAAGATCTTTTGGCTCTCGATAATTCTGAATACGAGGACTATTTTGTATTCTTCCCGGCTTGGCAAAAATATGAACCTTTTTTTGAGCTAAAATTATGACAAAAGCAAAGATTCTATAAAAGAAGTTATTGTGTTTTCATGACACAGGGTTTTGGGCAATAAAGGGCTAAAGATTTGCACAACCTCAATTTTATTTTAATCAGTTTGTTACTTTTGGAGTAATACGGCTCTCAAATAATTATTAGCACCAGTAAACAAAACACTTGTTTTAGCTACAGGTATAAAACAAAAGTAAATACATACACGTTTAATGGTTAGTAGAGCCATTCCTTCTCTAGGGATGTAGGATAGTGAGATTTTTATCGTGAAACTACTACTAAGATATCATCGGTAAGAAAGAATCGGTCGGATGTAATCTGGATGTTGATGCCAATACCCTTAACGATCAATTTCTTAATGTTTACGTTTCAGCATCATCTGGTAACATTTATGACGACCTTTGTTGTGTACCGTTAGAGAATTTCTTTAGTTTTCGTTACGTTGATCAGCTTAGAATGCTTTCTTCTGTTAAATCTAATGTAATCGGTTCTGTTGATTTGGATGCTAAGTTTGTGAGGGCTTTAACTAAGAAATTATTTCCCTATTATACTCATTTATTTAACAATGTTTTCACTCGGTCCCTGACCAATGGATACAATCAAAAACTGTTGCTATTCCCAAAACTAATGAAGAGTTCAGACCGATTGCTATTCTCCCCTTCTTGTCGAAAGTCATGGAAAGTCTTATTGTTAGGCAAATTAACGAGTACTTGGAAAGTTATAGTTTTGTAACATGTAGGCAGTCAGGATTTAGGAAGGGTAGGAGCTGTACTACAACCCTAGTAAGGAAGATTTGACGATTTTAGATTGAAATTAGATGAAAATTATTTATGTCTTTTAGTCCCTCTGGATCACACAAAGGCGTTTGATACCGTTGAGCATAAAATTTTAGTCAAGAAGCTAAGGAAATCGTTTTACTTCTCCAGTTCTGCATGTAATCTGGTCTATTCATATCTTGTCCATCGATATCAAATTGTTCATCTGGATAACATCATCTCGGACCCGCTTAATGTTAATAGAGGTGTTTCACAGGGATCGATACTAGAGCCTCTTTCAATGATTAAACGGATGTTTTGACGAACTGTAATGTTCGTATGTACGCTGATAAGTGCAGTTTTATACCCGTATCGTGAATATAAACTCATGTGTAGGCTCTCTCAATGAGGATTTGAGAAAAATTGACAGTTGGGCTACAGCCAATGGACTCTGAATCAATTATTCAAAGCCTAAATGTATAGTACTGTCGAAATCCAATAGGGAATTTGACGTACCTGAGGTTTTTATTAAAGTGATTAGAATAGACTTCGCTAAATCTACCTCTAACCTAGGTTTTGTCTTCAATAGTCGGTTAACGTGGTCTAAACACACTAGTATCGTTCCTGGTAGAGTTTACAAAATGTAGGCTGTCGTACTACTACTTTTCGTATACAACTTGCTAAAACGTACTTAATTCCTGTTCTTTTATACGGGTATTAAATTTTCGCAAACTGTGGTGGTGATAACAAACGGAGGCTCAACGCTGCCTACCACAACATAGCACGATACGTTTTTCTTAGTGGACGTCGGCACCACATCTCACATTACTCTTACCGCATATTTGGTATGAGTTTTGAGAATATTTTGAAAATTTGATGCCTTGTATTTCTACATCGAATTATTACTTCTGAACAGCCTGTTATTTGTTTAATAGGTTTCAATTTGATAGATCAAATCGTGGAAAGAAGATTATTCAAAAATGCTATTGGACTTTGTTGTCTTACCGCCAATTTTATATTCATACCACAAGTCTTTGGAATTCTTTACATAATTATGTTCAAAATCTGGGCAATGCTAATGCGTCTAAAAGGGAGTTACATACATATATTGATAGTTCTCGTTATAGTTTTTTAATTTGATTTTTTGATATTCTTTTTTTAACATTTTTTATATTATGATTCGACAGATCTTTAAGTTCGGAGTGGTGTAGTAAATTTATTTATTTGTTTAAAATAAAAGCGTAATTTTGATATCTTCAGAAATTAAAAAAGGGATACTATTTTTCTGATAGCTGCTGTTGAGTACAACAACATTCTGTTTTTGAAATTTTCGAAACACCTCCAATATCGTGAGTTAGGGGTAAAAATATCGCTTTTTCTTATCTTAATGCGCTTATAAGCTAAAAGCTTTGTGCAATATTAATCAGTTTTATGTTTTTTTAGCCTATTTGCAGATAAATAGGCCTCTTAACTAATATAGCATATATTTCATTTAAGTCTGTGTGTATTACATATTTTTTATCCATTTTTTTCATATTTATTAATACTTTATAATGAAGCCGAACTATTATTAAATAAATTAAGGAAGTGTGCTTATTAACAAATAAAGTTAGACTTAGGTTTTAGAAATCAGGTGGAAATTGAAGGAGTTATGAGGCTTTTGCTAAAGCCACTTATATTTTTTTATATGATATGTAACAAAAATATTTTTGGGCAAAGAAAAGGTTTTTTCTTGCAAAATTTAAAGATTTTTTTAAATAAAATATGACAACACCACGTTCAAAAAATCTATTGGCAACACTGTTTGAACATAATAAAAAAAAGTAATGTTTTTAAGGGTTATTTCAGGGAAGTAGTGTATTATGAAACCATTGCTTGCAAGACTCTATTTCCTAATTTATTATTTTTACCAAAATATTGGATTCAAGATAAGCCAGTAGTGCGAAAGTGCTAAATTTTATAATATTTTATAAAATTGTATAAAAATAAATTCTACTGCAGCTAAAATATGCAAAAGTATGTATTTCTATCAATAAATATATTAATTAATTACTGGCGTATGCTAGAAGTAATAGAAACATTAAAAACAATCATAAATCTCTTGATTAATAGTCAAACATGCTGACCTCCATTGGAAAGACTTAAAGTTAATTTGCAAAAACAAAAATAAAAATATTTTTCTTTTTTATATTAAACTGGTAAATTATTTTACTAAATAATTATGATTGCAATTTAAAATATCTTCATCAAAATAGTTATTCTATTCATTATCAAGTTAATAATTAACAACCGACTCCTTAAAACATTCCATAAATAACTTTCTCACACTTACCTGCACTGTGGCAGGCATACATAGATGACTGAGAGACGAATGACCGGTAAGACCAACAGACACCTATAGATGTTTATTAGTAAGATAACAAATGGTTAAAATGTTTAAACGTTTGTTTATTTGTATTTAAAAGTAATATACGATTAAATTATACCCTATAGTGGGTATAGTGATGAACTCAGATTATTTAATTTTACCATTTTTTATTCGCATAAATTAACGACTTACTATTGACAACTTTGAGATTTTTCTAAATCCGGAAAAAGCGTCTAAATAGGTACCAGTTCCAAGCTCAATTTACAGATTACTGCCATAGTGTTTAAACATGTGTGCAGCCATGGAATGTTGAGATTATTGTTGTTTTAAAAAATGTATTCATTTGCGAAAGAGGAAAGAAGGAATAGTGTTCATGAATGTTCGTCTTGAATTTACTCATGTCGTAAATGGAAGAAAAAAGTTTTCGAGGAAAGATTGTTCCACAAACGGATAGTGCGAAATAAGTATGAATTCTTCCTACATTTCGCCTTCTCTTGCTAGGTCATCAACAGTCTCATTACCCAAAACGCAGCGGTATATAGGAATCCAATTTGACGGTACACACATCCAGCTTGTCTGTGCACATAGATGACCACACTCTAGCCAACTGCGACAGAGTGCCGGATTAGCTCAATCGTCCAAAGGACAGCAAAGGCATCAGCCGAAAGGACATTACACTCGTCTGGAAGTAAAAATCTTCTTCAATCTAGGAAGTAGACCCACGCACCAGTATCTTTCTTTCTCAAAGAGTCATCCTTGAATATGGCTTGGCCGTCCAACAACAATACCAAAATTAGTAGTTTTTCGTTGCTTAAAAACAATTGTGTAGTTTGGTTGGTTTGTTGCAATTTTCTTAAATTTTTGATAGGTTTTTGCTCTCAAAAACAGCATACACAACTTGGAAAAAAATGCAACTTTGATTTGATAAACAATAGTTTATACCAATTTTAGCACTTCTTTAAAATTTCCAACTGTAATAATTCTATGTTCTTTTGCTCAGAGACCGTCAACCCTGCCTTTGCACATGAATCAGATTCCAAAAGAACTATACCCAGATTGATTATCTTCAAGTTAATTTAAATATGTGAAGCGATCCATAGTCTTATCAATAAAAACGTAAATGCCAATCTCAGCCGTCGCATTGCAGCTCTAAACCATAACGAAGTTGCCTACCGCCATGTTCTATCGTTGTCAGCAAGTTTTTATGTCAAAATCAGCGTTGCCGTTGTAACACTAAAGAATCAACTTTGACCGTTTTTCATGCCAATGACACTTTTTATGACCATTTTTTTTAATGTATCCCTTTTTGATAATGAGTAAAGTTCCAAAATTCCTCACGAAATTAGCTCCTCAGTACAATTAGCTTTTATATATGTATGTATGTTGTATATGTACAAAACATGCATGAGTTTTGTGAACATATATGTATAGGGTCCGCCAAATAAATTTTTTTTTTTTTTGAAAACAAGGCGCAAAACATCGAGTGTAGCTTCGGCTGTGTGACACGTAGAGCCGTCCTGTTGAAACCAAATGTTGTTAATATCCTCCTCTTCAATTTTTGTGAACAAAAATATGTTCATCATGGCCCGATAATGATCGCCATTGACTGTAACGGCCACTCCTTGCTCATTTTCGAATTATGCCTCTGGACCAAAATCTGCACCAAACAGTGACTCGTCTTGGGTGTATCGGCTGTTCAATGTATGGGTGCGGGTTTTCTGTGCCCCAAATTCGACAATTTTGCTTGTTTACATGCCCGCCAAGATCAAAATGAGCTTCATCTGAAAAGAGGATTTTTTTTTGGCAAATTCGGCATCTTCTCTAAGTCGATCGCAGGCCCACTTAGCGAAGCGTATACACAACCATATTCGTTCAACGGAAGGATAAAACTAATTATCTGTCAAATCAGATATGAGCTAAGTGTTACCATTCACGAAATAAGCACCAGTTAAAAAAAACATTAGATGGCGGACCCGTTATATAAAAATTGCATTTGATATTATTAATAAAACAACTTACTTTTATATAACTGCCATATTCGATGCATACTTATATAAAGCTTGGTAATTGTGTAAAATTAACTGATTATCAACTGCGATTATGCACCTATTAATGTTGTAGTTTAGCGTGTAATAAATGCGAATAGACATGTATATATTAGATGCGCAAATATCTAATTATATTTTAACTTACCTATCACAATATATTTGTTTGCTTGTTGTTAAATCAAAAAGAATAGAGGAGCAGCAGGCTTCATTAAGCAATATGGCAAACTATAAGAAAACTGCCTAACATATTGTTACGAAAATAAAAATACAACACTGCATTGCGGGATTTTGGTATATTTTGTGTCACCCTGTCAATTTGGCAGCACTGCCACATCGACCATCTTGATGCTGCATTTGAATTAACGGATATGGAAATAGAGGATGGTCGATATCTCCTGAACTTCCCAATCTGTGGGCGATCAGGTATATAAAGGGTTGCTTTACCTACACGTCAATTTAGTTATCGTTTGGCTGTCAATAAGCAAAGTTGTGTTAAAGCGGAAATAAAAGTGTTATATTAACGATTATTAAGTCTTGTATTAAGACAAACAGTACAAAGGTTATAGTTAAGTAAATATAGAAATTGTAACAGCAACAAACGTGAAGTTTATTTTACTTTAACGCAATTTAGGCGAACTTAAATTATGTGAAATCTTAACAATATATAATCGAAGGTATTAAAATTTTATGTTGAAGAATTTTTGAGTAAAATTGTTTTGAGCGATGAAAGTATTCTATTTAAGCGTGACGAAAACAAAAAGTTAACAAAAAACTAGAAGTTTCGACATCAAAACTGGACTTAATGGCTTCGTTCTACCTATTATTCATCTAACACAGATCCCACAGACAATTTATTTGATAAAACAAACAATAATTCATGTAAAACTACGATTAAAAAATTAAATTTAAAGTTAATGATTAAATATGGTTCTATAAAATATAAGTTAACAAGGAACAATTTCTCACATTTTTTTTTGGATAATTAGTTACCTAATATTGGAGAGCATGTATACCTTTCTGTGTCCAGAAAATTGAATTTATTATTATACTTTAAGCTTAAAGGATATTTTATGCAAAAGCTCATATAATTTTGTTTTATCTTTTTCCGTAGACTTACATTATATCGTTTTTGAAAGTCCAAACCTTATAGTTCTATGTAAAATCCAGTTTCGAAGGGAGATGTAGACTTTCCTGTGCGACTGTATATTCAAATTTATATGAATTCGTTACATACATATAAATTTACTTTGCCTCCTAATAGTGCTTCAGCTAAAAGAATTTTTTAAAACTATCACTGATTAAAAATAAACTTAGAAATAAATTTAAAATATAAACTTGCGGATCCATGCTTTCCTCACTTAATTTGCTCGAATCAAGGCTGGAAAAATGGACTCCAAGTAATGAATTATTTACAAAATATAGAAAAAGTATTTCTAGAAAGGGATAAACATTATCAATAGTTTTTGTAAAAGTAACTTCTTTCTTTTTAATAATAAGGGTCCGCCATCTACCGTTTTTTTTTTTTTTTTTCAGCTAGTGCTTATTTCGTGAATGGTAACACTTAGCTCATGTCTGACATATAATTAGTTTTATCCTTCCGCTGAACGAATATGGTTGTGTATACGCTTGAACAACACTGGGAAATATTGCGACATTATCATCTTTTCAGATGAAGCTAATTTTGATCTTGGCGGGTATGTGAACAAGCAAAATTGTCGCATTTGAGGCACAGAAACCCGCTCGCATACATTGAAAAGCCGATACACCCAAGACGAGTCACTGTTTAGAGCGGAGTTTGGTCCAGAGACATAATTGGGTCATTTTTCTTCGAAAATGAACAAGGAGTGGCCGTTACAGTCAATGGCGATCGTTATCTGGCCATGTTGAACGACTTTTGTTCACAAAAATTTAAGAGGAGGATATTAGCAACATTTGGTTTCAACAGGACGGCGCTACGTGGTACACTCAATGTTTTGCGCCCTGTTTTTGAAGATCGCATTATCAGCCGCAGAGCTAATATCGCTTGGCCACCTCGGAGCTGCGATTTGACACCGTTGGACTATTATTTGTGGGGTGCCGTCAAAGATAAGTGTTACGCCAACAAGCCAGAGACAATTGACGCTTTAAAGGACAATATTCGTGAAGCCATTGGTGAAATGCAGCTGCACACAATCGATAATGTACTTAAAAATTGGACCGATTGTGTAGCTTACTGCATGGTCAGCCGAGGAAGCCATTTGAATGAAATTATTTTACATTATTAACCGGAAGGATTGTACTTTCAAATAAAAGAAGAAATTTGAGAAAATATTCACTACTTTTTTTATAGCATTTTCAAAAAAAATATATATATATTTGGCGGAACCTGTATACCTAATATTTGAATGTATCTGTGAATTGTTTTTTAGTTGTAACATTAATTTATAATTTTAGTATGTATATTTACTTTTAGTAATGTATTTAATTAATTGTTAAAATTAGTTTTGTTTTTTAATTGAAATAAATATTATTTTTTTTACTAAAATCATGACATTATTTTACTTTAAAATACCCTCTTTTTTAACCCTTTTTTTCTCAAATATGACTTTTTCGAAATTTTAACGGCGACACCGGTCAGAATACCTTGTTTTAACGCCAAACCTTTTGTTTTTCGTCACACTCATAATAAACGTAGTTTGGTCGCTCAAAACAACCTTATTATTGTATTGATACTTTCAAGAAAGTACTTTCATATGGCAAGCCTGGGCAACTGAATAAATTTTCGATTGTAATTAACAAATGCATTTTTAAATTTTTTAGTTAGAATTTTTGCAAATTTTTGATAGGAAATCAATTTCTGGCGTGGTAACGCTGTTGCCAACACTCTCTTTCAGAAAATTCTACTGAGTGGCTCCTGCTGAAGTCGCATTCCCTGATCTTGTAGTTCGTAAATTCCGGAAGAGTTTCTTCGTTCGCAACCATATCTAACATCTCGAAGATGACAGAATGACCATAATCTATAATCTTTGCAAGGCCTTCTTTCAAAATCCTACAAAAATTCCTAGCTACAATCCTGGTCCTGACCTCCTGAGGAGTACTTCTGAAGGCGCCTGATATGCCGAGAGACATCTTTACACCCTCTCCAGTAGTATCATCTGCCTGGCATTCTCTAGAGAACTCCACCACATGATACAGCCATAAGTCAGAACTGGGAAAACTATGGAGTCCTAAGCCCACTTCACCGTCCTTGAGGTAAAGAGCTAGTTGCCCTTAAATTCAAACCTGCTAATACCGCTACTCTCCTTGCCTATATATACGCAAATAGCCAGCACATCATAGGAAACAACGCCTTTGATGGGGTAGTTATCAGTGCCCCAGTTATTATAATCGCCATCTTTCTCATAATACGTTCGCTTGGTAGCCACACAACTGACCCGTAAAATAAAATTGATCGGATTGATTTTCCAGTTGACGTTGATTGCTTTTTAGCAGCAACGTCAGGCCGCCCCTACTTTCGTGATACCTAAAGCAATGTTTAATTCCCAATTAAATTTGCTATCCAACATCAATTCAAAATATTAAGCTCTAATGTAGATCTCACATGACTGAGAGCATTATTTCCAGCTGCACGAGCTCTTCATTCTATCAATGTGGACTCGAATAATACCCAAAGAATAAACTCTGTCTTTCGAATTTGTTATTCAGCTGATCAGATCTATTTCGTTACTGATCTCTAAAACAGAGAATTATGTATCTATTGTAACAAACAGGATAAATATTTCAATACACCTACAAAATACTGCGTAGCATATATCCTTTCAAAATAATATAAAATAATACAATAAAAATAAATCAATCAATAACGATTAATTGAACAACATTCATTAACAGAAACACAAAGAAACGAGCGAACAAAACGAATAATGAGAAGGAGAAGAAATTTTCATTGAAATACCAATGAGAGAAGCCCACTAAGATGATAATGATGATGAAAGTGATGACGATATGTACGTTCCCAACACCATTACCATTATCGAGACGACGATTGAAAGAAGGAAAAACATGTAGAATGAAACATGAAATATTCAAACTTGTTGATGTATTTTGAATTTCTTTTCTTTTTTTTTTGTACCTACTCGATACAGCACTTACCGGATAGTAAAGATATGTGTGACGATGATGATGGTGATGATGATGCATATCACGCAGTTTCATTGCAACATCAAATTGATCAATACGGTTTAATATTAACTATAGCCATCTTTTTCTCATATATACACACATATACATATATATACATATGCATGTATGCATGTAGATGGTACGTAAATTGTGAATACCAGCGGATAATAAACATCAGTCTCATTGGATCCTAATTTCCAATAACGAATTTAAGCAATTTACTCAAATGCTAATTTATGACTTATAGATCCACAGGTAGCAGCAGGGTAATAGCAGCAGTTGCTGTAACCAACAACAATACAACAACGACAGCATTTCAATAACAAATAAAGAAACGAAAAACAAAGATGAATAAAAAAAGAGAAATATGTTAAGAAATGATAAAATGCCAATGAACAGAAGATACGCATTCGAATATTTCTTAACCCATGTATAGCCATAATTTTACTTGATGTTTCAAGAATAAAAATAAAAAATCTCACACACACAATCACTTTAACCCGAGCAACATTCAACTGCCACTAAACACCATAAACACATCACATCATTGTAATCAACCAACCAAGCAACGAGTAAACCAAGTGTCTGCTCATCATCAGTTCGTCCACATACTCAAAATGTATGGTGTGTGCTCTGCCATACCAGTGTTGTGCACTTCTTATATGAAATCTAAAAAGACAAACAGCATGCATGCATGATGCATGAATGTAGAGAAACGAAAACAAAAGCAAAACTAAAAAGAAGAAACGGCCAACTATCATTCCACTTCATTATTTTGATACGAGTCTCCCCATATTTTAACAGCAACAACAACAATTCATGTTGTGTTCCCTGTACTCGATCATCAGACGAACCAACAACTAAAGAGAGAAAGACTTCTTCATCATCATCGGCAGCAGCAAGTCGTCTTTAAGAACGCAAAGAAAAAAGGCCAGAAGCTTTACAATATGTATTCACCTTCAATGGCAGTGGAAAACTGGTAAAAATAAAATGCAATTGACTGACAGTTTTAATATGTACAATCGACAACAACAACAAAAACGGCAAAATTGTTTAGCTGCTGCTGCGATCGCCAACGGTGTATATGAATGAGTCTTGTGTAGGAGATTTGTTGTTTTATTATATTTTTATTTTATTTTTTTTATGCAACAAATGAATATTTAAATTTGCTTGTATATTATTCAAGTACATTTAGGTAGGAGAAAGAGACATTTCGCTTCACTTTACTTTCATATACGCATTTTCAAGAAAAAGGTTAAAATTACAAACGTTCAGGTTCGAAATATGTATTTTGCTTAATGTTGATTTCTAGTAACACATGAAAGAATTAGTTCAACAGTTCAGTACGTTCATTAGAACATACGTTCTAATGAAATAAGGGGTCTTTTTCGCGAAAATCGCACTATAATTCGTAATACTTGTTTTTATTTTAGAGTAAACCCAATTGGGCAATTTTCTGGTGGATACAATATACACAATACACTCGATACATCACAGTCTAAATACATTTTTAAACAGGACTAGCTTCACGTTAACTGAGTGTTCGAACATTTTCTCTCTGCATTCTCTGCGTTTGCAGGAATTATGACAACACACTTCGCGCACTACCTCGTCCCGGACAGAAACCACCTGAATAATATTGATTAAAGGTCCCTCAGAAACTACAAACTTTTCGTTAACTGTATGTATGTTCGTTTTAGATTGTCGAAAGTATTGAGACTGTAAGTCTTCATAGCTTAATACAGCGCGACTTCATCATGCTCTCGACCTAACCTGATCCAACCTATATATTTTTGCGAAACAATCTTCTTGCGTAAAATTGTTCTAGAAAGGAGGACATTGTCGGTTGTTTCAAACTCATGTTCATACGCACTAAATAAGTTGGTCACATCGTTAATGTCTGTTACTTTAGAAAATTAAACGCATTATCAGTCCTTAGTCAGATGGGGCTCATATTTCAATTAAGTACAATTTGTACTCGAAGCCATCAGAAATTCAGAAATTTCAACTTTAACCATTCTAATGATATACAAAAATCGCTATTTACCTTGTATAGGAGGCACCAGGCACACTTATACGACTCCACCCACCATTTTACTGACGATTCGTATTTACTGCAAAGTCATTTATATCAAATTCAGAACTTTCATTCTCACTGTTCTCAAAATATATATAAAAATCAATATTTACTTTGTATGGAAGGTACCATGCCCACTTATCTAATATCGTTCATATTTGCTAGAGAACTTAGACAAATATCTTTAACAATAAACTTTTACATGAGTAGAAATAAAGGAATGCCTGCTACAGCTCCACGTGTTGGGGACTTTTCGACTTATCTTGTTTATTAAACCCTCGTGTAGTAATTAAAAACAAAGTCGCTGAAGAAAGTATCCGAATTGCTCCAGTCGTTTTCCAGTTTTATATATGGTATACTGCTACAAGGCGGATTTTGTTTTAAGCAATTTAAAGATAGAACGGTCTGGGATTTAAAGCGGGGAAAACTAAATTAGTTGTCTTTACCAGGATATACAATATTTCGAAGCCCCCAAATTGTGGTGCACTACTCATCGAACGAGTTGTGTGGTACCTACATGAAATTCGAATTTAGTTGTGTGCACAGGATCAGATTTTAACGCTGATGAACTTGGCCTCCCGGTCTTCTAAGACTGCCCTATGAATGCACTGTTTTGCAGACCGAGGTATATGCCTTTGCTAGGGTCACTATTCATATTCGAGAATTAAATCTTTCTCAGTCATTTTGGATGTTTTCTGAGCATATAGGTAACCATTAAAAGCTGTTAGGATGAGGAGGAATCGGCACAACACCTTCTTTGTGACTAACCTTGTAGTAGAATAAATTGATTTTATTATGATCTAATTAATGATTTTCGCTAACGACACGGTCACAAGGTTTACATAAAACTTTTGTTGATCTGATCCAAAAACTTAATCCTTTTAACCGATTCTTGCTCAATATTTTAATGTCATCGTTTTTTAATCTGTAAATATGTAATTCTAAATCGTAATTTTTCAATTTTTGGTAGCACTGTTTCAGCAGGCACAACCGTGCAGCATACATTTAATATGGTGATCTGATTGTTAATTAATAAATTATAACTTTCGTACCGTTGACACCAACGAATATCATGACTTCCAAAATGGAGGTGAGTTTCTAGGTTTTACATAGCAAACGTTGACACTGCTTATTTGGTGAATGAATTTTTGTGACATTATACGCACGTTATGTCAAGTTTATTTGTAGGAGATCTTGTCTTTGAAATCGAAAAAAATTAATTAATTGTAAATGAGTATACGAATTCATTTTGTAACAAAAGGAGCATTAATTGTTTTCTTATTGCTTCACCTAAACAATATATAAAATTGCACTGCGCCCCTGTAATTGCAAACAAGTAAATATGAATACTTCTTCCAGTTTTGCTTTGTTAGGTTCTTCCACTCTCATATTGGACTTCGACTTCGACGTCTTAAACACAGGTCTATGATTTGTCCTAGCGACAATTCTTCTTCTTTGTAAGAAAACATTATGAAATATCGCATACCACCATCTAATCTTTACAAGTTATACTTTTTTCCTTAAATACCAACATGCAATCACTTGAGTTCCATTTTTTTTTAAAGTTTTTGAGAATATTTTAAATTTTACTGGTACGTACACAAGAACTCACATACAGATTCGGTTGACAGATGAGCAATTGCTGCCATGCCGTGCTTATGTTTTTCGATCCATCAATATTTTATTTATTTATTTTCTTGCCATATACTCGTACGTACTTACGCCTCCATTACTGGTTATTTCTCTTGCAGCTCATTTGCTTGCTCACTCACACAGTCAGCCACTTTACGATCGAAGAACAACAGTTTGGCTGGTTTTACTTAATTTCTTCAATGCCTGCCAATGTGTGGTGATCATCACCCGTTCGTAAAAACATTTTAAGGTCTCAACTCGTACATACCGATCCTCTTTTACGTTTTTGGTTTCAAATTTTTTTCGTTTTTAGTTGCCTGGCCAATTGAGTGACGGCCACTGACTGCTTTATGAGCACGAAGTCATGCAACATGCAATGTGGAAGATTTCAGCATGTGTGTGTGTGTGTGTGTGTGTGTGTTTTGAGAAGTTTCTTAAAGTAAGTGCTGATGAGGTTATATGTTGTTACTGTTGTTGCTGTTGGTGGCTCTTGCAATTACATATGTATATGTTTTATTGTTGTTGTTGGTATTTATTTTGTCTTATTATAGGTGCCTATTAACGTAGAACAGAGGCTACAAGTTTTAGCATTTTTTCTTTAGCATTTTTCTTGAGTTATTTGTTGCAACAACAATTGATTGAACACGCAAATTTCCATTTTTGCAACATGTCGATTCAATGATGCAGTGTAAAGAGGTCATTTGTAAGACCTTTTGCAAGTGTTGGGAAATATTTGACACCATAAAAGATTTCATTAAAAGATAGATAGCCAAGAGTATGTCAAAGATGTTCTCATACTCATACACACACACACACACACACACACATAGCGTTAAGAAAATCGAATATTTAAACATTGACTTTCTTCAACAGCCAAATCGCAATCTATGTGAGCGCAATTAATTTGCACGTGTTTAGTATTTAAAACCAGTTTCAAATCAAATTTATCTCTTAAACATCGATTTTATCTGTGAGTTTTTTTTTAATTGTTTTATTTTTGTTATTTTTCTGAGCTTTGAATCTGAAAATGTGTCAACAATATCAATCTAGATTAACTACCATTTTAATAATGACACACCACTTCGATAATAACTAAACCTTCAATAATAAATTGGCCATAAATCATACAGAAAATAATGCTCGTGCCTTGAATATTGCATTACATTGCACTGCATTTGTAATGTTTAAAAGTCATTTTAATTAAACTAATTTATGTGAATATAAATCCCGAAAAAAATATAAACTTACCAAAACTAGTTGGAACTGCCTCCACCAACGAAATTGCATGCACAGAGCAGTGGCTAAACTAAGGGTGGGCAGCCATATGGATTGTAACGACTTTTGTATACTCTAAAAATCGATATGTTATCCATTAAATATGCCTAAGAATGAAGCTTAATTAATGAAATGAAATGAAACTTAATTAATATTTGATTAAACCACAAGTATCTGATGAATATGGTGTATATCTCATTGAATTAAGTACATTAATAACTTAATATTGGCGTACATCCATATTTTTCTTATCTCTTGACCAGCGCTCAGGGGATAACCCCTAATCATGCAGGTACTAGGAAGATAGGTTGTGTGAAGTAGGATAGAGATAGTAGAGCTGGAAATATGAGTATATGAATATATAATAATATATGAGTATATGAAATATGAGTACTAAGTAAAAAAATATGATTACTAGAGATGTATTCCTTAATTTCGTCAGAACATATTCCATGACATACCGATAGAACAATAAAACACCCGCCACATTGCGACGGTGCTCTAACGAATCGATAGAGTTGGCTACCACACCGACATTAATAAGCACTTTCGCCCTCTTCTGTACGCGTTCGAGAAGCTCCAAAATAGACTCTGAAGCACCGGTCAATACATGAAAAATGTATTCAAATAAGGTCTTGTAAATATTAAGGAGATCAGAAGGAGTGAAGTAATTCTTGCACAGTCTTAGAAAAACGAGGCGCTTGAATGCTTATTTCGACATTCGTTCCAACAAACATTACAGTGAATTCCCATGCCCAGAACATCAAAAACATCTAATTCCTCAATATCTACATTACCCACAGATACAGATGACAACACATCCCCACGTGTGTGTGTCAGAAAACAACAGTGAGTCTTGCACGCATTAAAGTTGACCCTGTTCGCACGACTACACACATTTTCGACAAGTCGCTTGTAAGCGTGTCATTCATAGTCCGCTTTTTCTCTAAAAGGCTCGGCATACGATCGAAAGAATATGAATAACAAATGTTGCTGTCATCTGCAAAAGAGAAGATAGGATTAAAAGTGAGACAAAGAAAGTTTTTAAGAAACATTAGAATGTTACGTTATTGGTGTACATTAGGGCGGGTCGATTTGTATGGACGCAAAAAAATTGCCAAGTGACAAGGAAAACCGTATTCTATGGATCAAAATAAAAAACTTTGGTCAAGGAACCATACCTCTAAATTCTGATGTTTCTTATTTTGACCCAAAGATCAAATTTTGAATAATCATACTTTGGCCCAATCGAGTCTAAGTATATGACCGACCCCCACATTCAAGCAAAAAGGAATATGGAAAACCCAATATAATTATATTGCTTTGTTGAGATTTTTCCAAATATTACAGCTCTATCGTGTACGTATACGTATACAAGCTTCTTTATGCAGTATTGTCAATCAAGTAATTAAAGATAATTCATTCGGAAAATATCTTGCTATCAATGTTGTTTAATGATAGCAAAGAAAAGCGAGACTGTGCTATAAAGAAAACTCTACGCTATCGAACCGATGTTCAAGACCCAACGGAACATAGAGTTTATAAAAAACCAGATATAAACCTTTCATTGCGCAAATTAAAAGAGAATGGACATTCACGCACTCCGTACGATATATTGAAAGAATATTTAAATCGAGGTGTTCCACAGTTTAATGATCTAAACATTCCGTCATATATACAAGGAGCGGAACGACATGTTCAATTGCTAGCTGGCGTTTCCAAACGAGTTATACCAGAAAATGTATACGCTGTTATGTGCGACGACATCATAGAGCCGTGCGAAATTGCCTAGACTTGAGAGCAAAAAAGATTTCAAACAACAATTTTTTGTAGTGTTTTTTTATTATTAAATTAAGTACTAAAAAACAAACAATAAACTCCAAAACAAACATAGCCATTTCGCTGATTGTTTCATGTAAACTGTCAAAAATTGTGATTTTTTTAAATTTTTGTATGGGCGCCCCCACGGTGGTTCCAGGGGATGTGCCACTAGCATGGCACAATGACAAGTTAGTGGGGGTCGGTCGGTCATACATTTAGACTCGATTGGGGCACTTTAAATGGATCAAACTGGAATTTTTCAAAAAATGACTTTTTGGCCAAAATAAGGCACATCAGAATTTATTTTAGAGGTCTGGTTGCTTGGGCAAAGTTTCTTATTTTAAATTTTAAATCGACCCGCCCTAGTGTACATCCATGCTTGGATATGACTTAGTCTGTCCCGTATCAAAACAAAGATCTGCTTTCTTTAAATAAAAACAAGATTGGTTTCGTGTTAATTATATTGGCAAAACTTTACTAACGAAAAGGTAAGCGTGCTAATTGTATACTCAAGCTGTAAAATAAATTAAGGATCTGACTCGGGATCTGGTGTTTTAACCTCTGGTATGGTAATGATCATTGGACGTGATAATAATATCTGATATAATATGTTGGTTAATTATCTCATTTTGGTTAATTATCCCTTGCACGTCATAGTTTTATGATATGGTAGATATTTTCTTTGTGAAAATTTTCGGAGCAGACAAAACCGGCATTTTAAATGATTTGAAATTTGAGACTCCTTTAGTCGACGATGTCGGGCTACTGGATATCTTTCATACTTGTTCGGAATTTTTGAGAATTTAATGAACTACAAATTGATAAAATTGTTTTGCTAATTTACTAAAGAATTTCGAAAGTATGGCTGTAAATATGTCCTTCAAAATTCATTTTTTACATTCCCATTTGGACTTTATGCTGACTATTGTTGGATTTTCACAAGAGAAACAATAACAATTTATACAAAATAGAACTAAACCCCTTAATTTTGAGTTTTTGTTCGCAAACTAAACTACTTTTACTTTTGGCTTTTTTTTATAAATACATATGTACAAATGTCAAAAGTTGTACGTTCTAGACTTTATTCATTACTTTTCCCAAAGTTAGGCTGTTTAACTAAGTAAATAGCCCCATGCATGTTTGAAACTGTGAACAAAAACCTTGTAAACTAGTGTAATTATAAAAAAACAGTTTTGTTATATCGAAATTCAAACATAAAACTAAGCTCAAATTAGAAAAAAATCCGAAATTAAAAAGAAAATATTAAAATATACAAAAATTAAGGAAAAAGGTTATCAATTCCAAGTATAGACTGTTTTTTCTTAAGTTCCCAGTAGTTTGTAAGGCAATTTTCTCTGCACAATCTTTAAAATTACAATCAAGTTAACGTTGAGAAAATAACTGAAGAACGACTTGCTTTATCCATCCGACCTTGCCGTTGCTGGGAGCCTTTGTGTTGTATCTGCTTTTCGACGGCTATTTACCGTTCTCTACACATGCAAAATTCCATAATTTTTGTAAATGATGGTTTGTATTGACTGCCAAATTATTTAAACTAAATTTATAAACTCCAACCATTTTCAAGATATACAAAAATCATTATTTAATTTGTATGGAAGGTACCACGCCCGCTTATCCGATTCCACCCACTTTTTAATTCATGGTTTGCACTATCTAAAAAGTAATTTATACCGAATTCAGAACCTCCCATTCTACTTGTTCTCTAGATATACAAAAAAAATTAGTTTAATTTGTATGGGAGATGATGATGTTTATTAATTTATTTATCTAATTCTCTCCAATTTTTGACTAATGATTTGTATTGACCACAAAGTTATTTGGCAGAAATTTGGAGACTCTTACTATTATTGTTTTAAAGATATAGTCATATAAATACAAATTTTATATGGCCGTGACACCGCCCAGTGGAACAGTAGTGAAGCCACACACTAAATGCCAAAGCTTTCTATGTTACATACTCAGTTTTAAAAATATTTTCTAACTCCCACGGAGTTTAAACGCTGCAACAAATTTCGTTTTCAAACGTAAGTAATAGAAAGGGGTTCACTCTAACGTTACTAACTCGTGAACCAATGGAACTACAAAAACCGCATACACATAAAAACCTTGGTGTGGATTTCATCTTTCGTCTAAGGCTTAGAAAATCGGTTACCGTATTTCAGAGAACATCAATTACAATGCATTTTATAGTCGTCCTTTATATATATATCGTAAATTATAACTGGGATATTAAATTTCGATCCTATCCTATCCTATGCTAAAATGACTTTTGAAGTCTCTCGCCGATATATTTTTAAGATGGACGGAAATATATTATTTTTTATGAGAGGTGCGGTGAAGTTATTTTTTTTTTAACTTAATGTACATCTTAGTAATAAAATACCATGTGGAACTTAGGAAGACTAAAGGCGGTTAAGTTAATAAAAGCATAACAAACATTTCGAGCAAATAACAACGAGTAAGAATATAGCAAATCAGTTTTATTGTTCACAATACCAACCTATTTCTGAAGTAACTACTACATTTTTAAGACTATGAAATCTACTGGTAGTTCACTGAAATCATAAACCAAAGAAATTTAAAAAAAATAATAATAAAAATAAAAAGGCGATGAAATAAAAATTCATGACAGTCGTTCATATGTTCGTTCATTATAGGAATATTGAGTATCGACAATTGAGTATAACAAACCAATTTCTGAAATTTCAAACCAAAAAAAAGTATATTTTGCACCTGTCAGTCGATTATGGCATGACAACTGGCTTGCAAATCATGACATGAGTTCAATTTGTGACAATTATTATGGCAACATTTCAAAAAACAACAAAACCGCTTAAAATGTATTAGCACATGAAAATTACAACAATAACAACAATAGCTCTATAGAATTTATAATATACTCGTAAATACAATAAAAATACGATAAATAATAATAAAAAAGTATTTTTTCTCTTTTTTTAACGAAAACAAATCAATGATTTTTATCTTAAATTTGTTGTGCGAATAATATTGCTTTTATTGTTGCTATGGTTGTAGCAGCATTTGTTACTGCTGCGGTATTTTTATTTCAAATGACATTTGAAACTCTATTGCTTTTTGTATATGCTCTACACCAACGTTGGTGTTTGAAGTATATTAGGTGTGTGATGGATGGAAAACACAACTACCCAATAGATACTTTTTATTATACCGATCAACTTTGAGCCTGGCCTTCTGCCAGGCGAATATATAGACTTTCGTAATGTTAACATTCTAATCGAACTACAGATCGCAATGATACAAGGCCAGTTCGATAATTCCATGACTTTTTGCATTAAAAACAATTTTTTGTAACAAAGCATTTTATTTCTTATCAGAAATATCTTTACGCCTTTTTTTAAATTAATTTTATTTTATTAAAAAAATGAAATTTCTCAACAGCTTCAAAATTGATGTTTGTTCTAATAATTGCCTCATCTTTTCACCAAAATCGCTTACTAACCAGACATTTCTTTGAATTTCGAAACAGAAAATAATCGCAAGAATTTGAATGTGATTGGCCATATTCTTGGATTTTTGCCACAGTGATTGTGCACTGATTCCTTGTTTAAAAGGAACGATACCTTTTTTTACTACGTGAGATAGTTTTTGATTTTTTCAACATTAAACTTGAACAAAAGCAATTGATATCAAAGCTGAGACCATATATTGCTTTTGACAAAATTTGTAAAGAATTATACCTTGACGCTTCGAATTAAGAGGCTTCATGTTGTAAGTATATAAGTCGGTACAAATATGTACATCAATTCGCTCTTATTAAAAGGAATCATTGGCCACTGCATCGAATTTGATTTGAATTTAGTGCGTCTGTATAATTTTGTATGTGTTCCTGTCGCCTATTCAATTAAGCTGTAAAAATGTATCTCTCATGCTTAAGCGAGTGTTTGCTGCGTTTGGATTGTGGCGTACGATATCAAATAGTCGTTTAGGCCGACTATAATTTATTTAGATTTTTTTGTTGCATTTAAGCGATTTTTCTGCTTTTATGTTTCTTTTTCCTGTATAAATTTAATAGCTAAAACCCGGCGTGCTTCGCTGCTCCTATCTTAATTATTATGTTAAATGCTATCTCAGTTACACTTTTTACCTTTTTTAAACGTATTGTCCCTTTCTGGTTCTGCCTTCTATCTGTATACAGTTTTCAAACTCACATTCATTTTTATATATATTATACGTATTTATAGGCTGGGCCATTTAAAAATTTAAATTTCAAAATACAATAAAACAAAAACGGTTACAAATTTTGCCAAAGTACCATTATTCGAGTTCAAAATGAAATATTAGCCACATCAAACAGTCACTCGTAATGGCTTCCGTAAGACCAAGTTTGGGTTTTCTGAGCCAAAAGTACGGCAGTTATGCTTATTAACGTACTCACCATGATGAAAATGAAATCCGAAAGGATGATTTTTTTTTTTTTGATTTTTTTGCAATTTCCGACCAACTGTCTTTGTTTTAGAAAAAAATTTCCAATAAATCGCAAAAATTGAAAATAACCGCTGGTTCAATTTGAAACCGATAGATGGCCCACTAGTGTGATTCAGCTGATGTTGATAGATAACAAAGCTTTAACAGTTTTCCTTCTCCACATGTACAAAATTTAGTATTTATTATCACGCTCACCTTTCAACTGATGATTCTTATTGACTATGAAGTCATTCAGAACAGGGTATTATATATTAAAAAACCCGGGTCGTTTTTTAATTTTAAGGTCTTCGTAGTTTCTGTACAACAAATATATTTTTAATTTACGTATTGTGACAACGAATTCATTCGGTCAGTTATTTTAGCTCAAAACTGGAAATTAATTAGCAAATTTGTCAAAATAATAATTTATCAAATCATTGCTTACATCTCTTTCTTGCCTCTGAGCCAAATTCCAAATCCCGTCACCGAAAAACTTCTGATCTTTTAAGGCGCTCCAACTTTGAAGGCGATTTTACATTTTTTCGAAAGAAGTGAATTAGTCACATGCTTGTAGATAAACTCATATTTCCTTATACGGCTTAGACAAGTTCTGAAAATGTAGGCCGTACAGCGAGATCCATAAGTGATGCGTTTGCTTTCCTTACACTTTTTGTTAAAAACGGTGAATCCACGGTCTTTTAGCCGTACAACGAGGTAATTTGTGCCGTAAAGTGAATGTGTTCCATAATTCAAACAGGCCGTTATAGCACAATGCCATATAAACAGATATGAGTATATGGTATCCGCCGCAATAGCCGATAGTTAGACGGAGTAATGTTCGAAAAATAAGACGGAAGCGGTAGTTGATCCTCTCTAATAATTGTCTTAAAAGTTTTGCGATGTAAGGCCAGGCGTTGTCATGCAAAAGAATAATTTAATCATGTCTGTCTTTATATTACGTCCGTTGCTCGCATAATGCATGGTTCAAACGAAGTAATTGCATTTTGCTCTGATCGTCGAGTTTACACAGCTCATAGCTCCAATCATGTGTGCAAAATGGCGTTATAAATAGTAAAACAACGTAATTGTATCAACAAACAAAAAATATTGTCCACTTGAACGAAATAAAACCCAATAAAACCCAACAAAACCCATCAAAAGACTCAATAAAACCCGATGGGTTGGGTTCAAAAAAAAGAAACTGGGTTTTTGCCAACCCTGTTCAGAACAAATACTGAAACTTTAGCTTGTACCCTTCTCAACATACAATGAAACCAATATTTAGTTTATAATCATTTGTGTGGACCTTAAATTTATTTAGAGACTTTTCTGTTACCATTTTGAAGATATAAACAAATAAATAATTACTATGTGTGAGCATGGCAACATCGAGTTGGAATTTTTGAAATTATAGTTCCTTTCAGATATATAGAGAGATACTGTAAAAATTTCAAGAAAATCGGTTCGACCATTTTATCTATAAGGTACAAGCAAACCAACAATCAAACAAACGCGTATTCACTTTATATATGTGTAAGATTATCATTAGTTTTTGATTCTGGTTGTTGGCATGGGTAAAAAACGCTGTTGCATGTTCCTTAAGCTCCCTTGTTGAACATAAGCACCACAATAGCGATAATAAGACTCATAGCTGTAACAACAATAACAACAATAAGAGTTTTAAGAATAATAATTTCGTAAGATTTTGTAACTAATTGCTTTAGATACAATTGTTTTCTCTACACAATATAAGTTGATCGGTACCCTGACTCTAACATACATTCATACCCGTATTTACACTCCTATAATATAGGCATATGGGCGTGTTGCTGATTTTTTTATTTTTACTTTTTTTGCAATTGCTGGTACATTTTTTTTCTTTTTTTTTCTTTCCAAGACATTAAATTTAAACGTCGTCGTTGAAATACTCAAACATATTGCGATTATTTTGTACATTTTTATGATTAACTTGTACGAGTATTTATTTTATTTTATTTTGTTTTGTTTTCTTTTATTTTATAGCTTGTACTGCTGTTTATATTAACGGTTTTAAAATAAAATTAATTTTTATTAACATTTTATTTATTGTTTACACTTGTCTCTTTGGCACACCTGAATATTTTTCGTTTCGTTTCATTATAATAAAGAAAATTTCGCAAGAAGTACAATTTAATGAGATTAATTTAGTGGTGCCATTCAAGTACATTTTATCATTTTGCTTAACCTGCATTGGAACAGCATTGACTCAAGGACGTCTTAAAATTGGCCCTATAGCGATTTTTAAACAAGAAGTCTTTGACATGGTCATATAAATAATATTTAAATTAACTTTCAATGAGATTTTAAAAAACTGACATTAAAGACTTATAAGCTTAGCAACTTGCTATGAGTATAGGAAGGAATAGGTTATATAGAAATAGGATATACAGTATGTATAAGAAAACGCTGTGTCAAAAGCACAGAAGGTTGAGAATTAACATTTTGGGCAACATTATGGGTGAAAACAGTTGCTTAATTCATGCCTCATAAAAAAAGTTCTATTGCTAAATATATCGAGAAATACGTTTTTTATAAGTGTTTCTACGATAAAAAATTAAAAAAATGTTGCAAACTTATGTCGAAAAACTTGTAAAATGTAGGGTGAGAATTCTGTAAGTGAATTTTGAACCAGGTTTACTTGATTCCGTTCCTGAAAATTTTATGTCAGAGATTTTGTTGGTTTCTTATAAACTTCAACAATCTGCCAAAACGATAAATTTTTTATATCTATGGGTCATCACTCGACCTGTACGAAACAATAAAGAAAGAATGATTAGAAACAGCTAACAAAAGAAATGGCTATGTCCCATCATTGCAACGCTTCTTCCGTATATCCCGGATCACTATCATTTGTAGCAGTATTTAAAAATCTTTCTGGGTTGTAAACAAAAAATGGCCAACCAAAGTGCCACAGAAAATTATTTGGACAAATCTTTAGCCAATAAAGATGGTATTGATTGAAATTGAAAGAAAATTTTAATTTAAAATATCCAAATACCGTAAAATACTTTATGTATGACCCAGAATAGAATGAATATGTGATTTGAGACTTGATCCATAAGCACAAAACACATTTTCAGGATTTAATTGCTTGAAATTAAAATACAATCAATCAGAAATAATATAATATAATAGTTACGATATTGTGGAACACTGCAGATTACATATGTATAATGATTTCAAGTTATTTTCTGTTTAGTTACACATTTATGGCGTTTTCTTTTCTGACCAAAAGTGTTGCACTTCGTTTGCTGTTTGCCATAATATGTCGTCTAAAATTAAAAAAATTTCAAAGATTTTTCAAGGCAACATAGTTGAGAGTTCCTTGTATACATTTTTTAGACAAGGAACACAAAAAATTATTGCCCTTACTCTTTTGTGTTCCTTTTCTAATGTTCCTTTTCTAAGTGAATTTTTGTTTTTTAGAAAAGAAAACGCCATTAGATTCGTTATATTGCTTTGTTT
Organism: Wohlfahrtia magnifica; assembly: GCA_023159175.1. Taxonomy (NCBI): domain Eukaryota; kingdom Metazoa; phylum Arthropoda; class Insecta; order Diptera; family Sarcophagidae; genus Wohlfahrtia; species Wohlfahrtia magnifica. Next base: position 2,064,054 of record JAKWBJ010000061.1, read on the forward strand.
AAACATCTTCAATAGAATATATCCGCATTTATAAATGATCCCTAGAGAGCGGGCATCAAATGTCGGGAATTGCTCTCTCGTTCATTGAATCCCTCGTGTCTCCGGATGATAGCCTAGTTCACATACAACGAACCTTTTTGGAGTTATTATTGACCTTTGGGAGGATAAGAATTCCATAGAATTATCTTTGCATAAGTTGCTATGACGAAGAGAAGGTGGAGACTAACTGTTGACAGACAGAAGCTGCGAGGACCATGGTGTGTTAATATTAGGGTGATCCAACGGTTTTGCTCGGTTTTTTTGGTTTTGTCGAATACGGTTTTTCCAAAATCTCAATTTTTCGAAACCAAATAAACCGGTTGATTTAACACGAATAACCGGTTAATTTAAATAAGTATAATTCTTATACGTTCGTATATTTTTGTATTGCAAATATGCTCATCGTTTAACTATTTGTATAAATTTAGTTATTATTTTTGTATATACTACAACCTTGAACGTCTCACAAAGAAGGTGAAAACCAAAGTAGATCGAATATAATATTCACACTTGACAAACAATAACTTTCTCCCAGCTTCTGTAAGTAAATATTGATTTTTACATATGCAGAATAATTAACTAGACTCATTGAAATCGACCCACAAACGCCGGCTCCGAACGGCAGATATACTAGTTAGTAAAGTTTTTCACTGCGTAAATACACATAACCAGTCGCTAGTAATATTGTGAGGTGATATCGCTGTTGAAAATTTTAAAAATTGACCGATGATGCGGGGGATTGAATCGACAACTTCTTGGTTGGAAAGTGGGTGTCTCACCTTACATACCACAGTGACACACACACATGCATTATTTACATACAGTGCTCTTCGAAACCTAATCAACTTTTCTTGTTGAGGCAATTAAAGACTCGTATATTATTAATATATTAATTCTAAGTAAAACAATTAACTCTTGTTATCTTAGGCACCTAAATTATAACCATATATAACTAGCTTTACAAATCGGCCTTGCCCGGGAATCTATATATAGTAGAGAGCCATTTAGGGACAACAATTATCTCAGAGTGATTATATATTGATTTTAAGACAATAAAAACAACGACTTCTTTTTATGTATGAAACATGCCACGCCAATTTATCCAACTTCGCCCACTTTTAAACTGATGATTCGTATTGACTGCTAAGTCATTTATACGAAATGCAGAAACTTCATCTCGAGATATAAAAAAATCTATTTTTATTATATTAGATTTAAAAAATCTATATTATAGTTTTACCACCACGTATCCCATTATTATGTACCCATTTATTGGCTGGTGATTTGTATTAACTATGAAGTTATATTTACCAAATTCAGAAACTTCTACTTTTATCGTTTTTAAGTTATACAAAAATCAATATTTATTTTGTATTAGAGGTACCATTCCCACTCACCCAATCCCGTTTATATTGGCTGCACAAATACCTTATTCAAATACCTTGAACAGAAGCAGAGATAAAGGGATGAAGGAAACGCCGTTTGTTGAAACTTTTCGACTTTTCTTTTTTCCTAAACCAACAACGTTTTGGCATAATTTTTATGAGATTTGTTAGAATTATTGTTAGTATTGATTGCAACCATGCAAACATATACAAAGTCACCCATTCCTAAATATATTGTAAACGTTTTGTTGATGCTTTCTTTTTACAATTTGAAATTTTGTTCTAATTGAAATAATAATAGTCTTTCAAATTGAAACAATGAAATATTTACAATACTCGTACAAAATGGAGATCATTTTGCCACAAAACAAGAAGAAGGCAAAGGACTGTTTTACTGTGTTACTAAATGTAAAAAGTGTACAAGTGTTTGCATTGTATCGATACAGTAGTAAAACCGCGTCGCAACAATGTATTTTAACGTTTTCGAATTCACCAAACATATCTTTTTATTTACATATTTTTTAAAATTAATTAACAAAATAGAACGTCCTCTGTTGATTAAATAAACCATTTGAATTTTTTTTTTCAAAATTTCAAAATTAATAAGGCTCCGTAAGAGCCACTTAATAAATAAATAATTACCAGCTTATACTTCTTAATTCGATTCCTAACAGGCACTCCGAATCAAAATTTATAATTTTTAACTGTTTGCTGATTTTCTTTACAGTTGATTTTTTTAATCCTCCCCTTTTTGTTAAAACTCAAATATTTAATTTTTATTATATTTTTATTAAAAACTAAAAATAACGCATAACTGATAATCTACGAGTAAATTTGGTTTATAAGTTTGGTATATAAAAATCAATTTATCGAAGTCACTTTTCTTTTCGTGGTTAAAAGTAACAAATAATTTGTGTATTAATTTAAATATTTAAGATTGGCGCCAATTATTTAAAACAAATCGTAAGTTCAATAAAGAAAACAAATAAATAATAATCAGTTAATGACATCAATGGGTCAGTTGGATAAATAATAAATTATGATGATTTTTAATGAATATTTGTCTTTTAATTTTGTTTTTAGTAAAAATTGTTAAAACATAAAAGGAAAAAGCGAAAATTCACTACATTAAACGACGATGATCAGTTAAAATGAAAGGTTTCTTAATTGATAGTTTAATATGATCATAAGCCAGGTATGTATTTAGCCAATTTTCAAAGGTTACGTGAAATTCATTCATATAAATGTGGTTACGTTTTAGTTCAGGTAAAATTCTGTAATCGAGTATACAGAATCATGTTTCCAGGATTAGTTATTAACAAACTATTTATCAAATTTATCATAATGGCCAATGCTCCAGAGTGATTTATTTGAAACAAAGGACCAAACAAAGGTGAAGATGAAATTTAGTACGAAAACAAATCATAAAGAGTACGTAGAATCATTAAAATTTATATGAACAAATCACTTGCTATGACATTATCTCACGATAAAAATGGGCGGACTGGTTTAAGTAGAAAAGCGCGTTGAAGTAGTGCGTTATAACGTTTTTATAATTTTTTACTCAAAAGTAACAAAACACACTACAAACAAATGCTGATCTTTTGAACATATATCATGATCACTGATGGGTTGCTTGTATTTTGAGTTACCACTGCTACCATGACATCCAAGTTTATATGCACACATTAGTGATGAATATGTAAATAGCTTTCTTCTTTGGAGCTTTATTAGAACAATTATTGTGTTGTCAACTAAACTTTGGAGAGTCAATTCTGCAAAGGTTTGGAAAACTTCATACTTCATACGTAGAAGCATAAGGACTTTTCAATTATTTGACATCATATGCATCACCAGCACTTCTTTACTGCAAAAAGGTATCAGTTCTTCAGATGGCGTACTTACTTACATGCGTATTGGTCTTTTTGGCAGAACACCAATGATTCGAATAACGTATGCTGTAACTCTTTTAATTGCTTTATAAAGACAAAACAGCAAATTTTAGCTCTTTTAACAAGCAAGAGTTCATGAGAGATTCTGTTTTCAAGTGCTTTAATCTTTTCGTCCTTGTTTTGATGTTGGACTTCCGACCGCGGAATCTTCTTAAAAAATCATCAACCGGGCTTTACTAGGCAAGACAAAAAATGTATCTTATCATAGTTCATAAGTTAACTTAATATAACTGCGTCCACATTTTCGACAGCTTACGGAATTTCGAGCTGTTTGCCTTAATTCGTTTTTATATTTGTCGTCTTCATCATTCGATACAAATCGTTTAGGCAAAAACTGGTAGCTGATACAGCTGAACTACATAAAAACTGTAGAGCAATCGGGAGAACTTTGGAAAACCTTACACCTATCTTACACCTATTGTATTGATAAATTAAACAAATATGACAAAAAAATATTTTGGAATTATTTTACAAGCCGTCTAAGCCAACCATAATTATCAATTTAATTAATTGTCAAAAACGAAAAAATTTTTCACTCATATGCTAAACGAAAAAAAAGAATTTTTTCGCTTTAAATGTATATTTGCTACCATAGTGAAAGGCCAATAAGCATGTTGTATAATATGTCTAAGCTCTGCAAGAAATGAATGAAAATGAATAAAGAAACTGAGTGAAGGCGAGTGGATTCCAAATCATCAGGTTGAATTTGGAAGCAAGCACAGTACAATAAAACATAAAAATAGGCTTTTGAGTTCTTTCAAAAAAAAAAAAAAATTGATAAAGTTTAGCATGCTGACTAGATAAATAAATTGAAACAAAATTGACCATCAAATGTCTGCAATCTATTACAAGAATATCTAAGGAACGCAATTACTTAAATGTACCTGAGACTATTTAGGCTGGAGTACAACAAGGACGTATCTTGATGCCTAAGCTCTCTCTGTTATATACCTATAATACGCCAACATACAATCATACCCATACCTCATACCCATTGTATTTATCATTCGCCGATGATACAGCAAGCTTAAGCATCCATGAAGATTAAAACACAGTCTCCGGTTGACGCAATGATGAAAAAAGGTTAACTAGCAAAAATGTAGTCACGTAACATTTACTCTGCTTAGGAAGTCATGCACACCTGTTCGAATGAGAAGTCAAATTATTCTCCAGAGTTTTGAGGCCAAATATATAGGAATATATCTTGAAAGCCGGCAAATAGGGAAAATCCACATAAAAGCTAAGTTAACGCAAACGAAATTGAAGGCGATACATAAAAATTTTCCTTAGCTTGGGCTGCAAGGCTCTTTTTCTCAAATGCGATTTTAAACGTTCGTGGTAAGGAGTATATATATGATTCACTGTCTTAGCTTCAAACATTTAACGCATTCAAAGTCGCTAAAATAAGATATTGTTACTAAAAACAAATGAAGCTGGCCAGATCCGATTGAAAAGACGATATACTGCAGACCTGATACGAAAAAAAGTGGGAAAAATGTCAAATTAATCCCATAATTCCATATTCGTCACACAGGCGATAAATTAGTACAGAGTGTTCACTTATAGATTCATAACTTTGCGCTGACAACACTGCTTTATTTAACAACCGATTAAACAGCTGATAGATGCGTTTGTTTAGTTTGGTTTGACACTTCATTATGTATAAACTTACATCAGAGCAACGCTTGGAAATTGTTGAAATTTTTTACCAAACTAATGGTTCAAAATTTTGTGTTACAATGAAGCCCATGTTTGATAAAATAGGTACGTAAATAAGCAGAATTTCACATTTGGAGCGAGGATAATCCACAGGGTTTTGTCGAAACAACATTACATCGACAGAAAATTACTGTTTGGTGCACTTTATTCGATGATGGTCAGATGGTCGATGATGTGAATGGTAAATGGTGTAGGGACATGATTAAAAATTTTTTTGCACATCAATTAACTGGCATCAGTCTTGCTGACGAAGATGCAGATGCTTCTCGAGAACCAAAAAATTACTTCATTCTTGCATTTAATCATTACTGGCTATGAAAATTGATCTATTACGACAACCCGAAGCAAAAGAAATTGTATGTGAAGCTTTGTAAAATGTCCATGGCGTAATGATAATGCTTTGTATGTGGTGGAAACATTAGGTCCTCTCTATTACGTACTGCTGAAATTAAGACAAGCTATTACAAGGAACCCGTACCTAAAACATTCGAAATTTTTATAGCGAGCAATGGCCGCATGCATGGCTAGTTTCATATTCCAACGTCTTTTGAAAACTATTTAGAAAATAATTGCTGGAAAGTATTTCCGCACTCTCATTACAGTCTAGATTTTACTCTTTCCGACTACCATTTGGTTCACTCAATCAGAACAATCTCACGGGAATACGCTTCACTTTAGCACAAGGTATCCAAAATTGGCCTAATTTGTTTAAAAAATAGCAGTTCTTTTGACATGGATGGCTAATACACTGAACAAATTATAACAATGTTTCACAGTAAACTCCCAAAATTTGCTTAAAATCGCGCAAATTTAAGATATAAACCCAATATATTGCTTTGCAGGGTAACATTTATTCGGGCTTAACTGTTTATAATTGCTTGCTTTCTTGTTTACTGTCATTTTTAACGAAATTAGTGATATTGATGCTATACAAAACCATAAACAACAACAATAATATAAAACATAAATTTCCTATATCCGATAATATATAAAACATACTCGTAAATAAGAAAAACAAAAATACAAATCATTTGGTCTGTTGACAGTTGCTTATGTTTCATTTTTCGTTATTAATATTCTTCTTATTATTGCTGCTGCTGTGGTTGTTGTTATCAGTTTAAATGGTTTCGTTGTTACTTTCTTTACCGAAAACAGCAGCTACAAAAATCTATAGTTGGACTAAGAAAACAAAACAAACAAATAATCCCAAGTCTATTCATTATATGAGACGATAATTTTTTGTTGTTGTTATTGATGTTGAGATTTATCGAACAACCTAAAATGAATGCTGATGAGTTCAGTTGATGGTTGTTGTATCCATCAAATGAATTAAAACGCCATGTTTTACTGGTGATGATGATGATGACGACAACACAATAGTAACCATAACAGGGTGATATTATAGCGAAGACACATCATCACATTCAATCGATTAATAAATTAACTTTGAAGTTAAGTTAAAATGGAATGAGAAAAAATATTGGTTGTCTTTATAACGCTTTTAAGCCCTATACTTTCATACCCTACACTCCAACAAATGTATTGTTTATGTGATAACGCTTGCTGCACCTAAATATTTTAAAAAAAGAGTCAACGATAATTCCACCAACCGACACAGAAATGATTATATTGAACACGTGCAGTTGTTTGTTCATCAATCTGAGTAACATTACAGTTTAATTTTTTTTTTTTGCCAAGACGCCTATTATCGGCCCAGGGACGAATCGAACTTATTTTTGTTTGTTTTAATAGAGCTCAACTGGAATTAATTTTTTTACATCATGATAAATTTAACAAATTTGATGGACATTTTTATTAATTTTATTTTCTAGGGTAGACACATTCAAACTCGTTGAAGAAATTTTATGGGCCAAGCATGCTTTTAGCAACGTTTTACCAAACGAAAATTATGGCAGAGTAAGTAAGATAAAACAAATTTTTGACAAAACTAGATTTTATTACTCGACATAGTTGCCTTCAAGGGCGATGCAACGAATATAGCGATTTTCCAATTTTTCGATACCACTTTTATAGTACGATTTCATTTTTTATCAAAATAGGCCTCAGGTTCAGCATTACTTCATAATTAGACTTAAATTTTTTTCCAGTAAGCACTTTTTTAAGGTCTGAAAACAGGAAAAAGAGCACAGCGCTAAATCTGGAGGATACGGTGGCAATTCGAAGCCTAATTTATTCAATTTTGCCATCGTTTTCATCGGTATGTGACACGGTGCATTGCCTTAGTGAAACAACACTTCTTCCTTTTGCAAATGTGGCTGTTTCATTGCGATTTCAGCCTTCATTATATCCAGAAGTGCACTGTAATATTCGCTGTTGATGGTGGTTGCTTTTTGGAGATAGTCGATGTATATCATTCCGTTCACCTTTACGGCTGTTGCTCGCTTTGGATTCGTTTCGTCGATTGCTGTCCACTCAGCTGACTGTCTTTTGGATTCTGGTGTGTAATAGTGAAGCCATGTTTCATTCATTGTCATATATGTCATTTTATTGCGGTTTAACAACGCCAAGCACTCCTCTGAAGCATCAATTCATTGTTGTTCTTGGGCGATTGTGAGCTCACGCGGCACTTACTTTGTACAGAGCTTTCCCAACACCCAGAGAAAAACAAAAAATATTCAACAAAAACAATCTTAAATCAACAAGAAACAACTATGAAAACTAGCCAAGCTGGCAAATCGTAAATTCAAGGAAGTTCACCCTAAAAACAACTTCAATTCAAAATCATAGTGGAAACAGTTTTGATTTCAAATTGCTTGTATTTGTTTATACGTTGGTCAATATAAAATCAAAAATTGGAGTTTTTAATTTAAAAACGTGCATTTTTAAATAAAATATATTCTACACTATTTCAAAATAGAAACATTTTTAAATCAAAGTTGAAAATATTCTAATCAACACAAATCAACTTCAATTTAAAGATGTAGAATCTTTGAATCTAACACTTTCAATGTTGTATTATTAATATTACTGTAGTAGTACAGTTCCAACCCTTTTACTTACTTTAATGTTTTTAATTTAAAATACAATAAATTTGTTTAAACAATTTTGTTCGGAATAACTAATTTACAATAACATTTTGGGAAGGATATAAAATACATAAATAGATAAATTACATAAATTTCTTCAAACAAAATAGAAATGTATGTGAGAGATGACATCGTGCAATTAAAGTACTTCTGCTAAAAAAAAAAAAAATTAATTAAAAAAAAATCCATTAAAATATAGTTTATCAATATCAAGCTAAAATACTGATTGTTTTTAGGACTACTCAAGTTAGGGCTTAGAATATTGCAATAGGGAAGGGGCCAACAATCTATGTTGGCAGCTAATAGGTACTTAGGGCTCTGATGGGACACAGTGATGTAGACTGATTAGATTAACGGGTTGCCGTTAGGGCTTATAGACTATTATGTGGCCCGATTGTGATGGGTACCTGGTCTTTGCAGTATCATCGGCAACAAAGTTGCCAGCGAGCTAACAAGACCGCGTTCGGAAAACAGGGCTTTACCCGAGGAACAATTGATGATATCACTAGTAGGCCATATCTTCAGAAAGGAAAGAGAATGCATCTCGGTAAAATCCGAAACCGTATGGAGTGTTAGGAGTAATTGCGGTACATATAAGGTTATGGCTCAAGCTGAATGAATCGAGTTGCTCTTTGAATAGCGTAAGAAGACTTAGAAATGTGAAAATTATAATAACGGGTCACTTTTTTACGGAATTTATTTACTTACCTTGTAATATCGGCAACAGTATTAATAATTTAATAAATTTTATTAAAGATGTTAATTTTTTTATTGCACTTGTTGCGATTTCAATATCACCAAAAATAACTTTTTTCACAAAAATACACAACTTTTATTTGACAACTTTAAATTCTTTTTATTTTGACATTTGGTTTGTGCAACTTTATTCTAAATTGTTAAACACTATTTTAAGGTCGCACAACACAAAGTGAAGTGCCACAAAGTTAAAACAAAGACGTGTAACCTCAAATCAACAATGAGTTTTGAATTTAAGCATAGGCCAATGTTAATTTAATGTTGTTTCAGCGTTAAAATATATTTAACAACGTGCATTATAATTCCAAAAGTGCCGAAAAAGTGCTTACCTAATTTAATAACGTACTCCTTTAAATTTACGTTTTGACATTTTAAAATCGACATTAAAACATTTTCAGCTTCCGGTTGGTGTCTTTGATAATAAACTAATTCAGAAATACCAATTTTTGTGTTGAATTCAATGTTGGACAATTTCAAATTTACAAAAACATTTTTGTTTTAAAAATGAATAAGTTAATTTAATATAGTTTAGCATATTTCCAAAGTTGTTCACCGTTGAATTACCGTAAAATAAACCCAAGTTGCAAAACTTTTAATTCAACAACGATCCATTTCTATTTTATAATGTGATATATCTCTCTGTATCCAAATGTTCGTGTAAAATGGGAAAAACACTACCAAAAAGCAATGTTTATCAAAACTTGAAATTGACTTTTTTTGCTATAACGCATGAATCAATAGTTAAATTGCTCTCAAATATATACACGTATCGTTCGAAGGCTAGTAATAAGCAAATATCATATGGAAAAAAATTCTAGTAACGCCATCTATGTGTCATTATACGGACTTATTGAATGTCCTGTTATGTCGAGAGTTCTCAGTCCCAAGTCATATAAATGATCATAGTAGCTATACATGTGTGTAGCCGTGGTGTCAATGGAATAGTACTTTTTTCGCTAGATAATGTTTGCTTTCAATCAACGCTGAATCTGTTAGGTAACTGTGAAATTGGCGGCAATGGCTTCAACATTTTCAAATGCAAACAGTAGCTTTAATTTTTCTTGCAGGTACTCTCATCTAAGACTTAAAGTAAACAAATTTATAGACGGTTTTTTGGTTTCTGTTACGTAGTGCTGGTTCTAATTTTCTCTCAATGTGGCAAAAAAAAAACACGCATTTGAATTCAGCCTAGAAATGACGTAGATAACATATCGCGGCATCCATCTACCTGATCGATTGTTTTTGCATCGATTTATGTATCCCTTCATTCGAGATGTTTACAGCTTAGGTCTCTTCACTCTCCTTCTTTAATATTTCAATATTAGTCCATAGATTTTATCTGCTATTTATGACATGACGAATTCTAGGTAAAAAAAAAAAATTAATGGGTGACCAGACAGGTGTTCAGCTTACTTGGTTTAAAGTAATCCTACTGTGGTTGGCGTATTCTGTACCATGCCAAATCTACTTGCCCGTGTTCAGGCCCGTTGAAATCTATGTAAGCTAGGTCCGATATCGCATGCAAAAACTGACAGCCGAAATCAGTCCTTATATCAGAAAGATTTAGCCACTGACAGAAAATTATTCACCGTCTTCTTTCTACCTCATCCTGGCAACTTCTAAATGAGCTACGAAAAGGCAGACTAAGTATGCTTCCATGCGCGTTAGCTACCGATCGCCCAGTAATAATAACCACTTAAATACGAAGCCGATGAAGCGGCTCTCCTAAACTATGCTCCGATTGTGCCCCATCGTATAGGGGTTAGATCACAGAATCAGTAGTCTGCATGAGTAAAGTGGCTTTCAGGTGGTCAACCTCCTCATCATTTGCAAAAGAATTACTCTTAGTTAGCTCTTCCGCCTCGCCACATATTTTTCCTCGGTGACTGTTCTTATCCAGATTATCTGAAGCCTTATCGAGATTGTCTCGTAATTTCGCCATGTTGAGTAGACAATAGATAACGCCCTAATCGTAGCCTAACTGTCCATACAAGGCCGGATATTTTCCACAGTACATCAAATAGGACAAAGCTTTTTTAATCGTCGAGATCACCGCCTGAAAAACACTGTGATGTTCCAGAAGTATATATACCTTTACATATGCGGAAATAAAGACTTCCCCAACTCATCTCAAAGAATTTCGATTCGTCCGCAATAGATTTAGACCTAAAGAGGGGTTCTGCTTAAATACTTACAGAGAATCCTATGGTTAACGGTGCAATAATCCGCCATGGCAGGCTCCGCAGATTTGCCGCATGTCCTTGACTCTTGTTATCCTCAGCCTTATTGCAGACGAAATAACAAATATGATCCACCATTAAATCCACCGGAAACCAGTTTGATATTACAAGTAATATATTTGAATGGATGGTTTTAACTACATCCGTGATCAACAGAACAGCGTTACGTAAAACCGTGTCAAAGACTCCACTATATGTGGTTAAAAAAAATTAATATACTCAGCTTATGCGAAGTTTGACAGTAATCCAGTAAAAAATAAGAGTAAACGGAAGAAGTATTGGAATCTTTTACTTTCTAATAAACAAACTTCTACTTTAAAATTACGATATATCAGTTATTTCTTAGGTGAGCAACTGGATAATGGATTTGCCCAGTATTTTGAATTACTACTTCTCTTTCACTGTACGACTTGTCGATAGGCTCAAAGTTTAAAGCTAAAAATTTGAGTAATATGGCAGACAGCTAGGCTATGCATAATTTAGTCGAAATTCGTATTTTAAAACGATTCGAAGAATTTTAAAACAACTTAGTAAGCGTAAGGTGATTGTAATGTAAGTTTGAAATGTAACTTTGAAAAATACAAGATTTGAACAACAGAATTAAACTTTTGTAAGTAAGAATTAAATTTTTTAATGTATAACTCTTGTTTCCCATTTTAAAACCATTTCCCTTAGACATAATGAACTCGTGACAAAGATTTTTCTATATCTTCTATATAACGTTTTGTTTTTAGTAAGATTCAGTTCCCTCAACAATGAAGACTTTTTCGCCTTATTCGGTATAAACCTCTAAAATTTCATGGATTTCTTATAAGAATATGGTTTTGGTACTGAGTACGACTGCTTCTGACCCTAACGTCAATCACATGCCACGATGAATTAGCAGTCATTATTTGAAATTCTGTTTTTATATTTAAAGCTGCGAGATAATCACTTTGAATTAAATCCGTGCAAAAGTTCAGCTTGTTATTCTAGAAATACGGATTATGGTATAGGGTATACCAAATAGGCGCACTCAAACGACATTAACCTTCTTAATAGTTTTGTTATTGTATATTTTTTTTAAGAAGTTATCTTCAGATACAAAGATACAGACCCAGTTACAGATACATTAACTTTAAATTGGTAATAGTGATTAAAAACTTAAATCATACAAAGTAGGCTGACAGGCCATTGGAGAGGAATAGATTCATTTTATATATGACCAGCTGCCGTAAATGCTGTTGATGCTTCTGCTGTTTTTTATTTTCATTTCTGAGTTATTTTTCATTTTGTTTTAAAATTGAAATTTTATGCAAATTAAGTTGGCGTTGTTAGAGCAGAACGAAGTGAAAAATAATTTTGATTAAAAAAGAGTCTTAATTTCTTAACAACTGAAAATGAGTTCAAATCATCTATTATTTGGTTTGTGATTAATATTTATTGTCATAGAAGGAGATCTTTCTTGGTTAACGACTTGGTTGTATTTTTAAATAAGACAAAAATTAAAAATGGGCGGAACACTGAAGATGTTTGAGTTGAATAATTAAAATTCGTATTTGTATTTTGGGAATTATAAACAAAAATTAGGTTTTACTTTTAAGTCCCAATATCAGTGTTATGTGTAATTAAAATAAGGTAAATCTGAACATTGTCAGAAGGTCATATACGAGTACTTATAAGGCAGTTAGATAATTAAGAATTTGAAAATACTATCTTGATCAAAAAGTTCCTGGGATAACCTCCGTGTGGCGGTCCCACCATTCAAATTTGAGTTTTTGTTTTCTTTTGTTAAGTTGGTATATCTGTTGTTGATATTCCCGTTAAATCGGGATCGTAGTAAATTTGAGGAATTTTGTACTTCACTATGCGTCTCCTGATCGGCATTACAATAATAAATATTGAAGAGTAATCAGTTCCTGATATGTCAGCCACGTTCAAGTTTGGAACATCTGAGTTAGAGATATTAGTTTAGGCTTCAGTCAACTGTTACCTGTTTCTGGATTACATTTGAATTTATATTCATTGGAAGCATATAATACCAAAAATTATTATTTTCATAAAAAGTCACCGAAAACAAAGAAACACTTGATGTACGCTAATGAGATCTGGTCACTCATAAGGAGTCGTATTGCATTACATTCGTCTTAATATTTGAATATGAAAACGATTGAGCATAAACGCGGCTGCGTTAGCCACTCGAACGAATGTCTGGTGATGTTTTGCGGAATGCGAAACAGTTTGAAATTCGTAACGTGAATTTTGTGGACACTATCAACTTGTAAGCTTGTAAGTAGCCATGAAAATATTCTATCCAGTTTTAAAGCAAACTTCTGATTCTAAACAGATTGTTGAGTGCGTTCTGATAATCTATTATTGCTATGGATGTTACTGCCTTTAATTAACTGTCCGGGAGTATATTGATCTTTGCTCCCCTTTCGGTTATAACCGCCACAGTTCACAATATTGGAAAATGATGGTGTCATTACTTAAAGTTATAGATCCGAGCCACACTATTCCATCTCACTCCGAGCAGCGTTTTGCATCTACAATTTTTGAGGGTCAGAAAGATGGCCTTCTATTTCCCGACAAGGCTCGCCTTAGGCATATACAGAAACAATTTGTGCCGGTAAGAAATGAGCGATTTTTTTGTGAAAATAAAACACCAATTTGTAATGGGAAGGTTAAAAATAAAAACATTTCATTCAAGGTATTGGGCATTGCTGGCTACACATTTTTCCCATCTTTCAGGCAATTTGTGTATTCCACACCAATAAAACTGTTCGTTGTTTGAAGTAAACCAATTAGTCACCCAATTTCGGATTTCCTTGCAGGAATCAAAGTGATGCTCAGCTAATGCGTGTCCCATCGATAAACATAAATTGTAGTAGTAAAGAGTCAAGTCTGGTGAATACGGCAGGTGGGTAGCTGCCAGCCTAACGCCATAATTGTATTCTTAACCAACATTGCGTTGTGTGCAGATGCATTTTCATGTTGCAAAACTACCTTGATTGTGATTCAAATTGATCATTTGTTGTTGGTAGTGATGTGTATTAACGGTTTCCCCAGCTTTTAGGAGCACATAGCTCGCAGCAATAGTCATTTACCTATCGTCTCTTTGAAGCGAAATTTTACAAGTGATTTTTCGGTTTTCTATCTGTCTGTCATTCAATTCAAGTGGCACCCCTTTTAAAGACTTTTGGATCTTTCCCATAGCTTTTAAACGGTCAGAAATTGTTTGTTTTCGATTTGGCTCTGCAGTACATTTCTTCAAATGAAAACAAAATGGTACAAAATTTGCCATCTTGACACGATGAAAAAATGTGATGTTGCTCTTCACTGATTTAATGTATACAGAATATGTTTGACGGATGTCATTGCCAACACAAAAAGAATGAAGGCACGTTCACAATAAATGTTTGCCTCTTGACGCTCACTTCATATCGGTATACCTGGTATGTTCTTAAATTTTCCCTTTCTATCAATTGATATTGCTTGCAGACCAATTTACTCTCGTACAACAACGTTTAGCGGTGTTAAGCACAGAAGGGCTTTTAAATCAATTACCTACCGAATCAAAAAGAAAAAAGTTTTCTTTTTTGTTAACTTTAAACTGAAGTTACTTAGAAACAATCAGGAAAAAGAGAAAAAGATAAGCTCTAATTCCATCTAAATTGTTTGTTATTTGTAACAAAGTTTTAACTTTCTAACGATCTTTAATTTTTTAGCATTAAGTATCTACTAAAAGGCTATAATAAAATTGCCACAATTTTTTTTAATACCCCTAAATTATGTTACAATGTAAATACAATTTTAATAGTATACTTGAAGAAATATTTTCATAAACCAGCTACTATTTGCACTTGCAGTTTAACTAACTTACCATATAAAAACATCATAATATTTTTAAAATTTTATATGTACCTTCAGAAAAAAATTAAAAAAAAATTACAGAGCAAAATGAAGGCAAATTATTAGCTGCAACGAGGGCATCTTCAACATGAAAACGTGTTAAAATTCACGCGAGGACAGCCAAACCAACAGTAGTGGCAGCAGGCAACAGGTTAATTTTTGCTTAAAGGTTACAACATGGTCGGTTATTATTTTTTGTCTTTTGCTTGGTCTTTACAATTTATATAAAAGCAAAACTCAATAAAAGAGCAATAGCAGCAGCAATAGGCAGTAGTAGTTGGTATGGCATAGCAGACTAAAAGAAGCTTAGCAACGCATCCAACCAACTTAAGCCTGGCAACTTTGCAAAACATATATTGAACAGAAATAAAAGCAAGGAGTAGAAAAGTAGCAATAGCAGCAACAATGTTAAATTGAAAATGTTTGAAAAATAAACATACATTCACACATAAAAGCTGCATGCAACAAATGGCTGACTGGTAATGGAAACCTATACAAGCGCATAAGTGAAACTGGTGAAACAATAACTCTTTGTATCATAAAAGTAGGAAACACTCCGATAAAAAAGAATTAAGACAAGTTGAACGGAAGAGAAGGAGTGTAGCAAATACAAGGACTACTTGATAGTTCAATGTCGTTTTGAATAACAGCGTTTTATATGATATGATCTCATTTTGTATATCCTTCGAATAACAAAAATTCGCAAGAAGCTTGAAATAGACATGTGATAAAAGCTGAGATCTTGGTTTGAATCCAATCCCTTACTAGTTCACAATTTCTTTGAATTAAAAATCATAAAATAATCACAAGGGACTAATCAAGTTTACTGAATAAATTAGCACTTCGTAGCTGAAATCATGGATTTTTGCAACAGCAGTTTACATGTTTGTAGTGCATTTTCTAGTGCATTTTCTTGATAAAAAACAGATCAAATAAAATCGTTATTGACTCAAATCATGAATCACGAATTTGCATAAAAACTCTTCGTACGTAGTCGATTAGATCTAAAAAAAACTGTGGTCATGACCTTGAAAGCCACCAGAAACACCTTAGCCTTCTTTGGTGGCTAAAGAATTTCGCCGTTTTGGTTTTACTTTAGTCTGTGATCAGTTGTAATGGAACATCGCTTACTCCACAATCACAAAAAGGTGAAAACTATAATAAATTGTGCCAAAACATTGATCTACACACTTTCGAAGTGGCAGCATGATTGAGCTTATGATCGCGAATATCGTTTTCAGATACAATTATTTATACAAATTGTGTTGTATCCTCATAATTGTACAATCGCTTTATAAGTATTCATTTCCAGATCATCCCATATCTTTACATAGATTTCATTGACCACGTATATCTGCCGTAACCAGTTCTTTTGAACGAAATAAGCGCGACATTGTTCTGATACAATAACAAAACACCTTAGGTTATTACTCTTTTGCCATTGAAATTTATGATGTGCTGACTTTTATCGAGCCTTTAGTCAGTTTTATTAAAGATTTTTAATCATAAAAAATATGTTTAACTAGCATACGTAATTTCCTTCTTTCTTTTTTCGTTAATTTACGTTGCACGTTGCCATGCTCTGTTCGGTTTTGAGTAGAATTCGATATAATTTATGTTTAATACTGGATTAAACTCCTATATTTAAAGGGTCTTGCACAAATGATTATACAGTACAATACGTATATTTACATCACTCTTAATTGTCTAATTCCTTAATTGCCCTTGGCTAATTACCTTTCGCATAATTATATTAAATCTATATTCCCGAAAAAGGTATTTGCCTTAAATTTAAAGAATATACCAGGAATTAACCTGAGAGGTTCAAGAGTTTCGAGGTATCATTTATTCAGCCACAGAAAAAGCTCATTAATGCGGACAGCAGTCTGTTTATTTGGTGTAGTTGGAGTAAACTAGTAGGTTGTCGTTGTGAAGAAAGTTTAGTGTGAATGAATGCTGACTGAATAGTCATTGATCGTGTACCTAAGTTGTGAAATCGATCGGTTTGGAAGATCTTTATAGAAAACATTCTGTGTAGAAGTTGTTATTGTTTACAAAGTTATAAACAAATATTAATTAAAAATAGTTAAATTGGTATTGCTTCAAAAAAGATTACAAGCAGTGGAACACATAATTGTGTGAATAAAAAATTATTCAATTAAAATCCAATTCAAATTTGTTTTAATTTTAATTGCAATCTATAAATACATTAAACAAACGTTTTTAAAAAGTAAAAATCGTAACAATACATATTTGTTACACAACCCTGCAACCTCTGCAATAACTTTTTTACCATAACTGAATACATTCGGGCAATTGTCTTTCTTAGAAGTACGAACGATATTCGGTTTAGATAGATTTACAGGAAGTGTTCAGTATTTAATATTTAATTTTATTTGTCAAAGGTTTGATTCGATATGGATTTAAACTTAACCATACTGATTTCATCTACGCAGGTCGATTCCTGATAGGTGTACTCGGGTTCCTGTGTGTGTTTAAAGCAGCTATTACAGTTGTAACAGTACAGTTCGATTTCTTTGAAAAAGCACTACGAGTGATACGTTCTGATAATAAAATACAGTCAATAGATATCCTTTGAATGTTATCAATTACCGGTGGTCAGTGTCAGGAAAATGTAGAAAAAAGTTTGTTTTAGCTCTGCCTGATTCTTACAGGAAATATGGAATAAATATGGTAACAGAAAATTTGTTTACGTCACTTCCTCTGCACTCGAAACCAGTGTCGCTCAAAAAGAGATCCACACTTAAAATAAGAGAACCACACTGAAAGAAAAATTATGTTTTTCGATTTATTCTTTCTTAAAGACTTTTTTTTTGCATTATAAATAAAAAATAATTTTAAAAATAATATGTACATCTGTCAAACAAAAAATATGTAAGTATATGCAATGGGATACAAAAGGGCGGATTAAAGAGCCAGATACTTTTCCGTGTGTTTATATGGAAGTGTGGCCAAATCCGAATCTAGATTTTTTTAAATGAGTATATATTCAAATATTTTGCACGAACAAAGCCCGATTCATATATTTGATCAGCTGTTTAATAAAGTGCTGTCAAATAAATGCTTTATTGATTTTCTATTCTATGTGAAAGGATATACTGCACTGGTACTTCTAAAGCTGTATGTTTTTCGCAAAAAAATAAAAAAAAGACAAAAATGCAATTGTATCATTTTTCTTTTGTTTGATAAAATCCATCAACTTATCAATTTCCTTCTGATAGCATTTAATTTTTAACATTGTCTCAATATGGCTATCTGTTAGCTTGTTTCTGAATTTGTTTTTTATCTGCGACTTGGATGAAAATGCAGACTCGCAGATATATGTGATGCCAAACTTTTAAAAAGGGTTTAATATTAAACAACATCCTAACAATCGGATATTTTTTGGGGCAAGCATAGGCATATAAATACATAGATAAAGGCATTTCTATTTATAATATAATATTCCCCATTTTTGCCTCTACTTCTCCAAATAAATTCATTATGGATAAGCATAGTTTTTTAAAAAATTTTCCATCTTCAAAAGGGCGACATTTTTTTTGCTAAAGTAAACTAATCAGTATATGTAGCTTTCATTTGATTATCAGTGGTGCAATCTAAAGAACTATTCGCATGTCCACTTTGAACAGAAAAATTGTTAAGTCGAAATTTTTTTTCAGGTTTTTTACTAATTGGTTTCCATCATTTCCAGCAACACAATGCAATCCATGATGTAATCTATCATAATGTCGCTTAAGACAAGATGCAAACATATTTTGTTATCACTTGATAACACACAAGGCATTCAGCTTCATTAAATGTATTGATAGAAAATAAAAAAGTGTTTCCCACTCAATATCCCACATTCTTATTAAATAATTTTTGTCAAAGTCCTGTAAAGAAATATATATTCATACAAAGTATACATAAACATGTATAAATTTGTGTACCTTAACAAACTTCTCAGTGTAAAGCTGGGATCACACGACTGACTCTAATACACTAACCTGATACAAATGTTATTGTGACAAATTAAATTAAATTATTTATTTTTTTTTTGTGTTTAAAATGGTTCGTTCTTTAATATAAGAAAAAGAAGGAGTGTGTGGATCAGAGATTGGCTTACAAGGAGAGCCATGGATTGTGCATATGAGAAAACATTTCAATAAATTAAAAAAAAAAATTATTCACTAAAATATTTATTTATTTGAATTGGAATATAATTACAAGTTCTCTAAATTAAAGATTAATTGTTCTCTAAAAAATTAAAATTGCATCGGTTTTGATTATCAGGTGTCTGCTTTAAAAAAATGTCAAAATAATGAAAAAAAGAAATGTTGGAAGCTTGTGATGAAATTTACATATAAATAATTAAAAAAATGCATATTTTAATGGATGACAATTATAAATACCGTATAAATACGTGTTTTTTTTTAAGAAAGAAATCAATTAAAAAATAAAAGCCAGTGATTACTGTCTTCTTCAATTGTCATACCATAATTCAATAAATATTGGTGTATTTTTGGAATTTACATTAGTGCATAATTGCCGATAAAGCTTTCACACGAATGTCGCACCAGGGTTGCACATTGTTGGGATAAATAAGCACAATAATATTGTGTGTTGCCGTATGAGCCAATAAATTGTATAATCAAACAATTGGCATATAAAATACACTAATTATTGGTGCATTACGACAATCGTGTGATGCAACCTTCTAAATCACGTGAAATTAAAAAAAAACATAAACACATGCGACGCAGTCCTTCTTCTTTGGCAATAAGCAAGACATGGTTTTACAATTGTGACGCACACACATATTTTTTGTTGTACATATGGTTGCCATTTGAAATAATATAAACAAAGCGTTTGATTTTTTTTTTACACAAGATTTTGTAGCATTGTTTATATATTACAATAATAGAACAAAAAATTTTTTAAGGAATTACAAAAGCAATATCCAAAAATACAATGTGATATATAATTTGAAAAATATAAATATTAAATTTTAGTCGTATAGTTGATTTTGGTACATTTCAAGAAAATTTTTGTTAGGAATGTTTTTTCTTTTAACTGCAGCGGTTGTAATATTCATGAAGAGAATAAAAAAAGCAGCCAAACAAAACTTCGTAATCTGAACAATATGGATGAGCGACTCTGCTTGAAAGCAACACTTTACCGACTACTTTCGACCTAAAATTTAACAATTATTATTTTGGACATTTTGTTAATTTTTGAACAAAGTATGCCTAATTATTTTACACAAATTATGTTTAATTTTCCACGCATTAAGATAAAACTGTTTAACAAAAATGCTTAAAAATTATTGATTACATTCATTTAAAAGAAAGTCATTAACCAACCGTCTTTTCAATCACAAAATGATAGCACATAAGGTGTAAAAAAAGGTCAAATATTTTGGTACTCCCCTTTTTCGTTATTATCTCCTTATTAAGCCAATTACGTGTGTAAAAACAATTTGTGTAAAACTTTCCTATATTGAGTTTCTAAAAATCCTAAAGATGTTTTAGTCGCAGAAAATAGGACAATTAAATATGGATATCAACAATTGATATCCATAGAGTCAGTTCTTATAAATAAATTTTTTATGAAGCCTGAAAAAAGTCTGTGCCTACAAATATAATGAATATTTTCTTATATTTTGACATTGTTTTTCTTCCACAAATTTTGTGCACATTTTTCAGTCGTTTTTGGACAAATATGTTTAATATTACGACTTTAAGCGTATGTTGTTTAAAAAGAAATATTTTTATAAGCGAAATTCTTTTTTTTTGTAAATCCTGCGAATTATGTGGTACGCTTCGGCAAAATATGACATATATTTCAAAAAAGCTATGGCCAAACCGAACAGATGATATATGTACACCACGATATGTTTTCAACGAAAACGTAACTCTCTTGCCTGTCGTAACCAAGCAGATGACAAATGTATAGTTTCTAGATCGGACGCTTATTATTCGAGCGGTTTTAACCGTTTTTTTTTTCGATTTGTCTAATACCTTTTTTTCAAAATCTTCATTTTTCGAATACCGAATAAACACGAATAACCGGTTAATTTAATAAGTATATTTTTTAGACGTTTGCAGATTTGTTTAATTGAAAATATGCTCATCGTTTATCTATTTGTATAAATTTAATTATTTTTGTATATTTGCAACCTTGAACGTCTCTCAAAGAACGTGAAAGGTAGCTCGAAAAAGATGTGCACTCTTGAGCAAAAATAACCTCTTCACAACTTCTGTCCATAAATATTGATTTTTATATATGGAGAATTATCAACTAGACTCATTGAAAGCCCACAAAGTCCACTAACGCCGGTTCCGAACGTCAGATATATTAGTTAGTGGAATTTTTCACAGCATAAATACACATAACCAGTCGCCAGTAATGTTGTGAGGTGATATCGCTCTTGGAGATTGTCAGATGGTGTGGCCAGGGATCGAACCAACGACTTCTTAGTTGGAAGTTGGGTTCTTAAGTAACATACCACAGTGACACACATACTATTAAATACGTGATGCATAAATTTACATACAGTGCTGCTCGAAATTTAAGCAAATTTTCTTGTCGAGGCAATTAAGAACTAGTATAGTACTAATAGATTTATTCAAAATAAAACATTTAATTTTTGTTATTTTGTTATCCTTAAATTATAACTATAATAACAAACCTTTAGTTCCATTCTCTACCAAGTAATACAACAAAAACGAAATTAGCTCCTTGAGTAGCTATTCGAAACTTAAGCATTTTTTATTACTTTGTATAAAAACCTTTTTTTATGGCCTCAGCACAATATTTTTGCATAGTTTTTATGTTTTTTGTTAGAATTATTGGTAGTATTGATTTGCACTTTAATTTTAAGCTCTCCATCAGCTTCTGCTTATTTTTAAAGCGACGTGGTCCAGCTCTGCACTTCAAAAATTATGAACAATTTTATTTAAATAAAAGAACCGCTTAACCCGTTATTTGAATTATTATTAACCGAAAACCGGTGTTTTAAAAAGTGCTACTTCTCGAATTATTCGAAAATCAGTTTTTGCAAAAAGTCGAATAATCGATCTCCCCAATAGTTTCAATAAACATTGCATTATTCTCCAGGGGAGCCAGTTTCTAATGGAGAGGAGAGAAGATAAATGACTTCTAGAATAAATCGAGAGAGAGTTTGCTAGGATGCTATAAGCCCATTAGGTACTTCTAAGCGGGATAAAAATTTCCACTAAAGGACCGTTTCTACCTTTGCAGGGCTGATGGTTCAAAATCTAATCGAAAAACACTAAACTTATGCCGATGCCTGTAAATAGTCAAGATACAACACGCATGGCAAAATAATTTCTGCTCCAAAAAATACGTCACTTTACTTTTTTCATATAAAATATAAAACGATATTTACGGGTACCCGGATACCCTTATCAGTAGAGTAGGGACTATTTGACTTTAGGTGGCTAAATTTATTAATTCCCATAACATTCCATCAAAGAATACAGGGACTTCTCTCAAGCAATGAACTGCACCGGATTCTATTCTTAGGCTCATTGAAAGTTACCTATAGTTTAACGGCGGCTCCGAACGGCAAATGCATTATTAGAGAAGCTTTCATTAGTAGCAATACTCATAACCAGTTACTAGCTAATGTTATGAGGTGATACCACTGTTGAAAAAAAATATTCTTTTTCAAATGGTCTGGCCTGTACTGAACCGAGGACCATTTGGTTGGTAGGCGGGTGTCTTCACTACCATACCACAGCGGCACAGGTGCCTATATAGCCAACCCAAATAAATCAAATCTGTTGTGAATTGATACACACCATGTTTTCAAAGTCTGTTTCTTAAATGTTATCATTTAATACAGGAATACAGTTTTACACTGTCACTTATCTGAAAAAAATAAAACAAAAATAGGGCGCTTTTAAAACAAAACTTTCATAAATACTCTTTCCTTATTCAAATAACTCACACCGTAAGCGGAGATGGGTTAAGAAGGCCGTTAAATGCTAAATTACAACGGCATGGCAGTATTTATAAAAAACTACTTGTTCCAGCACTATTAGGGTCGCAACGACAGCTGATGATGATGATGATGATGCTGATGAAACTGCAAATGTTGCTGTTGCTTGGTTTTTGGTTATGGTGGCAAAATATAACACCTGAGTGTCTCTTTTTTTTTCACAACATTTTCTTTTTTTCACTGTTAAAACTTTTAAAGTGTAAGTGTAAACGCATATTTCTTACGAAAACTTAAACAAAAATATACGGAATCCATAATCCGTGTATGTTGGAAATGGCCTTATATGGTGGCATGTATATTGTGGTTCTTGTTGTTGGCTATTTATTGTTGCAGCTTAGGCTTCTGAATTCTAGTTTTTTAAACCATTGTGGAGGGGGTTAATATATGGTGTGAAGGTGTCATTTGTTAAAACATGCTTACCAGTGACTTGCTTACAAATCGTTAAGTTGTAGAACTTCTACAAAACCAAGAATATACTTTGTTGCTCATCTTAATTTTTTGTTGGTCAATGCAACACATAAAGAAGAAATGAAAAAGGAGAATCGCTAATACTCGTACAAGAGACAGATGCTGAGGTTGTTTAGAGAGCTAAGAATATGCAAGAAAAGCTTTCTTCTTAAGATGTTCGCCATGTATGTACATTTATTTTCGTATATTCGTACGTATACCTTCAGTCATCTCTTATCGTTATATTTCTTCAAAATGCATATTGACTGCTGTAATTTGTGAAATTTTTTGCTGCAACAACATGTGTCATGCAAATTAAATGCACATGTCTTTTTAGAATTTTTTTGGCCTGTGTTTTATTGTACAAACATCACCCTCTACCGGTTTTTGCTGCAGCAATTGACCGTTTATTTATTTAATTGCCAGTTATGTTGACAATTTTAGTTTTTGATTTTTTAATCATGTGGTTCTACTGCTATCGTTTATAGTATTACAGAGTAAATAAATTAAGAAAATTATTTATTGTATTTCGTTCAGATTTTGAAAATCACTCCCAAATGATAAAAATGAAATGGACAGCGACCCGGATCAATGAAATTTTTTGGGTTTCACTGGGAGTGTTTTTTTCAATGTTGTACACTATAGGCTAATATTTGGAAAAGTACTTGGGATATCAATTTCTTCAGTGTAAAATGTTCCTTTACTTTTATGTTTCCTTTTCAAGTTTTGTGAAAATATTAAATTCCTGTCATACCTACTTTTAATCAAAGTCAGAAAAGACTGATTATATTTTTAATTGAAATACATTTTGATGCTGATAAGGTTTTTATAATTTTTATTACGCTTTGTCAATGGTTATCACTAGGAAGATCTATTATTCGAATTTTTTCAAGAATTTGTTTTCGAATAATTCGAAAAGTAATAATTTAAAAAAAAACTGTTTTTCGGTTAATAATTATTTAAATAACCGGTTAACCGGTTCTTTTATTTAAACAAAATTGTTCTTGATTCTTGAAGCGCAGAGCTGGACCACGTTGTTTTAAAAATAAGGAGAACCTGACGGATTGCTTAAAATTAAAGTGGCAATCAGCACTGGCAATAATTCCAACAAACCTCATAAAGACTATGCCAAAACGGTGTAAGGAGGCCATAAAAAACAAAGTTTATTACACAAAGTACTGAAAAATGCTTAAGTTTCGAACAGCTACTCAAGGAGCTAATTTCGTTTTTGCTGTATTACTTGGTAGAGAATGGAATTAAAGGTTCGTTATTATAGTTATAATTTAGGTGCCTAAGGTCCTTAATTGCTTCGACAAGAAAAGTTGTATAGGTTTCGGACAGCACTGTATGTAAATTCATGTACCATGTGGTATGTCAGGTAAGAAGCCCACCTTCCAGCCAAGAAGTCGTCGGTTCAATCCCAGGCAACACCATCTGACAATTTTCAACAGCAAAAGCAATTCTTGATAATCTGGTTGCTTTCCTGACTGCTTAGGCGGAGAACATACACATAATAATATTAAGCAAATTATTCACTATTTTACTTCCTAGCTTTTGCTCTTTACTTTTGCGAATTAGCTTTTAAAGTCTTCAGTAAGCATTTAGCAACATATATCGTACACTAAATCAAGAACAGTCACAACTCAAAAATTTGTAAGTGTTGAGGAGAAGCTTATAAAGGCGTGGTTGTTATTATATAGTCAAATTGCGTTCTACATTGAAGTGAACTGCCTTACAAGACAGTTTACTTAATTTTTGTTTAATTTTATGCAATAATTTTGCAAATCAGAGGTCATTTTTAGTTGCTACAGTTTAATTGAAAATTTAGTCGAATTTTTTCTATTGAATAATAATTATATCTTTTAAACTGGAAATATGTTTTGATTAAGTTAAAAATGTTGTCACTAATAGAGCCACAAATCGAAATAATACTAAAGGGTCCGCCAAATATTATTATTATTTTTTTTTTTTGAAAATGCTACAAAAAAAACTACTGAATATTTTCTCAAATTTCTTTTTTATTTGAAAGTACAATCCTTCCGGTTAATAATGGAAAATAATTTCATTCGAATGGCTGCCTCGGCTGGCCATGCAGTAGCCTACACGATCGGTCCAATTTTTAAGCACATTGTCGATTGTGTGCAGCTGTATTTCATTAACGGCTTCACGAATATTTTCCTTTAAAGCGTCAATTGTCTGTGGCTTGTTGGCGTAACACGTATCGTTGACGGCACCCCACAAATAATAGTCCAACGGTGTCATATCGCAGCTCCGAGGTGGCCAAACGACATCAGCTCTGCGGCTGATAATGCGATCTTCAAAAACAGGGCGCAAAACATCGAGCGTAGCTTCGGCTGTGTGGCTTGTAGCGCCGTTCTGTTGAAACCAAATGTTGCTAAAATCCTCTTCTTCAATTTTTGTGAACAGATATTCGTTCAACATGACCTGATAACGATCGCCATTGACTGTAACGGCCACTCCTTGCTCATTTTCGAAATAAAATGGCCCAATTATGCATCTGCACCAAAATCCGCACCAAAGACTGACTCGTCTTGGGTGTATCGGCTTTTCAATGTATGCGTGCGGGTTTTCTGTGCCCCAAATGCGGCAATTTTGCTTGTTTACATACCCGCCAAGATCAAAATGAGCTTCATCTCAAGAGATGATTTTTTTTTTGGCAAAATCGGCATCTTCTGTAAGTCGATCGCAGGCCCACTTAGCGAAGCGTTTACACAACCATGTTTGTTCAGGGGAAGGATAAAACTAATTACCTGTCAAATCAGACATGAGCTAAGTGTTACCATTCACGAAAGAAGCACTAGTTGAAAAAAAAACGTTAGATGGCGGACCCTTTACTAAGCTACGATGGTGTACAATAAGTTGTCTAACCTTTCATAAATTTTTAGGTATCTCATAACAAAAAAGTTTTGCCGAGATTATCAACGTATTTGCTTGTGAGCAGAGCTATTTCTTCAGGCTTAGAAGCAAGAAACTGACACTCGGAACTAAGCCCGTAAAAAAGTGCGGATGAGGCAATAAGTCGTAGCCAATATCACGAACTTTTACCATGAAAACTGCCCAAGTGTGGTCTCTTGCATTGTCTTGGTGAAGAAATAGTTTTTTCGTGGTCAAATCCCGTCGTTTTTTTAAATTTGCATTTTATCGAAACCATTTCGTTAACCTTGTGAAAGTAATCAATGTGGATTACACCGCGTGCATTCCAAACAACTGTCGGTATTGCTTTACCAGCTGCCAAATTCACATTGGCCTTCTTGACGCCAATTCACCCCGAGAAACCTACTGTTTTAACTGCTGTTAAATTTCTGGTATATTGTGGTGGCTCCACATTTCGTCCAGTGTTACCAAACAGCGCAAAATATCGTTCGTATTGCGGCTGAGCAACGAGAAACACTTCTGCGATTGCGTTTGTGATCAATTGTGAGCAAACGTGACACCCAGATTTGAGAAAGCTTCCTCATACCTAATTGATCATTAAAAATTTAAACCACTGAGGCATGCAAACTGCCCCTGGCTTCAACAATCACTATGATATAAAGCAGTTTTACCCTTTTAGTTAAGAGGCGGGAAATTCAAAAAGTCATGGACTTATTTATCCTCCCTCTGTTATTGTGTTTAACTACTTTGTAACCTATACATACAAATTGTATCTTAATACCAGGAAATGTAAAACAATTTTAACCCTCTTATTTGGTTTAAAATATTTCTTTATAACTGTTAAGCGATTTTATATATTGCTTTGAGTTTCTGCTTACGTGTTATTATTTTTAAACGAAATCATAGCCAATATTTCAAGCCTTAGATTTAGTATCACTTGGTCCAGTAAATACGTACATATTTGTATTTGATTAAAATTAAAATATTTATTTTATTTTTTGTGGTTTAATGAACAATGAAATGTGATTTTACTGAAAACGTTTTCATTACATTCTAAGCCAAGTATTTTTCGATTGCTTTTGCAAATAAATCGGATGCCAGTGGAGCATAGAATGTCAAATAAAATCTACAAATTCTGTTCTTCGGAACTGGATTACTGGAAAAACTTTTTCATGATTAATAAACACACGACTCAGTTCGCGTACTCTGCTGGCACCACTTTATGTCTTCTTGTCAGCACATACTTATTGGAAAAGCATTATCCGATAGAGAAGTTGCTCTTTTTGTCTTTTTGGATATCAAGGGTGCTTCTAATAACACAGACTTTGACTTTAATACTAAATCGTTGGAATGAAAATGAGAGGAAAAGTTATTTAGAACTTAGTTATTCATTCTTAAGCGACGAACCATCGATTTGTCCTTCGGTGGAAAGCAGTCTACTGCAGGGCTGTATTTTTTTTGGTACAATTTCAGACTCAAAGATACAATGTTACACCAATTACTCATTTGGTACAATTAACACACTTTCTCAGATTATTTTTTTAATGGAATTTTACTTGTTTATCATTTAATTGATTTATTAAAACGAAAGAACGAAATGGGCTTCTTGTGCCCACATTTTCCGGTCTTAATCAGACAAAAAATTTGTTAAGTTCATTAAATTCTTGCTGCTTTGGTTTTAAAATACCAAACAATTTTATTTCATTAATATGTACGTACGTATATTGATACATTTTTTTGTACCTTATATTACGTTTAAACATGTACTAGTTTTTTAAAGATATACTTTTGAAGTATAAATGAACTCTTAAGTACAAACGTTAATTTTATTATTATAAAAATGAATTTTTATGCACAATTTTGTCGCTTTTTTGTGCTCTTAATTAAAAATAATTTAACAAAAATATTTTTGGTATAATTGGGATCGAAAAAGTACTATTTTATGAGCTTCTGAGTACAATTTTGATGTTCTTATTTCAGGTTCTCAACACAGGTCTACTGATATGCCGTTAAAAGAGTGTCCTTAGAGCATACAAAAGTAAAAAAAAAACTGTAGTATGCTCTAGAAAAAACTGTACACACAAATGTAAAAAATATACATATACGGTTATGTTCTGTAAACAGAAAACGAATACAATTTAAATCGAGTAAATTTCAATGACAAATAAAACCTAAATTCGCTAAATATTTTTAACTTTTGATAATCAAAGAAGTCACTTGAATGGTAATGAAAATTATAACAATTTGAAGTTTCATTCGATTTCAATTTCAATCGATTTCGGCTTAGAGAACATACCCGTGTCTTGTTTCAAATTACATGTGATGCATTAATGATGGTGGTGGCGTGGTGTAGTGGTTAGAGCGCACGCATAACAACACAAACGACCCAGGTTCGAGCCTCAGCAGAGGACATGACGATTGATTGATTGTGGTTTCGAATGTTTAATAATAAAAAAAAGGCTTCAACTTCTTCCCTCCAGACAACTCCATCTAAAAAAAAAAAAAAGCCCCCCTGACCCTTCTCGCATACCTCTGGCGATGATGACAAACATCAGACGAATGATCAGGAAAAACACGCCACCTACTGGGAAAACATTACAATGCTAAAGTAAAGATAACTACCAATTAGCAAAGATCTTCACCACTACAAAAAAACATATGGAGGAAGCTACAGCGTATTAATCATCTACTTAGCTTGAAATATCAAATTGATTAAAGAAACTGAAACAAAGCAATAGATGCTTTGTGGAAAGCCAGTATGCTCCCTAGGAGTGACGGAGAAAAAAAATGCATTAATGATATTATGGAATTACACTGTGATCGAATTTGACATTTTTATTTTCCGACAAGCGTGGCATCCGGCTGGTAAACCAGATTCGAGTACGCTAAATCCAGTGGTGCTAACCGATTTTTAGGTTAGCTCCTGTTTTTGAAACGTACCGTTATTTCGAAAATGAAGAAGGTATTACAACATATATTCTCGTAACTCAAAAACGGTTTAGTTTGTTGAATAAACTAAAAAATTAAATTATTTTTAAGTAAGACTTGCAAAGCAGATATATATAACTTATACATACGTACTTCAATAGTACGTATTTGCTACCACTGTTCTTTTGCGAAAAATTTTATACAACTGAAACGACTGCAGAAAAATGCAACTTTCTTAGATCTAAATTTAAGTATTACACACTATGTGAGAACTCTCTTTCTTTGTGATCAGTGGTCAAAAAAAAGGTTAATTACCTTGTCGCATTAAAAAAGGTGCAAAGTATATTAAGCAAATAGGGTGAAATTTTAATTTTAGAAATTGTAATTCAAATAAGAAAATTGAAAGAAAAAATTAAAATGTTAAAAACTGCAAAATCTGCACTATTTAGAGGAAAACTTATTTTTTAAACAAAAATTTCAAAACTACTCAGTGCTTGGAAAACTGCAAAATACAGATAAATTTACACATTTGGAAACGCTGCCTCAGAGTGAATGTTATAAATGGTAGTAGTCGATGGCTTGGTACAATGTTGCCTCATAGAAGCTTCGACGTAGTTGGTTTTAACAGCCCATACGAACTTATGTGACCTCAAGAGGACAGCTCTAAGCGAGGTATCAGATTGGACGGTTGTTGTACCCTTTACAAAGACACTGTATTCCTTTTCTGGGTAACACCATCATCTTTTTATTTGTGGACAAAAGACTTAGTTGAAACTGCACACCTGTGCTGTCAAGACTAAGTTGACAAGACCCTTTGGGCAAGTCGCTCCTCCTATATACAGTAAGCAGGTCTAAGAAGTCTTTCGTCAAAAACGACGTTATGATTATATATACCGCTACTATTCGGTTCATTATCACTTACGCGGCAATAGATGGTATGAGTCGGGGAGTCTGACCGTTCTACGCAGAGTGGTCTGAAAACCATTTGTGGTCCTCCATGTCGTGCCTTCAGAACTTTTATTTAGAAGGTGATTCAAGTCTGCGGTGTCGAAATTATGGTATAATGGGGTTTAATTTGAGGTGAGTTCGATCTGAACTTTTCTACTGACGGATATATTCCATAGGTCATAGTGTCCTGCAACTGTGCGCGGTATGAATGATAATGTATTACAGGCTATTCAATTAGATAAACCCAAAATTTACTTCAATGGACCAACTGATCTCTAAATATAATATTTGCATACTTTTAAGATCTAACATCAGGGTTAAAATTGAATTGTAGTCTACAATTATCTTCTATTCCCTTTGCTGTAGTTTATTATTAAGTAACTGCCGCCTTAACAATTATACTCCACATTTAAATTATAAATTTCATCTAATTTTCCCCCTAACCATTTACCTACACTTAAATCTCTATTTAACGGTTAATTTCTTCATCTACAAGTGTAACTGGTGTAACTTGTAGATAAAATCGTTTTCCCCTACTGACATACGTATGTACGAGAATGTACCTGCAAATACATATGTATATACATGCATGCGTCCGTTTATTTGTTTTGTAAGGAAATGTTCATTTATTCCTCCACTCCAATGCAATTGTATTGAATGGATACAGTTTTTTGTTGTTTTTCTTTTTTCATTCTCTTCTGTATTCATTTCAAACGAGTACGTTTTCATTTCAACAACAATTGTGCGTACTTTGACACATTTTAACAATTTATGACTTTTCATTGTGTCCATTGACAACTAAATTCAAAGCAATTCACATGTCATTACAAATAATGCCATGTTTTGTTGCACTATTTCTGTTTTTGTTGCTGATTTTTTTGTTTCTATTTTATATTTTTTTATATTTAAATGTGAAAAATATATTTAATAGGAAACTGTTTTTTTCATTTCATAGGAGGAATTTATTTTATTTTTTAAATTGTGTTATGCTGTTAGCTACTTGTGACAACGCGTGTGTCATAAAGTGCGTGTAATACGAGCCTATTGACAGTTTGTCAGTGACAGGTATATGTTCAATTTAATATAACATATGTATTTATGCAACTATTGTTAATTGGTAATTTTAAAAGATTGGCATTTTATATTATGATAAAAAAAATAAATAAAAACTTTTACTAACACTGATGTAGATAACATATAGCAGGGGACACAATAAAATCAAAAACTATGCAAACTTTTTTAAATACAATATTATAACATTTTACATTGTTCACGATAAATATCTAAAATTTTAATGTTAATTTTTCTTTTTTAATTCATAAAATGTTGTTAAAAGTTTATTTGACATAAATTGCATTAACAGAATATGCGGGTTATTATTATCTAAATAAATAAATTAATTTGTAGATAATTATTAAGTCTTAGTATGCATTGAAATAAGTTGTCAAGGTAACTTATGTTGATTTAAACACAAGATTTTGTTAAAATTTAAAGTGACAATATCCCGCTAAAGAAATATAAATTAAGAGAGTTGGAGGGTAGGCAGTAAAGTGATTTAAATTACATTCGACAGAAAAAGCAGCTGAGCCAACACCACAGTCCATCATATGGAAATATACCACCTTTATCAAAAAGTTACCAGAATTTATTCAGAAAATTTATTCAGAAAATTAAAAGGAGAAGTTTATTTTTCTAAATCTATATTGCTCCCTTCAAAGTAATCCCCATCGACTGCAATAAACTTATGCCAGCGCTGGATCCAATCCCTGAAGCATTTTTTATTCGGTTTTCGGTATGTCCATCAATGCTTTTTGCGATTTTTCCAATATTTCATCGCTGCTGCTTAAACGCGTTCCCCGTATTGATTTTTCAACTTGATTGAGCAGAAAGAAAATACAGGGTGTCAAGTCCGGTTAATTCGGTGGCTGTTGGATGGTATTTGCTGCATTTTTCATTAAAAATTTCAAATAATGGTGGCACTGTGCGACGGTGCGTTATCATGGTGCAAAATCCACGAGTTTTCTGCTCATAATTCTGATCTCTTTCGGTGCATTGCTTCACACATACGTCTCATAACGCTCAAATAATACTTCTTGTTTACTGTCTGGCCTTCTAGCGAAAATTCTTGATGCACTTCACCGTTGTAATCCATGAAAACCGTAAGCTTTGCCTTCTTTTTTGACTGCAAATGATCTCGGCGTATTTGGTGAACGCCAATCACTTGCTGGTGTTTGGATGGCGTGTTGTACTCATATATCTACGTCTCGTCTCCAATAATGATCCTTTTAATGAATGTTGGATCGGATTCAGCCTTGCAAATCATGTCTTTTGAGACCTCAACACGGTGTCTTTTTTGCATGAAATCGAGATCTTTGGGCACCAACTTTGCAGCTACGCGACGGAAATCCAAATCATCAACTAAAATGTATTGGACGGATCCATGGGCAATTATCAAGTCCTTCACTATCTCTCTGATGGTTAATTTGCTGTTATTTATCAATGTTTTCATTGGTTTTCGATGTCGATGGCCTGCCACTGCGTTCATAATCTTCGATTGACTCACGACAACTTTTGAACCGCTGGTAAACGACCGATTTCCTCAGAGAAACGTTGCCGAAACACTTTTCAAACTTTTCCAACGTTCGCGCACCATTAAATCCGTTTTTTACGCCAAATTTAATACAAGTTCGTTGTTGCAAATTTAAATCCATTTCTAAAATTGTACTCTTGGCCGTAGCTTTTGCAAATGTTAAACTATGACGCTAAGATTTAGCGAGATATCAACAACAGATGTACTTATTTAAGAAAATAAAAAAACTCAAATCGGAATGATGGGACCGCCACACGGGTGTTATTTCAGGAACCTTTTAATCAAAGTGGTAAGGATGTTGTACTTAAAAGTGTGGAATTTGAGGCAATTGGCGTATAACTTTAAAATGGTTTGTGTTTTCACTAACTTATGTGTATAACATTTTCAGTGAAAAAGTGTAAACAGCAAAGTTAAAAATTTTTGATCCAAATACATACATTGTTTGTCGAATTTGGTGTCAAGAAAGCACTATTTGTGCGAAGTTTTGTTTTACTTATGGTGCTTTCTTTCCTACAAAACACCATCGCCTTGTTACAAGGTGCACTAAAAAATGGCTGATCATCCCTGTAATGTAATATTTTATTTGAGAAGACCATAACACAAATATTAAAGAAGGGGAATGCCCTGTGTTGAAATAAATTGTGTAATTCTTCTTCATCGGATGACGAGGATGAATCTAATAACTTATTTATTTAAATTTTCGCAAATAAAATAGATGCAGCAATATTCATATTTAGATTTTTCCAAAAAAGGTTTTCAGCTGTTTTTTTTATCTTTTGTTTTGTTTTCAATAATGTATGTAAATATGAAAAAGGTGTTGCCAAATTGCTAATTTTTCGACTTCAAATTTTGAACGTTTTTTTGTAAAAAAAAAAAAATTAACACTTTTCTAACAGGGAATGCAATTTTGTTTATATACTGACAATACAACAATTCAACAATGTAAGGTTTCCTTAAGGTTACTCCACAAAACAATGAAAAAATTAACTTCAAAATAGGATAACGATACCAGGCGACTTTTTTAAACTTAATCTGGTAGCCCCATAAATAAACTGAGGTCATCCTTTCAGAGAGCGAAACATTTTTAAGAAACAAACACAAATAAAATGCAAGTTTTTTCGTAGAAAAGAAAACGTCATTATCAAATCTGAAAAATAGCTAAGCTCGGTTGCTTTCGTATATTATCTTAAATATCTTCTGTTGATTTCAACGTGCAAGAAATACTTTGTTGAAAAGTGGTGATTTTGACAGAAAAGACAAACAAAAAATCGATGATTAATTTCATAAAGATTCTTGTAAAACTTCAAAACTTGCAAAATCATTAGCAGTTACTTAACCCATAATTGCAGAGCCGGTATTTTCCTCACCAGCACTTTAAACAACTATAAATCTGGTGTTACAGATATAATAAAGTGACTTTTCTTTCAATTTCACACTAATTTTATGTCTTTTACTAAAACAATTTTGAGAACTTATACAATTATTTTGTCTTTGCCTACATTTTCATAAACCGCCAAAAATAGGTATATTTTCAGATGAGTAAAACAAATGAAATTGACTAATAGTCAACTGATTCTAAACAATAATTCTTATTCATTTTATAATGCCTAAGGAACATTTTGCATGACTGACTAAACGCTTGAAATACTGTCACCCATATACGTGTTAATTTTACTTGCCAATAGGCACTGTTTAATAGAACGCCAGTAAATATTGAAATATTGTAAATACGACCGCGTTTGAAATGTTTTGGAAAAGCTAAGTTCCCAATTGAACTCTTTTAACTTTTTTTTTTTGATGATGTACTTTTTCCAATCATTGGTGACCAAACAAATATGCCTTTTAGTGCAATGTAACGTTTATTGTTAAGCCGCATGATGTAAAACGATTTGTAGAATTTTTGTTCATTACTGGCTACCATTTTTTACATGAATAGAAACTATACGCACAGAGGACCAACTATATTAATCAAAGGATCACTCTTTGTCAGTGTAATTACTTCTATCGCTTTTCGAAAAATCAAAGAATTGTGCCAAAATGATAAGTAACTCAATTATTTATCTCACAAATACTGACAAATATGCTAAAGTGAGACCATTAGGAGACTGTTACATACAGTTTGGACTATTGGCTCACAACTTATCCATTGATGGGGCAGTTGATTTCATATTTCGGTAGCCATTCTTGCAAATTTTTACCAAAAGAAAACCTACATTTTAGCATTTCAAAAGGATATCTTTACGACCCAAAATTCTGTGGCAAATCTAGTGGATTATAAACTGATTCCGTTCTCAGCTTGTCAAAAGTTGTAAAATCGACATGCACTCATAATATATATCTTGACAACGTTTTCACAGCATACCAAAAAGCGTATGCTCAATGATCCAAAAGTGGTGGTAACATGGGCTAATCAACAAGAAGCAAAACAATAGAAAATGGAACAATAAGAAATAGTATGTGAAGCCTTGTTGGTTAGGTGTGTATGTTGAAATCTGTGGACGATTCTTACGGTTGGCCGTACAAGAAAATTTACTACCTCCGGGTGACGGTCAGCGGTAACGTAATCTCGCCTACTCCCCTTATTGTGGCTTGCACAATGTGGGGGAGGCGTTTCCTTCCTTAAGACTTACGGCAAAAGCAAGCAAGGTTAACCATTAGGTTATCACTTAGAAGAGTTTTGCTGTCTTAAAATGCATACAGAAGTGTGATCTCTGCCATCTTAGGATGGTAACCGCAGCGCGCAGCTCAGTAGGGTCATGTTTCTGCAGACTGTGAATCAAAACTAACTAATCTAAGGTGGAACAGCATACGACAAGGTATACTTTGTCAAGGGTACTTGGCCGCTAGTATACGAACTCTCTATAACAGACGTCCTCCAGTTTCAATTAATTCGCTTTCCTAGAGCACGCCTGGTAATCGTGCAGATGACTTGCTGATCCGATCATAATAAACCATTATGGTTTTAAACACCAAAAAAGGCTTCCCATGCATCAATTAATATGCAGATAATACCAAAGTAGTAGAGGATACTATCCCTGTAGCTTAACTGGCAATGAGGGCCAGTGTACCAAAGTTAAGTGACATAGGTATCCGTGGTATGTCGCGAGGTGATGATGTGTTATCTCTTGTAAGCAGCAATGAAACTGTTTGCAGCGATGAGTGCTAATCAGTGATCATTGCCAGTCAGTAAGCTAGCTGATGAGGGGCACTATTAAAGTGCATCAGGCAAATCTACATGGAGGTTAAGGTGCGTCAGGTATATTTAGTCTTATGTTTGTCCACGATAACATCAGTCTAGATCTCTTATAGAAACCCTGGGATTTTCATGGAAAGGTCAGAGGACTTCAAGACAGGTTTAGTTAGTTGATTGACGCACATGGACACACACCACGGGTAGTTATTGGCTATGCTTCACAAGCGTGGCGGGAGGTCATGGCTATTTTTGCACCGAAGGCAGGTGGGCCTAGACCAATCAGTCTCTCATTTC
This sequence comes from Wohlfahrtia magnifica, assembly GCA_023159175.1. Taxonomy (NCBI): domain Eukaryota; kingdom Metazoa; phylum Arthropoda; class Insecta; order Diptera; family Sarcophagidae; genus Wohlfahrtia; species Wohlfahrtia magnifica. Next base: position 2,100,404 of record JAKWBJ010000061.1, read on the forward strand.
TTCTTTTGAAGGCGATGGAGAGACGAGCGATGTCTTTATACAGGAGAGATACCTTGTGGGACGCACTCTTCATCCGATTCAGTTCGTGTAGGTTAAGTGGGGATCCACTGATGGTGCCAATTTGCATTCTGGGCAGTATTGAAAAGGCATCCACTGATAGGGAATAGAGGCTTTGACACAACTGATATGTCGTTAGAATGATAAGGGGTAGAGAAGTCAATTACAGCTTGTATCAGTTTGATACTTATGAGCAGGATGATTACTATTTAGTCTCCTGATGCGGCGGAGTCCACTGTATTGGCGTCAAAAGAGTGTCCACAGGGTGGAGGTGTTTTCACCATTGTTATGGACGGCAGTAGTTGATGGCTTCCTCACCATGTTGTCTCATAGGGATATCAGTGTAATTGAATTTGCTGAAGACGTCGTTATAACAGTACGTGGAAAATATGAGGGAACGTTGTTTGACCCTATGAGGACGGCTCTAGGCGACGTGTCAAATTAGTGCACTCAAGAAGGGCTCTGGGCTCTTATATGGCGATAGAGACGAGGTAGCTACCACCATGAATAAATTAGGCATGAATGTAGTGGCACATTCTACGATAAAACTTTTCGCCAAGAGGTGCCGAAATGCGTCAGAAAATCTGTCCATTCTATGCAGAGTGGTTGGAGAACCATCTTCGTTCCTGGATGTTCTGCCTTTGGTTCTGTGCTTTGGCAGAAAATCCTGGGTTGAATTACTCAACCGGGACTGTCTAATCGATTCGGAGTGGGTATACCGATGGCTCCAAAACGAATGACGATCCCACTGAGAAGATCATTGATTGTGTTCCAGGCTGAGATCATGGCTATTGCTATATATGCGGAGATTAATCTTGGCAGGGGGCTCAAGGGTAAGACCATTAATGCTGTCTTAAGGGCACTTGGCCAGAGTCGTATAACATCTAGACTGCTCATATATTGCAAAGATACGTTGCAAAAGCTTTCGCTTGTTTAGGGAAGCTGGACTCTGTGCAATAGATGGTAATGAGAGAGAGGTTGCATTGGCCAAAAAGGGTTCCAACACACTCTATATCAGATCTGCTGAACTAATTATAGACCGGGATGGACTTAATAGATAACAGGGGTCGCAGTGTTCTGCAATAGTGTTTGGTCGATATGATGATTATAAATATAGAGATGTGAGCTGATGAGTTCAAGACACTCAAGACACCGGTCTAAAAACACTGCACATCTGCACTGATCAGGCATAAAGCCAATAAGGCAATATCTTGTTGGAAAAGCAGCTGAAATTAGTTTAAAAAAATCGAAGTCTTGAAGCTATGCTTTACCCGCCTTATAGTCCAGACCTTGCCTCATTAGATCGGTGCAGAATGCTTTTACTGGGAAAAATTTTTACTACAGAACATGATACCGGGCTTACTAGGGAACAGGGTTGGGTCTAATAAAACCTCACTCACTGTAGAGGAAAAGGGCAAGTTCGGTTATTTGTCTTATTTGCAATCTTATTGCCGGTGATAATAATGTTGGGTTTTTACCTCTATCACTGAATTTAAGCATCCTAGGAGCTATCAAATTAAAAAAACTATTTGTTATAGAGTTAGTATTTTGTATGATAAAAGTAATAAAACAAACCAGGTCACTATGCTTTTGCTAGTTTTGATCACATTTGATTTCAAATTATTAACATTTTCATCATAGGCCGTTTTATTACATCATCTTACATATTATTATTCATTAATTTTGTATAACCTCAATATCTGAATGTTATCGTTACGTTAATTTTAAAATAAATTTAAAGGTAACATATACTTTTACATAAATCGCTTAATTAACTCAAAAGATTATTTATTTGCAAAGTCTTGCACAAATATTTATACGATTTCAGTAATTTGGTAATAAACAAAATAATTAAAAATTCATTTAATTTTTTTATATTTTTTTAATGAAACGAAAACAAAAAATGCCATTTAATTGTTTATTTTAAACATTTAATTAATTGATTCAATTACCTAATAAACCATGTAAACACTTTTAAACAAATATTCAGAATTTTTTCATTAAATTCTACTTTTCGTAACAAACTCAACTCAACTCAACTCTAATCTTTTTATAGCGCGGCGGTGAAATATAAAAACAAAAATACAGAAACTGAGACTGAGACTTGCAACACAGTATCTATTGAAATTAAGTAAATATGGATTTTAATTACATGCGACTAAAATGAAAACAAAACAAAACAAACACGTTCGAAACAAAAATTTATATCAGCGCTGGTATATGTATACTTGAAACAGTAAAAGCGGCAATAGCCACTACAAATGAAAGGTGCCGCTCGCCACCAAATAGAAGCATTTCAAAGTGGCATACAAAGTACGTGCAAACGAAATTGAAATAATTTTTTTTTTTATTTATAATTAAATTGTTGATATTTGTTAAATAAAAAAGAGAATATTAAGAATAAAAACAAATTTAATTGAAATTAAGATAAAAATAATGAAAAATTACAAAATTTGTTTGATTAAAAGATTCGTTTAAAAAACAAGGAAAAAAACAAAAATCAATTTATCTTAAAAGTAGGCATCCGGTAGATAAAAAAGTATGTAAACATTAGATAATAATATTTTATAAATTTATTAAAAATTAAATTTTAGTAAATAAATCGACAGAAAATTATTTGAAAAATCTTTATTAATTTTAGATAAAATATTTCTAAGCAATTAGTTGAGAGATAAGGAAGTAAGTTGGAAAATCAACAAGTATAAGGAGTTAATAAGATTTATAAAAATTAAAAACAAAAAAATCGATTTATTAGCTATTTTATCTACAATTTATTTTCTGAGGTTATGAATGCATTATTTTTTTAGTTTATTTATAAATAGCAGGTGTTTCCCAGGGTAGCGTATTGGGAGCCGTTCTCTACTCACTTATCAAATGCGACTTGCATTGCATGCAGTGTTGCCGTTGAAAATTTTAAAAAAGTGTTATAAACAGTGTATTTGAGAAAAAAGAGGTTCACAAAAAGGGTATTTTAAAGTAAAATAGGGTCAAGTTTTTTGTAAAAAAAATAAAATTTATTTCAATTAAAAAAAAAACAATTTTAACAGATTATTAAATACATTAAACTAAAATAAAAGCCACTTTTAGAAGTACTTTTTCTATGTTTTGTAATTAATTCTTTACTTGGAGTCCATTTTTCCAGCCCCGATTCGAGCAAATTGAGAGAGGAAAGCAGGGATTCGCAAGTTTACATTTTAAGTTTGTTTGTAAGTTTATTTTTAATCAGTGATAGTTTCGAAAAATTCTTTTAACGGAAGCACTACTAGGAGGCAAAGTAAATTTATATGTATGTAACGAATTCATATCAATTTGAATAAGCAGTCGCACAGGAAAGTATACATATCCCTTCGAAAACTGGATTTAACATAGAACTATAAGGTTTGGACTCTCAAAACGATATAATGTAAATCTACGCGAAAAATAAAACAAGTATACGAATTTTTGCATAACATGTCCTTTAAGTTAAAGAATAATAAAAAATTCGATTTTCTGCACACGGAAAAGTATACAAGCTCTGCAGTATTAGGTAACTAATTATCCTCAAAAAAATATTAAAAATTGTTTTATTGTTAATTTATACTTTACAAAGCCATATTTAATCATTAAATTTAAATACAAATCAATCGTACACCCTTGTTTGTTTTTAATTGCACTTTCTGTGTGCTAGGTTATCCAACTTATCAAATAAATTTTCTGTGGGACTTATGTCAGGTGACTAATACGAAAAATGAACCCATCAAGTTAAGTTTTGATTTTGGAACTTCTAGTTTTTTCAACTTCTTGTTTTCATGCCAAAAATTTTCTAATGAGCAGCAACTTTACGCTAACAAAAGCCATTGGAGCATTTTTTTGTATACCATCCCTCCACAATCATCAACATCATTATAGTCTAGGGTATCTCCACCATACAGCCCAACTCCACCCCAGTACGTTTCATTGCCAGCAATTTCTCCTGTAATTAAAGTGCAACAAGTTGTGCCAAAAAAGGTGTGTGTGGTCGACCAGCAATGCATGACAGCACAGAATGACAAAATTTTGCCAAAATTTATTTAAGACTCAAAGTCAGAGAAGCCGTTATTCTAATGTGCCCGATTTATTCGGAGATGAATAATATTCTTACAGAAATTTGACTGTGAGACAGATTGTTGATGAACCTCTCTATTAAAATTTTATTAGACTTCGTTAAAAATATTTCTATTAAATACATAAAATTGCTTTTAATTTTTAAGAGTATGAACTCTTACTGAATTAAATTTTCAACCTAAAGAGTTTTGTAGATATAAATATTACTGGTCTACAGCAAAAACACCTTTAAATAAAACTATATGGAGTATAATGATTTTGATGCGCTGTATTCAAATACGTTTTCAGTTTTTTTCCATCGCCATTTTTTGCCCAAAATATGGCAGTTATGTCAATATATTTTATTCTCAACATTTTAAGCTTTAATTCAAGTGCTTAACATTTAAATTTTTCTTTCTGAAAAATTTTTTACGACTTTAAAAAAAAAAAAAAATTGCGCTAATTTTGCGCAAAAATTTTTTTTTTTTCGCAGCAAAGTTGTGAATAGCTCCGCAACAGTTGAAAATACAAAAAATGATGTTCAAGTGATTCATATGAAATCTTGTTCCCAAACGTTTGGATGTACCTGCATTGAAATCGGTCAAGTCGATTTCACGTTATGATGAAATATATTGACACAACTACAATATACGATGGAAGAAAACTGAAAACGGATTTGTATCCAGCGCTTAAAAATCATTATATTCAACATACATAGTTTTATTGAAAGGTGAGGAAATTTTTTGTTTTTTGTAGACCGGCGTAATCCGCAAATTTGTTCAATTGGTAATATTTGGTTGTTGATTAATGGCATCATTTCATTAATGATTATGCAAAAAACAACAGGTAAGCACAACTTTAGTAGCTTTTTCAGGGCATAAGTTAATCGGCTTAAGCAAAATTTGAAAACGGTGTGCAAGAATTCCAAAACCATTATATACGCGTACTCTAGCAGAGATAAGGTATTTATTGAAATTTATATCCTTCGGACCTATATTAGTGCCTGAATATGGCTTCATTATATGCCGTTTTAAAGGAAATGCGAAAACTCAAATAAAATGTATGATGAAAAACTAATATTGTTGGTGCAAAAGCATGAATAAATTTATAAGTGAGTTTTCCTTTTTTTGTTTACACACACACAGTTGAAAAAAGCTGACACGTTTTTACTTCACCAACTAACCACATTTGACGTTTTGATCACGTTTCTTTTACGTCCCGTCTACGTTACTTCTAGACTAATTGGGCCTTAAAGCAGCATAACAGATTATAGTTAAATCGGGTATATTTTTTTAACGTTTTTATAGTAGCTGTGCTCTTATTAAGAATACTTTAGTAACCACTTTATGGTTAGAAATCTAACAACTCACCCCTGTCTGATATCTGAACTGTAACAAAAGGGTTAATAGCATTTAATTTAATACCCACTCACTCTCTTTTGCTAAGAAATCTTCAAATAAATTATGATAATCTGAACGTTTAAGAGTTATTCTACCCCAACAACTACAATTACATTTACCAAAATGTCTTCCAGAGTGAAATATTTTAATAACCTTCATAAACAATTTTCCTTAAAAAATTTTATAATAAAAATCACAAACAAAACTCTAAAATGCCAAAAATGAAGCATAAAATAGAAAAGAGATAAAGAGATAGAGAGAGAGAGAGATAGAATGATATTCTATAAATTATCAACATAAATCTATTATAATAACTTAAAATGTAAGAGAAATAAAAATAAATAAATAAAACATTTTATAAATGAAAAAAAAAAACAGAAAATGGCGTTGTTATTTAAGAAAATTTATTACCATTCATAGACAAAAATGTTCATTTTCATGTCTCCGTTTGAGTTGAAAAAGTCTATAAAAATCTGTCATTAATCATTTTTATTTGGGTAGTTAAAACGCAGACGAAATGATACATACACACACACACATACACACACACACAAACACACACATACGTTTCACAAACATTAAGAAACTGGATCCTTTAAAACGTGTAGCAACAAAAAAAGGAGACAAAAATAGTATAAAATAAGTGGCAAATCCTTCATATTTGAAATTACCAAAATACTCTACAAAACAAAAACAAAAAAAAAAGAAAAATGGTTGTTAAACATATTCCCCCAACCAAATGAGAAGATATGGTAACAGTATCATCACTAACAACACTGTCACCATCACAGTCACCATCTTTTCAGGAGTTCTTGACGATAACCACAAATTTTTGGTAACAACAACATTTCCGTCATAATTTTTTCTCTTTATATGAGATATGCTAGTTCTTGCTGTTTTTCTCCAAATTTATATGAACATTCATCTCTTGCCATTTTCCTCTGGAGTATTTTAATCATAAATACTAAGTTGTTTAGAATTTTATTTGATACAGAATGAGGTAAAAGGAATTGGGACAAAAAGATATTATTTCAAATAAAATATTGAATGTTAAGTTCTCGCTTACAAATGGTCTGTAGATGGCTCTAAAATCTAATATCTCTAGTAATCTCAATTGCATCTGTTAACACTATAGGATTTTTGAAAGCTATTATTTTATGCCTCACTTTGTTGGAAGATATTATTTAAATGGCATTATTCTGTGTAAAGTTATCTATGTTCAAAAATAAGTGAAAATTCGAAACGTTACGTCATATTTTGCTTTTCTTTAAAAATGCGTCGCAAACTGCTTGAAAAATTGTCAAGTTTATGGAGGCCATGCTATAACTGGAAACAAACCAGCGAAATAGTTTGTCGGTTTTTGGGTTGATAATTTTGATATTAAGGATGCACCTCGCTCTGGTCAACCAATCAATAAAAAGTCTATGAAATCATAGAAAAGATTGAGAAATAGAGAAAGATAAACGGCGTAAACGTTGATAGCAAACTAGGCATTCATCACCAAAAAGTTATCAGCCATTTAAAAAAATCTGAATACCCAAAAAAACTCTATATGTGGGTGCCACATGAATTAACAGTGAAAAATTTAATAGACTGAACTTCCATTAGCTACTTCTTAAGCGAATGATTAAGGGCAATGAAAAGTTGATCACGTACGAAGATATGTGGGAAAGAGGTGAAGCTTTATAGACGGTGGTCAAGAAAATGTATATTTTGTGGGATTGGAACGGTTTTGTTAATTATAAACTTCCACAAACTGGTTAAACGATTGATTTTAATCTCTACTATAAATATTCATACAAATTATATTTTATAAATGGCGGATATGGCGGCTGGACTATAAGGCAGGTGAGGCAACATAAGCTCTTGTTCTAAATAGTTTTTAACTGGTAAAAATGTTGCCATGATAAAAAAATACTACTTCACATCTGGTAATAAACGAATTATTTGTGGTCAGTACAGGTGCTCTGTGATCGTCTTGCCACATTTTAACCGTTCACAATAGATAAGACCTCTCTGGTCACATCAAATACCAGCATTTTAGCTTCAATCCTCATAATTTTCAAGCTGTTTTGACTGGCCTGGATGAACCGTACAAGCTATTTCTTGCAATAATCACGATAATATTAGGTGAGAAATACAAATGATGCCAAACTTGGCGCAAATTTTCGAAGAAGAAAATAGTTTTTACTTAAACACCTTTATTCAATGAATAAATGAGAATAAATGGTGGATATTTACCCTCAAAACTGCCATATAATTATTAATCACAACAAAGCATGTGTTAGAAATTTGCTGTCCTTATATTTTTAAACAAATCCTTTTACTGACATAGCCATTTACGCGGACACATACGTACAGACACTGAAAGAAAAGTGGTTAGCAAGTGTATCCTCTTTAACTCTCTCTTTATATCTTCCGTTTTACTGTTTTGGAACACAAAATTTACTAGTTCACTTAAACGCTCTTATTGCTTTTTATTTTTCTTATAATAAAACATAAAATTCCTTAACCAACAGAGTCAGGCATCTTCATCAACAACAACAGTGATGACAACGATAACAAGAAAAATATAAAAAATAATTGCAAAAGCTTACAACACACCATCATTCCATACGAAAATATTTAAAAGTGCTATGTGTTTACTTGCATGCGTGAGTGTAGAAATGCTTGTAATGTATCACAGTAATAAACAGTAATAACTTCTGTGACAATTTTTTCTTTTTTTTGTATTTCCACTCTTGTTATGAATTAAGCACGAGTGTAAAAACAGCCATCATCTTCATAATAAAGCAACATACACGGTGACAACGAAAATGACAATCAGGATGACAAAAACAAAATCATGAATTATTTCATTATTAAGGCTACTGCTTGTGTATGTGCTTATAAGAGGGAAGAGAGTGCGTTAAGTGATTTACTATATATTCTGTGAATATGAAAGTATTTAAAAAAAGAAAGAAAATAATGTACAAGGGTATGTATGTGTTGCAATACTCATTTAAGAACTGAGTTTGTTGAACCCATGATACTCCAGTTAGAACAATCCTCATTAACGACATTCTGATTAACGAAGCCTCTAAGAAATTTTGCGGATTGATCATTGATGACAGTATTACACACATCGTCGTAAACAACACTTTGTGGGCAATATGCTCAAAGCTGGTAACTATCAAATTTTAAATATTACTGATAAGGTTAACGACAATTATTTGCATGTTTTCCTCATATAATGTGTGTAAACGACAAGTAATTCGACAGAATATTCTCTAAAATTGTTTACGTAAACGTAGATTTAATGTGTGAAATACAAAAGTTGCCTTCCTCTATACCCACATCCAATCTGTGTTATGTTAATATGTATATTAGTTTAGCTCATGAATTAAGCCAATAAGATTTCCTGAAAATTTCTGTAATACCAAATTTTTTACCGAAAAAACCGTTTGGTTCCTAAACACAGTCGCTTCAAGCCCCGATACTTAGTAGGAGTAGATAGTATATATAGTATATTATTACCACACTGAACATTATGGTATAATAGTAAGACTGATCATACTCTTTCGATATTATCGGCCTTATGCAAACATTGTTAAAGCTTTGTTTAGCAAAATTCCTTAATGTTGTATGCAAGAACGAACGAGCTCTAAATCCGTTTGTTAAACCTTCGTTAACTTTAAAAATTTTAAAGTAGGAAGCTATATAGTTTAAGAGTACTATAAAGTGACATTTATGTTACAAATATTTAATAGAAAAATAAAAATAATATGTTTTCCCGTCAAGAAAAATATTTTGGGGGCTTAAACCTTTACCCAAAAGACAAAGTCGTCTTTTAGTGAGATGGTGATCCAAACCAGTCCACTAAAATTGTCGAAGAATGGCTGTTGCAACAAAATTTTTAGGTAAATTAGTGAGCACCGCAAAGTGCTAATTCCAATCCAATTGATAATTCTTGAATAATAGTAAACAATAATTAGACTTTGAGAAATATGTTGAAGCTACAGCAACGAATATATGTAATATGAATGGGACCAGATTTCTCTTAAGTTTTTGGGTAATATTGTAAAGAGTACGTCTAAATTCTTTAAAAACGCCATCAAAATAAAAGGAGTTTAAGAATAGTGTTAAAAAATAAAGAAGCTCTTCTCTATTTAAGCGAAAAGTGCAAAACTAAGTGCATACAGATTCTTTTGAACCATTGTCTTTCTCTCATTCCAATGTTTGAATATAACCTTTTTTCAAAGGACTCAACAATGAATAAATGTGTGAAGTTTTGTTTTCTTAGATTGAGTATTTAAGTTTTTATAGGAACTTTTCTGTTCGACTTCAAATTCATGCATTTGGTTTTGCATCCCATTTTTACACCCACTTTATCATCCTTGGCATTATTTTCGAACATTTTTCTTTTAAAACTAATTATTTTCTAATAAATTTATTCATTTAAGCATAATAAAAACACTTTTTTTAGTGATGTACATTAAATCGAAACAAATACATAAAGCTCGTTATTCGGGTATGTATTATTCCACTAATAAAATTAATTGTCTTAATTTTTTAGGATTTGAAGAATTTTTGCAATAAGTTTGCATGGCATTAAATAAAATACAAAAAGATAATGAAAACTAAAACAGATTTATTAGCAAAATATGATTTTATATTAACTTAATAAAAATAAATCTTTTTTGGTTCGACTACTCGTATGTGTGGCATTCGTGATTTTGTATCACTGACACCACAAAAAATTCATGGTATTGCCAACATGAAAACTTAAAATTTAGTAAACAATCATTAGCTAATATATGGTTTTTGCATGCGTTTTTTTAACAAATGTTTATTAAGCTTAAAGTATGTGTCAACTAACGTGAACTTTAAGTCTTTTTGTTTAGTTTGTAAGAGCTAACCTCTGCAGAGTTAGTCTGTATCAGGATTTGTCACACATTACCAGCTTTGTTGTGGGTTTCACCATAGAGTAGTTAGATAATGAGAACAGTACCACGGAATAAAAAAGTCTATATTTTCAATTCAACCCTCGATTAAAACATGGCCATTGGGATGATTGTCAAAAATAATTCTAAAGTTGTATCATGAAACAAACCATTGTGCCGGAGAAGACAAAAAATATAAATATTTTTTGTTGAACCATCTGAGCTCCATAGGGTGAGCTCATTTTCATCATCTAGCTGTAGCCATAGTATTGTGGTGTGCCGTTTTCGAACAAAAAATTTGAATAAACAAATAAGTGCGGATTTTAGAACTGTAGTTTTGAATTTATAGGGATTCAATAAATCTTACCTTTTAAAAACGAGTCGAAATTTGGAACATACTCGATAAATTCATTTTTGTACCAATCCAGTCTGTAAAAAAATGCAGAAATTGCAAATCTTTTGAGATGTACGATAATAATTTCTCCTGTTAAGTTAATTTTTTAAATTAGTGTGGAAATTGATATTTGGAAATAGTATAATAGAATTTTAAAGACTCTATCCGAGATATACCAAAATAACTATAGGGTTCGCCATCTAACGTTTTTTTTTCAACTAGTGCTTATTTCATGAATGGTAACACTTAGCTCGTGTCCGATTTGACAGATAATTAGTTTTATCTTTCCGCTGAATGAATATGGTTGTGTATACGCTTGAACACCGCTGGGAATCTGGGCCTGCTATAGACTTACAGAAGATGCTGATTTTGCCAAAAAGATCATCTGTTCAGATGAAGCTCATTTTGATCTTGGCGGGTATGCAAATAAGCAAAATTGTCACATTTAGGGCACAGAAAACCCGCACGCATGCATTGAAAAGCTGATACACCCAACACGAGTCGCTGTTTGGTGCGGATTTTGGTCCAGAAGCATAATTGGGCAAGGAGTGGCTGTTACAGTCAATGGCGATCGTTATCGGGCCATGTTGAACGAATTTTTGTTCACAAGAATTGAAGAGGATGACATTAGCAACATTTGGTTGCAACAGGACGGCGCTACGTGCCACACAGCCGAAGCTACACTCGATGTTTTGCGCCCTATTTTTGAAGATCGCATTATCAGCCGACTGTTGGACTATTATTTGTGGGATGCCGTCAAAGATAAGTGTTACGCCAACAAGCCAGAGACAATTGACGCTTTAAGGAACAATATTCATGAAGCCATTGGTGAAATACAGCTGCACACAATCGATAATGTGCTTAAAAATTCGACCGATCGTGTAGGCTACTGCATGGCCAGCCGAAGCAGCCATTTGAATGAAATTATTTTCCATTATTAACCGGTAGGATTGTACTTTTAAATAAAAAAAGAAATTTGAGAAAATAGTCAGTAGTTTTTTTATAGCATTTAAAAAAAAAAATTATTTGGCGCACCCATGTATAATGTTTCGAAGGAATGGTCTTATATAATAGTATATATGCTTCTATTTAGTACTTTACTCCACTTTTGGGGATTTTTTAATTCTTTAGGTGAAATTATTATATCTTTTTAGTTGACCTTCATCTCTTGACATTCAGATATATCTTTTAATGCGAAACAGCAGAGTAACATTAGGTTTTCCAAATCCACCTTAACCGCTTTCATTTTACATTCACCCTAAGAGACCCACTATTTTGTTGTTTGTGATGAACTCACATTTACAAAACGAAAAAATATATCGTTAAACACACGTTTGGAGTGGTCACACGGTTGAGACATTGTTGAGTGTAAGCAATTATGGCAGCCATGGAGTAGATTGTTTTCCTAAATTCGAATGTTGGTTAAATTTTATTTTTTTTTTCTAAAATTTTAATGAAAACTGAATTCTCGATACGGTCACTAATAAAAATAAATAATTATGTTGAAATTTCTTTAATCAAAAATTCCTCAAATCATTCATTAAACGTTTCAAATTAATTAAACATTGAAAAAATATGAGAAAACTAGTTTTTAAGAAGAACCAAAAAAAAATACTCGTAAAAAATGACAACAACAATAAAAATAATGTGGACATCCCAGTTCTGGAATGGTCAGCGAGTGAGTGAATCAAAATAAAAAATCACAAATCAAATGTTAATGTCTTTTAATTTTAATTTGTTTCTTTTTTGCTTTTCGTTTTTCTTTAACTAATAAATGAATATGTCAGTCAGTCAGGCCATAGCGTTGTTATTAAAAAAAAAACATAAAATTTATTACCTGGATCAATATTATAAAAACGCCCCAACCAATGGCCATAAATTAAATGGGAACTTTTGAGTTTAAGACAAGACACAAGAGAAGAACAGAGTAAAAATGTTTGTTTTTTGTTTGATTCTGTGTAGAATTGTTTGTAGAATTGACTGACACACTGAAATTCCAAAGCTACTACCTAATGTTTCATTTTCTTTAAGACGAAACCAGCAACAACGGCTACAAACAAAAGTTCAAATCTGATTTGTAATCTGCTGAATCTTAACATACGCTCTCAACTATACTACCATATAATACGCATGGATTAACAAACACCTATACAGGCACAAATAAATAAAAAAATTGGTATCTTTTAGATTACCAATCATCGAATTCCGGTATAAATTAACGAAAAAAAAAAATAATTCAAATTCAGTTCTCAATGGAATCCAAGCGTCATCATTCTCATTTTCTGACAGTTTGGAATATTTCACGATGGGACATACTAAGCTAAGTTTCACTAACGAAAATATATGACTTCAATCCAATTCATCCGTTCGTTATTGTGTATTTGATGAACTGGGATTTATAAAAAATAAAAAAATTCATTTCATATTCAAATGTTTTGTTAAATTTTTCTCAATTTTAATTCTAATGATCTTTCAAATTTTGAAAAGAAAAAAAAATTAACATCTGTCTTCGACAAGGCATGGCGATGATATTTCTAAAACAAGACCAGTTGGTATTTTTTTAATAATTAAAATTTATTGATTATGATTATTACTATGACCTGAACAAAATACGTTTTAACTTTGGCTTTTAACAAAAGCTTGAGCTTGAAATTTTTCTACCTTTTTAAACTTAACTAATAGCGGGAAAGTATTTAACAAGCGCTTATAAAAAGATAATCAACTTAAATGGCGCCTCTATTCATTCGATTAGACAGATAATCATTGACAGCATGGCTGATTACATTTTATCAATAAAATCAAATTTGATCATATCTTAACTTTTGATATAAAGGGTCCGCCAAATAATTTTCTTTTCTTGAAAATGCTATAAAAAAAAAAAAACTACTGAATATTTTCTCAAATTTCTTGTTTTATTTGAAAGTATAATCCTTCCGGTTAATAATGGAAAATAATTTCATACAAATGGCTGCCTCGGCTGGCCATGCAGTAGCCTACACGATCGGTCCAATTTTTAAGCACATTATCGATTGTGTGCAGCTGTATATCACCAATGGCTTCACGAATATTGTCCTTTAAAGCGTCAATTGTTGGCGTAACACACAACATATAGTCCAAATAATAGTCCAACGGTGTCAAATCGCAGCTCCAAGGTGGCCAAACGACATCAGCTCTGCGGCTGATAATGCCATCTTCAGAAACAGGGCGCAAAACATTGAGTGTAGCTTTGGCTGTGTGATACGTAGTGCCGTCCTGTTGAAACCAAATGTTGCTGATATCCTCCTCTTCAATTTTTATGAACAAAAATTTATTCAACATGGCCCGATAACGATCGCACATTTTCGAAGAAAAATGGCCCAATTATGCCTCTGGACCAAAATCCGCACCAAGCAGTGACTCGTCTTGGGTGTATCAGCATTTCAATGTATGCGTGCGGATTTTCTGTACCCCAAATGTGACAATTTTTCTTGTTTACATACCCGCCAAGATCAAAATGAGCTTCATCTGAAAAGATGATTTTTTTTGGCAAAATCGGCATCTTCTGTAAGTCGATCGCAGACCCAGATTCCCAGCGATGTTCAAGCGTATACAAAACCATATTCGTTCAGCAGAAGGATAAAACTAATTATCTGTCGAATCAGACATGAGCTAAGTGTTACCATGCACGAAATAAGCACTAGTTGAAAAAAAAAAATGTTAGATGATGAACCTTTTATATATCAGATTTTCAAGATTTAATAGGTTAGTAATCAGTTAGTTAGTAATCAGTAAAGATTATCGCCAGAATACATCAGAGCCAAAACCAGAACATATGTTCTACCCTTTGACTGAAATGATACCCGAGTACCTATTGCGTTTCGAAGCTGAATTTTTGTGTAGAACATTATAAACGTCGTACTTTCAATTTCTTGAGATCTCCTACCTTCTAATATTTTGTCATTACAACTTTTAGATACACATAGCATGTTGTCTTTCTTTCAGCACCCTTTGCATTTCTATGAAAAAATGCTAGTCCCGGTTATTGTTTCTCTGTTTTTTTATAATTTATATCGGCAAAGGGTAACAAGCAATTAATTTACACACATGAACTTCAAATTGATATGGAAAAATAGCTAAAATTTTTGAAATATTTGGTTTCATATTTGTTTCACACTCTACTGAAGTTGAAGTGTAAGCTTGCGCGCTTTTTTTTCAATACATTTATTTCATAATTCACTACTCATTATTTTCAAAGTTAACTGACAATAATTCTTTCGAAGCTATAAAAACACAATTTCATTAAGTCCATCCAAAACTGGGCAACAATACTTTGTTCAGAGACGTACATAGCTTAAATGCGCACATTTCGTACTCGTCTTTGAGTTGGATCTGCGGTATCTTGTTTTCTCAGTCGGATTTGATCTCTATTATCCAGAATGTTACGTACCAATGAGTTCGGATTTCACTCGAGTTTTGTCAGGTAGAAATAGATGTGTTTAGCTACTTCGGTTTTTATGAGGGGAACGTTCAGATCTTTATGTAAATTAAAGTTTCTTATGTGCCAGGGAGCAGCTGTTATCATACGTATGATCTTCTTTTAGCATCTTTGAATCTTTTCTATGTCCGATGCGGAGGCAGAGTCCCATAGCTGAATACCGCAGCACCACATAGGTTTTATAATTGCGTTATGGAAAAGAAGTTTACATTTCAAGTTCAGAGCTGAATTTCTGCCTATTAACCAATTAATTTGAATTAACTATTATTTTATTTGGGTCAGTTTGGCTTTTATGTGACTGTGAATACCTACATAGGAGTTTAACTTCTCCATAATGAGATATTATTTGGTTGTTGATTTTAACAGGAGACCATGATTCTCTTTGCGGTGTGAAAGTCATGTGGATACATTTTTGTTTATTGACTCTTGTTCTCCACGTTTGTAGCCATCTTTCTAGTCTGAATATATGTTCCTGTAATGATCGTGATGCTTCTTGTGGGTTTTCAAGGACTCCTAAAAAGGCAGTGTCGTCACCAAATGTTGAGGTTAATACTCGACAGTTTGTTGGCATATCACAAGTTATATTAAATATAGAAAGGCGCCAAGAAGAACAGTGTCCCGTTATAAGAGGAAGAACAGTGTCCCGTTATAATTTCTATCACACTCCTTTGTATCCTGTAGTGCGACAAAAATGAAAGAAGTTGAAACACCTGCGAAATGATAATACTTTTCTTATAGACGCTATCGAGTAGAACAAGGATGTGTGTGTGGAACTTTCAAAACTCCTCTATTACGGCTAAAAAACCGGGTTTTCATGCACTTATGAGAAGCTTTACTAAAAAATTTAATAACTCTGCCAATTTCCAATGGATAAGTAAGTCCAATTTTATTCATTACTTAATATAATTCATCAATAGTACGGTTGCTATATAAACTTAAAAAATTTTGAAAAAATTTGATCAAAAATGTGTTTGCTTGAGAAATGCACCCAGATTCTTCAAGACTATTTAAACGACATGTATATCATTTCTTTCCAAAAATTACTTAAAATCGGTTACTATTCAGCTAAGTTATTAACCTATAACTGCGTTAAGGACCGAAAACCCGCTTTTTACCGATTAATCGGGACTTTGGAGTGGTTTTGAAAATTTGAAAAACATATCCTTGTTCTACTCGGCGGTGTCTATGTCTATCAGAAAAATAGTATCATGTATTTTTTCAGTTTAGCCACTGATACTGCAGTGACCTGGTACGCAGCATAATCTGATCACAGATTAGTCCATATACACTCTAAAGGCAGTCCAAGAGTCACTTACCAGTATAGATCTTATATAGTGCAGCTTGGCTGTTTATATAGATCGTCACCTTCGCCACCACGAAAATATTTCAAGCTAGAACGTCAGTTTCCCTAAGAACAGACAGCATTTCAGCCTGAAAAACGCTGCAACATACATATATGAAATCCGTCTAATACTGTGAGAAAACAACTGTCCTTTACTAATGTATTCCGGCTTTATTGCTTGTATCAATACGAATGCACTGTAGAGTATTGATGAACGAGCAACAGTTATTAGCAACCTTTTCATTTCAAGATTGGGACCTCCTACATTAGACAGCATGTTGGAAAAAGAGGCTTGGACTTTTGGCGCTTTTTCATTTCCATCTTCTATAAGCCTATTAATATTATCTGTTCTTAGCCAAATATATTTTAAACCAGAGTGCTCTGCTTTTCTACATATCCATGCTTATGGGCATTGTTCCACAGTAAAAGACTAACACAGATCCATGTGAGACACAATCACTGTTTCGCTATTGGCAATATTAAATTGATGATTAGGTCATAATATAGACATCATGGTTTTCTTAGAGCAATATTGGAAAATTCATCTGACTCTGAAGTTGTACAAACAATTATCTTAGCTTATACTACCTGGAATTCATTCCCGTTGCGGAAACTATGTGTTCACATTCATTTATTCATGGTTTTTACTCTAATAGTATAAAATTCTGTGTAATCGATAAGTATCTTCATAAAGACAGATCTTCCTCGAGATCTTAGCATTTGCCTCTTTGCCTGAGACATACGGCTCACAAGTTATTCCACTATTATCATGTGTTTGCGTCGCATGGATGCATCACCTATATATGACCCTACATAATATATCATCAATATCATCAATATGTTAAACATCTTCAAATTTATTTAAAGCAGGCATATATGTATTTCAATATCAAGTGGGGAAAGCCTTGACTCAAAGTCTACATCTTTTATACAAAAAAGAAAGAGAATGTGTGTTTATACATATGTATGTACATAAGTTTGGTTGAAATCTATAGACACCTAAGCGGCTGAAGTTTTTGCAGCATGTCCCTATGTGTAGAAAGAACTATAGTGTATATATGTTTCAATAATTTTAACTGGGCGGTATCACGTCCTTACAAAACAATTATTTTTTTGTCTTTAAAATAGTCACAGAACAATTTCCAAATACAAATCATTGGTTAAAAAATAAGAAGGCGTGGTGTTTTCAATACATAGTTAATATTAATTTTTGTATATCTTGAGAGCGGTGAGAGTGAAAGTTTCTGAATAGCTTCATACTTAATGCGTGACATAACACTACTTATCTGTGTATTATTTAATAGGGAGCGCTAACATTAGGGGTCTCTTAATTTGGTGCAAACAACGAGGTGGACAATACATTGAATTTGTATATCTTAGGAACGGCAATAATGAAGGTTCTAAATTTGGTCTAAATAAATTTGTAGGCAATACACATCATCAGTCGAAATATGGGCGAAGTTCAATAAGTTGGTGTGACACCTCCCATACAAAGTAATTATTGATTTTTGTATATCAAGAGAACGGTTAGAATAGCAGTTTCTGAACATGGTCCTTTAAATTTTTCTAATGAGGAATATAATGCTACCAGCAACGCGGGAATGGTCACTCTAGTAAACAATAAAAGACAATATGTTAACAAAAATTATTGCACCTTTTTGTTTTGGTTGGATGATTAAAAATTCACAGTAATATAAATTGTTTGCTGTTATTATTTAAATGAACTGGAGTGTAAGTACATACATATGTACCAATCTTAATAACTCGGCAGTAGCTCAATAGATTTACATGCTAATACATACAGTGGCACGCCCGTAGAACTATTTATTTGTCTGTATCTTCTAAACAGTAACAGGAAGATACTTAAATTTTTTCCAAAAAGGTGTGGAGTGAAAAAAAATCATCAGTCAAAGTTGGCGGAATCCGTAGCGTGGGCATGGTATCTCCCATACAAAGTAAATATTGATTTTTGTCTTGAAACCGATTATAGCTAAAGTTCCTGAATTTGGTTTGAGCAACTTCGAATTCAATACCAATCATCAGTCAAAAAGTGGGCGATATTGAATAAATAAGCGTGACATCACACCATGTATGTGTATTATTTAATAGGAGATGGTAGAGGTCTCTTAATTTGGTGCAAACAACGACATGAACAATACATTAATTTTTGTATATCTTAAGAACGGCAATAAGGAAGGTTTTAAATGTGGTCTAAATAAATTTGTATATCAAGAGAGCGGTTAGAATGGCAGTTTCTCAACTTATGAGGGATACAAATCTTAGATATACTCCAAAAATGCTCCAGCAACGCGGGAATGGTCACTCTAGTAATCGGCGAAATCGGTTCAGTGGGCATGGTATGTCCCATACAAAGTACATATAAATTTATGTACATCTTGTGAACGGTTATAGTTAAATTTTTTGAAGTTGATTTAAATGACTTGATAGTCATTATTAGTTATCAGTTTAAAAATGAGCAGCATCGGACAAGTGGGCATGCCATCTCCCATACAAAGTAAGGTATATCTTGGGAATTGTTAAAAATAGAGTCTTCTATTATCACCTTAAATTAAAGAAAATAATATTTATTATCGTACATCTCAATAAATATATCAGAGCCAGACTTAAATGTCCGTTTTAGTATTTTCTTTATAAAGAAAAATAAAACAAAAACGGTTGGAACTTTTTCAAAATTTTTCTTTTTGTTGTGAAGTACAATTAATCCGGTTAGGAATGAAATATTATTTCATTTAAGTGGCTGCCGCGGCTTGCCTCACAGTACCTCATTCGTATCTCGGCAATGGCACCACGAAGGTTGGCCTTCAAATGCTTAATTGTCTCTTATTTGTCGGCATAACACTTGCCTTTAACGGCGACCAATAGAAAATAATCCAACGGTGTCAAATCGCAGCTTCTTGGATGTCAGTTGGCATCGTGCTTTCGGCTAATTAAACGGCCATCAAACGTTTGACGCAATATATCGATTATGGCATGAGATGTATGGCAAGTTGCACCATCCTGTTGAAACCAAACATCGTTTATATCAATACCATGAAAATGATGAAAATAATGTCTCCATTGACCGTAATGGTTGTGCCGTCCTAATTTTTATAGAAATATAGACCACGTTTGAGTTTTCTGAGCCCCAAATAAGGCAATTATGCTTATAAAGGTACCCACTAAGATGAAAATGAGCTTCATCCGAAAAGATGATTTTTATGTTGTTTTTTTTCGTGGAGATAATATACTGAATTTTCTTAAAGAAAATAATGACATAAGCATTGCCAGATTAGAAATAACCGCCGGTTCAAATGTAAACCGATAGATAGCCCAGCCTATGCATAGACTCCCGTGCTATACAGGATGGCTTAAGCTCGTAATAAATAAATTATAATGCAATTGAACAATTATAGTTTGTTGTATCAAGCATATGAATAAGAAATATATAAATCGCACATACATATGTGTATAAATGGAATTCTGGAAGGCCTATTTACTTATTCGTTAGCTACTAAAATTAACAATATACAGTATTCAACCACCATATTTACTTCGTAAGACTTGACGGTATTTATTTATATAAAATGTAAGCATAGCGAATATAAATCTGGTTGCAAATACAATGTTGCACGAACAAATTAAACTTTGACATACAGACAGTACAGCAGTACAAAGTAGTTAATTGGAAAGCAACAACAAAATCAAAGAAAAAAGTTTAGTTATACCCACACTCACGCACAAATGCCTCCATTATGGTGGTTAGAAAAAATTGCCAAATGAATTGTGGTGAAAGGGTATTTCATATGCAACTTCTTTCACATATTGTACTCATATAAGTATTAATAAGTGATGCTGTCTGTCATTTTGTTGTTGTTGTTGTTGTTGTTGTTGTTGTCATTACAATACTTGTTAAGTTGATTTGTTAGTGTAGTTGTTTTTTGGTTGCCACACCAACACAATCTAACTGAACTACAATATAATGGCTATAAAGAAATAAAATAAATTGAGCAAATAAAAGACACTTCTTATGTATGGATTCACATATACATGTCAGAATGTCAGAGTGTGTATGTATATGTATAAGAGCAAGTTTGCGTAAATAAATTTTCAAGTGCCAGCAGGGTGCATTTTCATTAAGAATAAAATATGATGAGCAATCAATCATTGCCTTGGGAGGGTGTTTCTCTACTAAAACTGAATTGCTTTTCATACGTTGTTTGATAAGTGTTTGTGTGTTTCTTTTGTGTATTTTAGCATCATCAGCCCAGGTTAACACTGGTTGGCTGTGGCCAGGGAATCTTAACTCTCTGTTCAGTATAATTCTGTCTGTTTTTATATTGGTTGGGTATGAATACTTTCTTGGCAACTTTTCTTTATACGCCATCACAATTTTTTTTCTCGTTTTTTTGTTCTTTGGGATTCGTAAATAATTTTCATTTTGCACTTGGTCTTCTAGTGCTGTTGTTGTTTTTTTTTGCATTTTGTTGCTGTTTTTGTTTTTCATTTTATATGGGTCGTATAATGTGGCCATATGTTATAGCCATGATTACTTTTGTTATTGTCTGATATTATTCCTGGTAGTGGTTAATAATGTTTCTGTTGCTGATGTTCATTTGTTGTATAGTTTGTTTTGTTGATAGTTCGAGTATCTTAGAGATACAAAGTGTAGATTGATATAACCTGCCTCTGGTGTTTGAAACAAATGGTCAGTACAAAATAATATTCATGAACATATTTTCTTCTTCTTCTTCTTTTTTTCCGAAAACATAAACTACTTGCGAATAAAATGGCCATTTATATTGAAATAAATACGCTTTTATTTGTGCACAATGGGAATAAGTCGTACAAATCTTCTTTACATATTGCTGAAACCGTACACCACCATTGCTGACTTGTTTACTAGTTTAGGGAACAATTCTAGGTTTACATTTAATTGTATTAATCGATTCAGAAATGCATTTCGGATCTTGCATGTAAGCGTGCATAAATATCACATTCTAAAGAATTTGACCGAAGATATTTATTTTTTGCATTTCAATTATCAATTTCAATTACCTTTTAAAAAAGCATAGATTCGAGAAGTAGCTTTAATACGTAAAGTTAGCTTTTCCTCTACTTCACGTCGGCTATCATAACTGAAATCTTCACCTTATCTAAAGTTGCTCTAAAGAGGGATCTTGTACATGTGTTGCACCATAGGCGTAAGCTTTTAAGTCGTGAGACCCTTCTTCCTGGACAGTTTCTTACTTCGATTATTAATTTAAGTAGACCATATTTTTCTGGGTGTCGCATAATGTGACCAAAATATTCTAACTTGCGGCATTTAATGATATAATGCAGGTCTCGTTCTTTTTACATGAGTGTTATGACCTCAGTTTGGTTATGTGATCAGTCCAGCTGATATTAAACATCCTTCCGTATCACCGCGTTTAAAATGCTTCTCTATTATTCATTGAGGCTACTGATAATGTCCATGCCTCAGGTCTATGAAGCAGCTTAGAAAATACGTAGCATTTGAGCATTCGTGCTCTTAGCGATAAATCATGTCAGCACAGCTACTCTTTCATCTTCTTGTCTCCTCAATTCGAATTTTTATTTCTTTTGAATAGTTCCAGCCAGCATCTAGATGACATCTCAAATAGGTATATTTTTTAACTCTTTCCAGGGCGAATTCATTTGCTATCAACATTATACGTACATTTTGCCTTATTTGTGTTTACTTTTAAACTATCGTCCATAGTAATTAATAAACATACTGTTGTCGTTAATATTTGGGGGATACTTTCTCGATCCTTTTAGAAAAGTAATGTGATGTAATCTTTACAATATTTTATTTTGTCTTTTACATCCGTTAGCTGATTTTCATTAAGATCTACAAGTTGAGTTTTAGAGTCCTGATATAAGATGTCAAAATCTTCATCTTTTTCTGTAAATTAAACATGTCGTACTTGCGCTTGTACTCTTTACTTTCATTACATTCTTTGAAATTCTCTTATCAGTCTTTTTATATATCTATAGATTTCCCTATATTTTCATCATCAGCTTTATTTTTGTAGGGACCTTTCTCATCTATTGGATTAAGAACTTCATCCGTCATCCAAGATTATTTCTTTCGTTTTTGCTCAGTGCCAATTTATT
Source organism: Wohlfahrtia magnifica (assembly GCA_023159175.1). Lineage (NCBI taxonomy): Eukaryota > Metazoa > Arthropoda > Insecta > Diptera > Sarcophagidae > Wohlfahrtia > Wohlfahrtia magnifica. The sequence continues at coordinate 2,123,193 of JAKWBJ010000061.1, forward strand.
CATTTTCAACTTTAATTACTGAACTTTTTTTTATTGTCTCTCTATTGTCATATCATTAGTTTGTGTTGAGTATCATCGTTGGTTATTGAGTTTTCGTGCTTGAGTTTTTGCAGTTTTTCCAAAATTAGCTTTACAGGCTTAAACAAATATTATTTTTTTATTTGTAGAATTACGTCTCGTTTTCAGTAACGATTCTTTTGATGAATATGGGATCGGATTCAGCCTCGCAAATCATGTCTTTGCGACCTCAATATGGTCAAAATTGTAAAAAATCGTCAACACACATAAAGGTAGATGTTCTCTTTGCTACGTAGCTTTTGTAAATGTCACGCTATTACGCTAAGAATTAGCGGGAATATCAACAACAAACGTACCGTCTTAAAAAAATAAATAAATTCAATCGCAACGATGTGACCACCACACGGGGGTTATTCCAAAACTTTTTGATTAAGTTTCTTTTTAGTTTAGTATGAAATATGTTATTATTTATCACCAAACATCTGGAAACTATTTTAAAAATACCTCACTGAGCGAAAGTTTAAGCATAAAAAAGTTGATCATGTTGATCAGGCAGGACTAACCAAATTGAATATCTTGAAACCAGTCGCTATTTTAAGCATCCATAAATACCTGCCGAAAGAAGCTAGAAATTCATCAGAACGCTCTTGATCCTGCAATTTTGTAAAATGCTGGTTATATCCGGCTGAACAATATGGATTCTGCGGAGGTGCTTTGTTGGTTAGCAAAACTTGTCAGAAAAACCCTATTCCTTGATATTTTACTGCTAAGTTCAATAAACAAAAACAAACGGATTCTTATAATATTTTATGAGAATTTGTTTAGGTCATCGTTAATGAAGCTACAAAAAATCGCACTTAAGATCCTAAATAGATGGGCTTAACATTAGGAATACGAAAAGCTGCCATTTGACCCATTTTAATATTTGACTGCCAATATTTGTTTCTATTAATGATTTTTCTGAATTGATTTTCTGAATGGCTTTTAATAAAATTGAATCAAAATTTAAATTTAAAATCATTCCTATTTTATTAAAGTGTTTCAAACGCAAGTAAATGTCACAAATATCTGGAAGGACGGATAGGATCATTTGACCCATTTGCATTTTTGGCCTCCAAAAATCGTTAAATTGATTATAAATCACCGTATCTATCAGCTTTGTTTGTGGGAGTGTATATTTGCCGCCCTATGGTTCCTATTATGAACAAAGGGCCGCAACAAACCTTTTAAATCGGTGCTGCTTAGAGCATTATGTTTGAGCTTTTTTATAACTTCGACCGTTGTGCTTTATTTCGAGTACAATATATAGCCTCTGTGCTATGGTAGGTAAGACGCCCGGAAGTTTCTCGGTTCAATACCAGGCCAGTCTATTTGAAAAGAAATACGTTTTTTCAACAGCGGTTTCACCTCATAACATCAGATAGTAACTGGTTATGAGTATTACTACTATTGTAAAATTCTCTAATGCATTTGCCGTTCGGAGCCGGCGTTAAACTGTAGGTCCCTTTCAATAAGTCCATGAAGGAACACAAGGACTTCTCTCAGTCAATGGGTCCACGATTCTATTTCAGACTCATTAAGAGAAACTGAACGGCAAATGCATTAGAGAAGTTTACAATCGTAGTAATACTCATAACCAGTTACTAGCTAAGGCTCTGGCCACCTCAATTAAACCTAAGGAGCATATACTTATATTTGGATTGAAAGAGTAATTCGCACAATTGGTGGAAATGAGAAAACAACTTCTATTGGGATAGCTTGCCTGTGGCATACTCAAGGAGGAAGAAAAACTCCTGGGTTTATGGAGTACTTCCTCTGTTTTTGGGGGGTGCTAACTCCCGTTAGATCCAAAAGGCTATTGCTGCTCAATAAGAGCGAATTCTGGGTACTAGCGAGTCTATTTACCGGACTTTGCAGTCTTAAATACATACATTTTGGATGATTTATGAAGGTTCTGTGGGACTTACGCCCTTTCTTTGTGAATGCTCAGGTACTTCGACCCAGAAGATGAGGTTACTGGAAGATGCTGATAGAATTTCTTCTCATACCGCATAGACAGATAGCTTTTTCGCAGCCAATATTTTATATGTTGAACATATGGAGACACACAAAAAATCTTTCAGGTTACAGTTCGTTTCGTTTCTTCAAGAAGAGATTTAGAACCGTATTGCAACAGTGGACGAAAAATAGATCCACACCACCAGTGATTTAAGAATTATCAAAACAGTATTTTTTTTTTTAAGTAAGCGTGCCACAAAGAGACTAAGGCGGGCCTGTCCCCAACAAGTTAATGGCTTATCTTAAATAAGCTAAAACAGCAAATATTATTCAAAGCTTTTGGACAGACACAAAAATAATTAACATTTTCAAATAAAAGTTTCATCCAAGACAAAACACAGTTTATGGCAACAATTGTTACCAGCCACCATACCCTTGCGCCAATTACCTTTTCATTGCCTTTGAAGACATAGCTGTGTGAGAAGAAATTTGTATAAAATGAATTGGTGGTCATTATTGAAAAAACGCTGCTTTTTAAGGGTCTTGCTAATTCTTATTATTGCGAAATTAGATTTGTTGAGAAATAAGCTGCTTTATAGCCGAAAATAAGTATTAAGCTGCTCCATTTAAAACTTTTTTAAAGCGATGACCTACAGTGCTAACTACTCAATTCCGTTCATATTCATTTTCTTTCTGTGCTTTCATCAGTGATAGTTTTTTTTCTTTTTCTTGCAAATTTATTTTTCTATTTCCAGTAAATTTTTTATAATTTACATCTTTATTTTGGTCCATTTTATTTCATTTCTTTTTCCATTCTCTGTTTTCATATTATTTATTCACTCGTTTATTTTCATTTTCATTTCAGTTTTTCATTGTTTTCCAATGTTGGCGACGAGATGGCAAGAGAGTACGGGTACGGGTATTGGTACGGGTACGTTTATTTCGTTATGTTTTATTGTTTTATTTTATGCAGATAAAATTTATATTATTTGTGTTTCAACATTTTGTTGCACGAGTAGATATTTTGTTTTTTCCTTTAAATATCTTTTTGGGGCATTTGCTTTATATCAACATAATTTGAATATAATTCACACTTGACTTGTCGGCTGTTTGATTGTGGGTTGGGCCAACATTAATTCCATTTCGTTCTTTTCTTTTTTGACCAGATTTTTTGTTTGTTTTAGTTTTTTTTTTCTTTTTCTTATATACAATACATACATTACGTTTCTTATTATTAACACCGAACACTGTTGATGATGGTGATAATTTCTTCAAATTAATGCTGGAAATTTTTTGAAAACAAATCTGGAAGGCGGTACATAAATAAAAATTATTCAAAAAATTGTTCGAGTTAAAGGTTATGAGAAACTTATTTTAGTTGTTGGCTTCCTTAATTATGAAATTGCGAAATACTTAAAATATGAATTCGAAAGCGTTCTGAATAGATTAAAAACAATTTTCCAAAAAGCACTTATAATTCTTTTGAAATATATGCTCTATGCAATCTGATTTATATAAATGGTAAAATTTTACGACTTTTTTACTGGATAATACCTTCTCTAGATATTCTTTTATAGTGTTAGTCGTTTTGTTGAAGCATCAACATCACAGGCTTGTTTCTAGGTTTGATTATGCAAGGCCTTGTTCAAAAACGATTATAATCGAAAAATATTGCTTATTTTGTAAAGCTGACAGCTTAGAATTTCGCGCCTTTTCGGACAACATTTACCACGAGCTAGTAGACACAGCACCGAAAACTTGTACCAAGTTTCAGACCAACACCACACAGGAGTCCTAACTGAAAGAAGAACGTCATCGCTTAAATTACCATACCCAACAAGATTTTGGACTGGAGCAAACAAGTATCATTCCAAGGGTAATTTGGTGGGGTGAATTCAAATCTGTTATTGGTTTTTGTCTATCACATTCGAAATACAAGAAATATGTTTTTATTCGTTTTTTTTACATAAAAAATCATTAGTTTCTTTAAAAATCAATGAATTTTTAAAAGTGACTGGAGTTATTTAAAGGTCGTTTGTAATTTGTTGGTTCGGTTTCACGCATTAGTGTCCAGCAGTAGACTGCCAGCATGCTTTTATTCTAAAATCCTTGATTTCTTTCCATTTTCATTAAATCTTAGTGAATTAAGAGGATTAAGTCCCCTTGTTCGTCGCTCATCGCACCTATGTTTTGTGGAAAAAAATCTAAATGCTAATGAATGAAATGCATTTTGTATGTCATCCGTGATAATTTTTCAATAATTCCCCAACAGTTTGTTTGTAATTTTCACTCTTCCAGCCTGCATATTCTTTCTCCAGTAAACATTGCGAAAATTTTCATCATTCAATAGCTTCCTGATCTGAGCTCCAACAAATATGCTTTATTTGATTTTAGCATATGAAATTTTAGGAAAAACCGTTAACAGATAATTAAATGCTGTACCATCTTTGTCCTTGTCTAGACAAAGTTCTTAAAAAGGCAAAATTTTATGTGCAGTAGCGGAAGAAGAACGTCATTTGGATCAATTAATGGTTTATTGAAATGTTTTGTTTTCCTGGTGAATACTCAGTTCTTTTTGGCCACTCTGTTCTGACTAATAATGATATGTAGCACGACTATCCCGTAGACAAAAGGTAGAATCACAAGATTGTCGTAATGCATCAATAATTAGTCTTTTTTATATGCCAATAACGTGATCATACAATTTATTGGCTCATACAGCAACTCACAATATTATTGTGCTTATTTACCCCAATCAAATGCAACCCTAGTGTGACAATCGTGTCAAAGCTTTAAATGCAATCACGCACTAATATAAATGCCAAAAATACACCAAATTGATTATATTCTTGTGCGACAATTGAGGAAGACAATACTCACCAGTTTCTGTGTTTTAATTGATTTCATTCTCAAAAAATACGTGTTTGTACGGTATTTATAATTGTCATTCCTTAAATTATGAATTTCTTAATTATTTATATGTAAATTGCATCACAAGTTTCTATCATTTCATTTTTTTATTATTTTTACTTTTTTTATCAAGCGCACACATGATAATCAAATCATCTTAACTTTGGAGGATCAAATATAATTTGTAATTATATTCCAATTTAAATAAAAAAATATTTTAGTGAATTATTTTTATTATTATTTTTTTAATTTATTGAAATGTTTCTTCATATGCACCTTGTGAGCCAATCTCTGACCCGCACACTTCTTCTTTTTTTTGTATTTTTTTTTTATTTATTTGTTCACTAGTGAGCTCAATATAAATAAAGAGGACGTTATTTTATTTTTTTTTAAGGAATAAACCATTCTGAACACCAAAAAAAAATAAAAAATAAATAAATAAATAAATTTAATTTACCCAACAGCTGATTCTCAGAGTTGCCGTAAACTAAAGGGTCGGCCATCTAACGTTTTTTTTTCAACTAGTGCTTATTTCGTGAATGGTAACACTTAGCTCATATCTGATTTGACAGATAATTAGTTGTATTTTTCCGCTGAACGAATATGGTTGTGTATACGCTTGAACAACGCTGGGAATCTGGGTCTGCGATCGACTTACAGAAGATGCCGATTTTGCCAAAAAAATCGGCTTTTCAGATGAAACTGATTTTGATCTTGGCGGGTATGTAAACAAGCAAAATTGTCGCATTTGGGGCACAGAAAACCCGCACGCATACATTGAAAAGCTGATACACCCAAGACGCGTCAATGCTTGGTGCGGATTTTGGTCCAGAGGCATAATTGGGCCATTTTTCTTCGAAAATGAGCAGAGAGTGGCCGTTACAGTCAATGGTGATCGTTATCGAGCCATGTTGAACGAATTTTTGTTCACAAAAATTGAGGAGGACGATATTAGCCACATTTGGTTGCAACAAGACGGCGCTACGTGCCACACAGCCGAAGCTACACTCGATGTTTTGCGCCCTGTTTTTGAAGATCGCATTATCAGCCGCAGAGCTGATGTCGTTTGGCCACCTCAGAGCTGCGATTTGACACCGTTGAACTATTATTTCTGGGGTGCCGTCAAAGATAAGTGTTACGCCAACAAGCCAGAGGCAATTGACGCTTTAAAGGACCATATTCGTGAAGCCATTGATGAAATACAGCTGCACACAATCGATAATGTGCTTAAAAACTGGACCGATCGTGTAGGCTACTGCATGGCCAGCCGAGGCAGCCATTTGAATGAAATTATTTTCTATTATTAACCAGAAGGATTGTACTTTCAAATAAAAAAAGAAATTTGAGAAAATATTCAGTAGTTTTTTTTTATAGCATTTAAAAAAAAAAATTTATTTGGCGGACCCTATAGAACAATCGTGTGACAGCGTTGGGACAATTATTGACAATACATCGTTTCGCCCCCTCTTGTGACAATAAATTGGGACAATTTTATTATTGTGCGCTAATTTGTCCAATATAAATTGTATCAGATTGGTGTATTTGAGACAATCGTGTGATCCCCGCTAAAGGAGACAACAATATTTGTGAAGCTTCCTTGCACACCAATCAACAAACCAATGAGCTGAAACAGATTAATTTACATTTATTTACGATGGTCTATACCATATATATAAATAATTTCAACTCATACACCTTAAAGTCACCACAGATATTCCATTTATAATCGTTGTATCTGAGCAATGTCAAAATTTCAGTCATTGATTTATAATTTTCCTTTGTATTAATGGCATGAGCAAAAGAAGAGCTTTTAAAACGTACTTAGAACCCCATCAATTAATAATCGCCATTCAGTTTTGTCATATGGCTGGCTCATTTTCTGAAAAAAATCATTTAGAATAGAGTGTTTCCTTCAAAATATGCGGCCAATTCTGAGCTTCTATCTCTATAGATTGTTACTTTTGTCGCAACTGCAAGAAGTTTCAACTGCTGCATATGTGAAGCTAGTAATTCTGAGTCCCGAATTAGATCATTCAGCTCAACTTGAGTTACTAAATGGCGTTCATCATCAGCCTTATACAAACTACCACTGCTGGTGAACGATGTTTCGGACTCACTGCTTGTAGCGCTGGGAATGTCTGGTAATGGATCATTTGGTGGACGTTAAACTGGTTTGGAAACCGATAGGACATTCACGTAAGTAATATTTTTTCGAGAGATCATATTGAATCCAGAAACTTTTGTTAAACATAAATAACAATCGATTTAGTGGTTACTTGACCCTCTCCAAAGTACTGTAATTAAAAAATCAAAATAGGTATTCTTGCCATTTGACCACTTGTCTAAAACAGTTGTGCAACTATTGCGAAATATTGCCGGTGTTCACGGTTTGTCCAAGTTTCTTCTTTTCCAACCAAATATTCACCACACAAAGCAAAAATAGCTTGAATAATTAACACATGATCTCCCTGACATGTTTAAACGCTGCTATTATGAAGACTTAAAATGAATGTGGTCTTCTGTCAAATTAATAATTGTGAAATTGTAGTGTCAGTATTGAATGTTTTACAGTATTGCAAGCATGTGATATAAAAAATGAACAATACGTGCTTCGTTTCTGCAGTAAATTTTTTTTCCAAATTTGCAGACCAGTGTTATAGATGCCGGCAGTTGTTAGAAAACTTACTTTGAAAATTGAAAAAAGTCATAGCGAAAAGTGGAAACCTTTTTTTAAGACTGACTTTAAGACGTTGAGAAGCAGAGCTTGAACGAGACTGTAAGAGAAAGATTATCGAATGAAAATGCGTAAGCTTGCCAAAATGATGGGTATTTCAGAAAGCCTTATACATTGCTTATGGATCGAAAATTTGGAGATAACAAAGCTGTACGCATTATAGCTGACGCGTTTGCTCATATTAGAACAAAAACAGCTTCGTGAAGATGTTTCATCACGTTTCGTCACAGTAAAGCTGAGTTTTTACATCGATTCGTAACTATAGATAAGACAGCCAAAGCAACAGAATGAATTCGCAGAATCGTTACCGTGAAAGATAAAAACAGGTAGGGTTACGGTTTCTGTTTTTTTTTTTAATGCGCGTGGTAAAATTTTTATTTATTACAAGCTTAAACTCGACATGTTTTGGTACCCCTATCTTAATTGTTTAACTCTAATTTAGGATGGCCTTCCTTCCAGAAAGGCGCAGTTTAAAAATATAGAGATAATGGGCACTAATTTTTCTTCTCTATACAGTCTTCAAGCAAAAACATATTCATTTCTATTTACAGTGGTGGAAGAAATAATAACTAGAACAACGTGAAATGGTCTGAAGAAATGAAGATTAGTTTATTTGGCTCAGATGGAAAATCGTATGTTAGAACTTTTTTCAATGACAATGCATTCTCTTGTGATTTTTGTAATGATAAATAAAAATTTAAGAAAAGTTTAATTAAGGAAAAATGTAATGTGTCCCTATTATTTCTCCCACCACTGTATATGGATAGATATATAGACTTTACCCAATGTGTTTTCTGCAATACTCGTCCATGAGTCTTAATATAATGAAGCTTAAAATGTTTCCGTTCTTCACATATTGAAATTTCCATATTTAGTATGAAAGTAAAGTGCCCCACCGACTTAGCCAGTCTCGCGCAAGTAACTGAAGATGCGTATTGTCCATGAAGTTGTTTGAATAATTTAGAAACTTCACTCTTATAGTTCTCAAAATATTCCAAAATGAATAATTACTTTGTATGGCTACGAAACTATTTGGGGCAAGATTAGAGACTCTTACTGTTGCCATCTTGAAAATATAGACAAATAATTATTTACTTCTATGGGCGTGGCACCACCTAATAAAAATTTTTTAAATTTGTTTAGTTTGTTTAGTTCCTCCCTGACACACATATACTGTAAACATTTCAAGGAAATCGTTTTACCCGTTTAGCTGTCTACTTTAAGCAAACATACAACCATACATTTTTTTATATATAAGATAATAAATCGAATTAAAGGTAAATTATCTTTAAGAAGAATATACAATCAACGCTGAGTAGTAGATTAACTTTTTGAACCGTTAAAGTAACGAAATTAAGGAAAAAAGTGTTTTTTTTTATCAAGACAGTGCAGCAGTTCACACTTCCTCAATCGTGATGGTCGAACTCATTGAATTGAGTTCGAATAAGGTAGTGTGAACCATGAACTTTTTCCCCCAATTCTAACTCCCTAGGATTCCAAAGTTGAAAAATGGCTTGGTAGTAAAAGATTTGGAGTGGAATCTGCGGTTATGTCTGTTGAGTATCTCTAGGATAAATGCATAGAGATAAAAGCAGTCAAACTTTCAGGCTGCATCATATAGTAGTTAACCAGGAACTACAACCGAACCTGAAGGGGTTAAAATTTGCTGTTTACAAAAACTTTGAACCTAAACCTGTTGAATCCATATGAGAAATGGTTTCTATAGTTCATAAACTAATATCATAAACAAAAATAAAAACCGATTATTTTTAAGGAAATGGTAACCGGCTTACAATCTTCAATCCTCTTTTCTGTTCAAAAGTATACAAGCGGAAAGAGAGAAGGCGATAAAGATTTTGTAAATCAAGTTCTTTGAACGTAACTGTCACTGGTTCACTTGGTAGCTAATTTAAAAATGAAATTACAATCAATATATACGAGGGCTACTATTTATATTTTGCAAATAATAATAATAACAATTCCCTTAACATTCCATGAAGGAACATGGGGCTTCTCTTAGTCAATAAGCTGCACCCGATTCTATTTTTTTACTCACTGAAAGTGATCTACAGTTTAACGCCGGCTCCGAACGGCAAATACATTACAGAGTTTTCAAAAGTAAGTATACTCATAACCAGTTACTATCTAATGCTATGAGGTAATACCGCTTGAAAAAACTTTTTCTTTTCCAGATGGTTTGGTCACGTATTGAACCGGTTGGTAGGAGGATGTCTTACCTACCATACCACAGCGTCACTTTTATATATTTCGGGAATAGCAAATAATAAAAATGTTTTTAATTGCAAACTTTTTCTAAATATTCCACTTTAGCATTCGTTCAAATCATTTTTCAGTTTTCTCATTCCTCTTGAGACACCTCCTATACAACGCTTCAACTGCTTTTTCGGCGCTCGTAAATCCTTGCTACTCATATGCAGTCTACCTTTGATTTTCGGGAACAAGAAGTCATAGGGTACCAAATCGGGAATATACGGAGAATGAGACATCAATTCGATGTTTTGACTGCTTAAAAATTCACCTGTTTGACGAGATGTGTGAGCGCCCGCATTGTCATGATGGAAAATAATTCGTTCGGTTGGTTTTACAAATTTCTTCTTAGACTTTTGACAAACAAATGCTTGTGTACCACATACAATTGACGGTCTTACGTTGCTAAAGCGGAACAGTGGCCATATGACCCATTCGGCCGAAGATACAGGCGACCATTTGCTTTGCTGTGCTTTTTCTACTAACAACTTTTGTTGGATTAAGCTCATCTTGGAATACTATCGATTGGTGTTTTGTTTCCGGCATTTATTCAAGATTCGTCAGCTGTCGAGATTTTATACATGCCTTTTGAAGCACCGGTCGGACGGCCAAGCTTTTTAATCATTTTCTTACACCAATCGACGAGACCTTCATTTGAGCGATTGATAAATTATTTTTTTACAACTAAGTCTTCATACAAAATCGTATGTGTTGAAGTGGAACTAATGTGCAAGTATGCCTCTATCTCACAATATGTCACAACGACCTTGCATTATTAGTTAACGCACTTCATCTAAATTCTGTGACACAACAACCGATTTTGGACGACCTTCACGGAATTCGTAGTCAACCGTACTACGATCACGATTGAATTCACTATACCAGCGATATCCTGTGGTTTTTGGTGGTTACTTATCGCCATACAAAGAAAGCTGTGAAAAATAATCCAACGAAAACCTTCTCTTGAAATTGCCGAACTGATTTCCTTAACCCTCTGTAAACAAAACTAGTAGCACTTGTACATCAAAACATTGGGAGTTTAAGCTAAAAAATGTCAAACTTTATTATGGTGTTGCCAGATTTTGGCTATTGACATTAGTGGTGCTAGTTCTCAAAATATAAATAGTACCCCTCGTATATGTATGAAAAATATTCAAGACAAGGAAAAGAAAAAAGTGTGTTATTATTTAGGGAGCAGCATTAAACGGGAACGCTATAATTGTATCAAGCGGCTCACATAATATTCGCAGTACCTGTTACGACTTAAGTGTTGAGATTGCCTTTTCAGCCCTATTTATTTTGATTAACCTAAGCCCACTTTTTACAGGTTTTCAGTCTCTGTATTTAAATAATGCTCAGTATCATGTTGCGCGACCAGTTGAGATTTATTTGCGTCAGTGAGTGAAAGGTTTTGCTAAGCTGCTGTACACCTATGTTCTATTGTCCCAATAGTTTTTTTATATCATTCAAAGACTCGAAAAGTATGGTATAATGTTTGACCTTAGGACTCCTTAAAAGAATCGATTTTATTACTTAAAATCTGAAAAAACTTTGAGGAAAAGAAATAACGAAGAGTTTTAATTTTCTAATTGTATTTTTTTATACAAATCTTAAACTCTTATTTTATGCTGTTTGGACTTTAAGAATTTATTTTGACCGCAATGACGTTTCTGAATATTTGGCTTCATTCATAAATACTAAAAAATTTGCTCTAGACCTAGTCAAAAACAGGAAAAAAAACAATTACAAATAAACCTCTAAAGTTTTAGCAAACAAAGTCTCCGTCTAAGCCTATAAATCTCCAGATATAACATTTAATACTTTCTTGATTCAAAATATTTTTTTACCAACCACTCTTAAAACCGTGTTACCAAAACAACTGTGATTTTAAAATAATTTTTAGTTTTTCATTTTGGCCATAACTCAAATAAATTTTTATTTAAGTATTTTCTTATCGCTCAATAAACACTCCCTATGAAAGATATCAAATTCCAAAGTTATAAATCATGACAATGAATTCATCATCACAGCCATTTAAAAGGGGATGTTTGTTGTGCATGCTTTTTTGCATATTTTTTGGCACAAAAAATCTAAAAATGCACATCAACAGAAACAAACAAAAAAATTTAAGCAAACAAAAGATTATTCATGTGAAATTGAACCAAAAATCCAAAAACAGATCATACAATACGATGTTTGTTCTATTCTGATGGATAGATGAACGGAACTACTGCGCTGACAAAACAATAAGGACTGGCATGTGTTTTAACGCATAAACAACATAGCGAAGAGTCCTTTAAAGCAACAAACATTGTAGTAAACAGACAGACAGATAGACAGACAGGGCAGCACACAACGCACATGCAATGTGTGACATAAAAGGCAGTATATAGTTGCTGTTGTTGTTCCTACACATTTCTATTGCAAAAAATAACAATAAAAAATTGTACCAACACCATCCTATATGTATGTCGTAAATGGACAAAGAAAGGATAACAAGGACAACATTCCATCACTCTGACAAAATGAATGTAAAAAAAAGAACTACAGCAACAATAACAACAACAGTAACAAGGTTAGTAGCAGTAACAGCAACAATGACAAAAAGCGACGTTTCTCATGTGCTCAAATGGCCATTAAATATGTTCAACGACGCCATCATCATCATCAGAGTCATCATCCATCCGTCGTTCTTGTCCAAGTTTTTGTTTTATCTTTTGCATTTCTGTTTCTGGTAAAAAGCACTACATTTTCACCAAGGACTGTATAAATGAACACTATAAACAAACGTTACGTTAGGAGCGACAACTAAAAAATACACCATTTACATAGTTAATGTTCAGGAATTCTGGAGCACTGCTAACTTGTAATAAAGAGTTGGCGATGATAGTAGTAAGACATGATAAAATAAATGCAAAAAATTTTAACAACAAGGTGACACTCGACCACAGGTAATAATGTTAGTTTCCTACCGCCATGTGTCCCCATAATTTGTAGTATCCGATCTATTTACGGGATTTTTCCATTGCCTTCTTCTGTGTTATCCATCAGTACATAATGTGAAGGCATTTTCTTTCGTGTGCATGATATGTCCTAGTCAACTTAGGATCCAATCGTCAACTTTTATTCAACGACATATGTATAAGGAATGCTTAGATAATATCAGAGTCTTTTACAGTAAGATTTTTGTTTATCGAGAAAGCAAGCCTTGCTTATATTTAGGAAGTCCAAACTTGAGGTATTATTTTAAATTTGCTGCCATTTTTTTCTGCTTGTAATTTTTATTCTAAATTTTTGTCTTTAAATTCTAAATACTTCCCGGTTAGTTAATATGGAACGTTACACGAAGGAACAACAAGTTTTTATTATTAAAACAGTTCGTTTCTTGGGCCATCGATAAACAAGAATAAAATGATTGTAACAAAATAATCTTCACCGACGGAACCCATTTCCAGCTCAATGGCTACATCGACAGGCAGAATTGTCGCACTTGGAGTGACACGGATCCAAGATTTTTCTTAGAGCAACCATCACATACACAAAAAGCTACGGTTCGGTGTGGTTTGTCCAGAGGAATCATCGGACCATATTTCTTTGAAAATGAAAGTGGAAATGTGATTACTGTCAATGGAAATCGCTACAGGGAGATGAAGCTTTTTGTGGCGGGAAATTGATTATTTATACGAAGAGAATATGTGGGGTCAACAGAATGGTGCTACTTGTCACACAGCAAGAGAACCAATGGTTCTTTTGAAAGAAAAGTTCGAATATCGCATTATTTCTCTTAAAGGAAAAGTAAGTTGATTTTTTGAAATCGAAAGCGTATAGCAGTAATCTCACAGCAGTTCAAGAGCTTAAAATCAACGTTATCGAGTTGATATCAACCGCTGATAACAATGAAGGGATGTCACTTGACACAAAAGCAAAACGTTGGAATTGAAGCCGAACGACATTTAGATATGATTTTGTCGATACGAAATTCTACTTGGGCGCCATAAAATATAGAAAATTTTGCTCCAAATTATTACTGGCGATAAACAAATAAATCCATGATTACAACCCAAAGGTCGAGAAGCTGTAAGTGGAGCCACGCCGATCGGTCGAATTAACGTCAAGGCGGAATGTCCATGGGGCTAAGGAAAAGCTCTTTAATAAGACCATAAAGCTCCAATCTGTTATGAGCTGTTCAAATCGGGCCCGACGATCTTCGGTTAAAGATTGAATTGGCCGAAATGTGCTGAGAATATGTGACTCAACATGAAATCTTAATATTCCGTCATACCAACTATTGAACACATATTGCAAAATCCTTCAAAAACTACGTAGCCCATGCCTTGGCTAGTCGAACTAATATTTGTTAAGGTCGATGCAAAACATTCGCAGTTAAATACACTTCACTTTAGAACAGGTACCCCAAATTAACTTGTATCGTTCCTAGCTCTCTTTGACTCGAAATTCATATGCAGCCATAAGATTTTAAAAGGTCATAATTCACATTAACAATAAACGTCCAAAAGTTGGCAAAATACTTGCATTTTTAGGTCCTACACCTAACAAAACTACTTGTTTTTATACTACCAGTGTATTTAATAGTATGCCATGTCAAATTATGGGCATCAACTCCAACAACCACCAACCCATTTACTGTAGATGAAACGCCATTTAACACCTTAAAGTCTTTCTGCCATCTCGTTAGCACTATAACAACTACAGGCGACTCGGCTAAAGATATACAATCTCGGATGAATAAAAGTAGTGCAGTTTTAAATTCGCTAGATAAGATGTATGATTGACACAAATTTTAAGGGGCACGAAAATTAGAATATTAATAAGTGTTACGTGGTGCTACATCGCTGTGAAACATGGAATACACGGAGAAAAGAGCTGCAAATTTAAAACCTTTATAAGTCGCTGCTGGAGAAGAATTATGGTCGTATATTTGCCAAACACAATCACCAACAATCAAGAGCCTGTAAGCCAACAAATAGGACATCGCAAGTGGAGCTATGGTATGGAGTGTAATAAAAAATCTGGCCTTAAATAAAATAAATGATGAGTGTTACGTTTCATTTTGTTATGTTCCTTTTAGGAATATTAATTCTACATGGAAATGGTGTATATCATCGTTTCATTTACGTGTGTAACAACAGTTACATCTGCATCGTCATTACGCTCATCATCGGAGAGTAGTTTGGTGGGTTAAGGACCAACTGATACATTTATCAAATGATAAATTGAGTGAATGACTTCATGCATGTTGCGACATCTTCCGTTAGTATCAATTTTCCTCAAAATTGTAATAAAACAATAACAAAATGAAAACCAATTTTGGGAAAACTGAAACAATCAAATCATAGTAGTGATGCTTTTCTTTTTTTTTATTATTGTTGTTAGTGTTGTTTATTTGGAAGCTACTCATCACAATTGGCTGCAGTGCCCAGAGCAACAATTGCGTGCATGCATGAATCAAGTGTGTTATTGTAGATGTGGTTCAAGAGAATATTTACTGGCAATAGCTGCTATGGTGGTTCTATGAATTGTCAACTCGAATGATCTAATGCTTTATGATGTTGATGGTTGCAGATGATGATGGGCTTACATATGAAGTCCACAAATAATCAAGGGGTAGTTTATTGTTTGTTTATGTACGAGTTCATCATCATTGCTTTTGGTTTTCTTTCTTCTCTATTTTTGATTTTTTGTTTGTTTTTTTGCTTTTTTTATTTCAAAAGCCTAAAGCTATATACGATATATAAGTCTGTCACACGGCCAAAGGAATCTAAAAGCATGACAACCATATGAACGAATGAATGTATGAAATGTTCGTCTGCATGTTAAATAAAAGACTGGGCCAAAATTGTTTTTCATTGCTTTTAATTGTGCAACAATCATATGAAATGAATTTTTGTTTTCTGGCAAACACTATTTTCATTAGATGTTCTGACAAGGAGGGAGAGGGCATGAGATACTGGCACAACCACAAAAGAAGAAAACAATCATAAATGTTGCATGTGAGAGATTTAAATTACCATCATCATATCTGCTAAAAATCCTTGACTACTCAGCTAGCTTACCATCCACCCTCAACTCCCTTTTTAATCAGACTTAAGCTCATCCGTATTACCGTAGAAGAAAATATCGTGAGCAGCAGTACGATGGTTGCAGTGGCAATTTTATTCTTATTTCCTTGTTTGCATGTTAAATTACATTCATATGAATACGAATATCATTCCCCTTTCCCTCAAATGTGTTGTATGTTTTAGTTGCTGCTTTTCTTTGAAATGTTTTCTCTTTATTGTCTTTTTATTATTCACTCTCTCCGTATGTTGTGCTAAATGCGCGAATATTTATGGCTCTTGAGTATTTTAGTTTTTATTGTTGCCGTTGTTGGGTTACAACTGAGTTATCACATCAGTCAGACACTCTGTCATTCTGTGTTCATGCTCTGGCATCATCGTCGTCGTCGTCATCGTCATAAAAGTCTTGTGTCAAGAGAAAGTGGACTTTGTTTTTTTTTTTGGAAGTTGAACATCTATTATGGTAGAGTAACTGTAAATTGCAGCTGTGACTAGAACAGTGTTGTGGATTTGGAGGGTACTTTTTACAACCAAAAATTAAAAGATCATAACTTGATAATAAGAAAGACTTTAAAGAACTAATGTTTTAAAATTTAATATCTGATGCACTACTTCAAAGCATTTATAATGGCTTGTGAGAATGTGTTTGTTCCACATATTTTCTCAAAAATGGTTAATAATAGACGATTTCACAAAATTTTTTATTAATTTTTAAAAAGTTTGAGAGTTTACTTAAATTTTAAGTTTGGGTTTGATCCAGAAAATGTAACTTGAAACCATAAACAGAGAAAATATTTTTAAACAGATATTTTGATTCACACTTGTATGGTGCGACCTTTTTAATTTACTGCTTGAGAAGATCTTGTGTAATGCAGCATTAAACTTAAACGGCACAAAGTTTATTAAGCAATTCATGCAGCGCGTATATGTCAAAGACATTGACAAATAGGTCGACCACTGCGAAAAATAACTGTAAAACCTTGGCAAGAATCGAAAAGGAATTAGCGAAAGTAAGCTAGAGAGTTTTAACTAACAAAACTGTTTTAAGAGGGACACGATTTGCTAACTCTGGTACACAAAACTTCGAGAGTTGTTAATTAATTTATGTACCATTGTACCACCATTAACAAACTCTATAACATCGATTTGGAAGTTAAAGCAAGAATATTAATGGCCACTCGATGCTACTATGGTCTAAGTAATCGATTTAAAAAGAAGACATTCTCTCGCCTCACAGACATACCCTCTTTAAAACACCAATCCTACTTTAACTACTGGTTTAAGATACTTTCGGAAAAAACGAGAACGATATATTAAAGTGCTTCAAAATAATTCCTCTACGAGGGCTATGTATGACATGAAGTACGCATAGATGTTACTGATTCAAAGAAGAAGTACTTGCTGTGGGAGACTACAAATAGTGCAAAAGTTCCTAACGAATATAAACCTATTTCGATTTCGGCTTTAGACCCAATAGAATTGTTAATATTAGGTGCTCGATTATGCCCTGTTAAAAATTTGAACAGAAATGAAACATCTTTTTTTTTATATTTTATCTATTAAACCAGATATGTCTGCAGAGATCGAAACAAATAATACTCTGAAGGTGCACTGCCCAGAGTCCGGGCTAGTGAATACGTCAAAACTTTCTAGCCAAGTTTTCTCACTTTCAGCCGGATCACCAAAGATGTATGTCGTCTGCTGCTGTCATTTTCTGTTGATAAATTTTGGCCGTCTTAATTGAATAACTTGCTTCAATCTCATAAATTTTTAATAGTGAAGATAAGAAATGAACAATTCCCTTTCAATCAAACCAGACACCTTTCTTTATTTCAATTCTGGCTTATCTAACTTCTGCTAACTTTACTTTGGCTTGTCCATTATTTTTTCGTATATTATTGTGGTAAGAGATCCACTTCTTATTATTCGATATCATTTGCTTTAGAATTAGTCCGATTTCGTCGCTGCTTATGTTACGGTCCTTCCCAGTTTTTTCCATGATTTCGTCGACATTTTTAGAAATTGGTCGACTGGATCAAAATGCATCTTTAACAACAAAATTATCAGATAGAAAACAAGCAAACCAATTCACTGCTGCATTTTTAGTTACAGAATCGTCTGCGCTAACTTCACATTTTTTTTTCAACAGCCTCCGACGCATTCTAAACTTTTCTATGTATAATAGTAAAGCGAAACATAATGGTAATGTTCCAAATTTTCACTTATTTTTATAACATATGTAGATAGCTTTTCAAAGAATAATCGGATTTTATATATTCAAGGAATTACAGTGGCAGTTTCGCGTTGCGTTTTTATCCATTTTTACATCATTTGGTAACAGCATCTTTCTCTGCGTTCGGTCTTTACGAATTGTTTACGCATGATAGCAACATTTATCATAACGATGGAGGTTAAAAATCATTGGCGAAGGGTCCGCCAAATAAATTTTTTTTTTTTGAAAATGCTATAAAAAAAAATACTAAATATTTTCTCAAATTTCTTTTTTTTTTTTTGAAAGTACAATTCTTCCGGTTAATAATGGAAAATAATTTCATTCAAATGGCTGCCTCGGCTGGCCATGCAGTAGCCTACACGATCGGTCCAATTTTAAAGCACGTTATCGATTATGTGCAGCTGTATTTCACCAATGGTTTTACGAATATTGTCCTTTAAAGCGTCAATTGTCTCTGACTTGTTGGCGTAACACTTATCTTTGACGGCACCCCACAAAAAATTGTCCAACGGTGTCAAATCGCAGCTCCGATGTGGCCAAACGACATCAGCTCTGCGGCTGATAATGCTATCTTCAAAAACAGGGCGCAAAACATCGAGTGTAGTTTCGGCTGTGTGGCACGTAGCGCCGTCCTGTTGAAACCAAATGCTACTAATATCCTCCTCTTGAATTTTTGTGAACAAACATTCGTTCAACATGGCCCGATAACGATCGCAATTGACCAAGCAGTGACTCGTCTTGGTTGTATCGGCTTTTCGATGTATGCGTGCGGGTTTTCTGTGCCACAAATGTGTCAATTTTGCTTTTTTACATACCCGCCAAGATCAAAATGAGCTTCATCTGAAGAGATGATTTGTTTGGAAAAATCGGCATCTTCTGTAAATCGATCGAGGGTCACTTAGCGAAGCGTTTACACAACCATATTCGTTTAGCGTAAGGATAAAACTAATTATCTGTCAAATCAGACATGAGCTAAGTGTTACCATTCACGAAATAAGCACTAGTTGAAAACGTTAGATGGCGCACCCTATATGACTGCACATATGCAAAACTACATATTTATTATCTAACCTCGCCCAGTTATTGGCTGATGATTTGTATCGTCCAAGATTTAAACCAAACTCAGAAATTTCTACCGTTCTCAACACTCACTTCTTCAATTCCGCTCACTTTGAAACTGATGATTTGTATTAACTGCCAATTAATTTTGACCAAATTCTGAAACTCTTTTCACCGTTCTCTTGACATTAGATAATCAATATTGTCCTTGTGTGGAAGGTACCATTCCCATTTATCAGATTGCACCCACTTTTTGACTGATGATTTATATTGACTATAGAACCTATTTGGGCTAAATTTTCAGAATCTTGCTTTTGCCATTTTAAAGATATACACAAGTAAATATACTTTTTGCATTGGCGTGGCACTGCCCCGTTGGAATTTCAAGAAAATTGGTTCAGCCAGTTAGCTGTCTATAAGGTACAAACAAATAAAGAAATATACATACATACATACAAACATACATTAGTTTTTATATACAAGATATACGTGTATAAGTAGCTTTTATCCAGTGCATTTTGGCTGATGTGGATAGATAGCGAATTGTGATAATTGATGCAGTTTTCCAAATATACAAAATTTAATATTTTGTATTCAATCTTGCTCAATTACTGACTGATGATGAGTGCTTTTGATGACGTTATTTGAACCTGATTTAGAATTTTCTACTATTACTTTTCTTAATATATACAAAAATCAATATTTAGTTTGTATGGGAGTGCCGACGCCCATTTGTCTAATTTAGCCCACTTTTTGGCTGATGACGTATATTGACGATGAAGTCATTTAGACCACATTCAGATGCTTAGTTTTAACCATTCACCCACTTTTTGATTGATGATTTGTATTGACTTTTGAGCTATTTAGACCAAATTTAAAGGCTCTTATTTCTAACATTTTGATGATATAGACAAAAAATATAAACTGCGTATGAGTGACACCGTACAGTCGGAGTTTTTAAAATCTACTGTATATAGCCTATAGTTTCTTCCGTTTCGTTTAGCCGCCTATAAGGTACAAACCAACAAACGAATATACATGCATACAAACACACATTTATTTTTATACACATATCGTATAATAATAAAAAGCTTCCGATGCATTGTCTACTCAGCCATACAAAAAGTACATCAATGCAGACAACCTGTTAGTTTGGAATAGGCTCGGTTTGAAGTACGACTCAACAACTCGATCGAATGTAAGTTGTGATGAGAATGCAATCGAACTCAAGCTGGAATTGTGATAAGCCGTAATTTAACTCTGTGATAACGATCGCATTTAAAGATCTTCAAGTAGAAAAATTTGTTTAGTAGCAGGATATAAGCAGAGTAATAATAATGAGTTTAATCGTTATTGGTTACATAACTGTAGTCAGCAGTGGCACACATAATTGTGCTAATAATAAATAACTTTAAGTAAAATTATATTAAAGAAATGTTTTTGTATTTTATTTGCAATTAGCGAGCTCATGAAATTAACATTTAAGAAATATTTTATTTTGTTTGAGCACCCTACCACCTTACAGTGCCTGGTTGGGCCGATATTTTAAACCTTATTGTTAAACTTTTTAATGCTTACAAGAGACTACGAAAGTGCTCATAATGACATTTTATGTTATTAGTTATGTTATCTTTCACTGTTCTATAGATACTAAAAGGAAATGTGCTTAAAATCGCAGTTTTACTTTTACTTTAACTTTTAATCTCAAGTTTTAGCGCGTGCAACTAGTGGTTGTTTCTAAAATCTGCCACAAATGTTAGTTACGATTAAAATGGTGGATTTTTGTCGAATTGTTCATGTAGAGTTTCAATTCTAAAAAATCACTAACTTTACCTCTATCTTAGTATTACTTAATTACTATTTCTACTCGTATTTCCTATTTTTGATTTAATACTGTGCAGTATTTATTGTCATCATCTGAGTGTTGGTTGTGTGCTGAAAATAAATTATTTGCTTCAAAATTGCTTAGTTATTTGAAAAAAAAAAATCGATCTGAAACCGGACTTTAAAGGTATAAGTATTAGCTTACATCTTAAATGTTAAAAGTTTTAATGGAAATGTAAAAAATTCAGTACCCCAACATAACGACATCACTGTCGTTCATCGTTAATTCCTTTAATTCATATGCATTGTTTTCTTTCATTTTTCTCTGGGTGTTTTATTTTTGCTTAGTGCTTAGAAACATTTATCACTTTAGTCAACTTGACGTGTTGTTAGTATTTTAATAGACTCGTCTTGTCCACTTTTGATGTGTTTGTTCTTGTTCCTCAAACGTTTATCACACTTCCCCATATAACGATGTTTAAATACTTTTTCATAAAGTGAGCAAATAGGTAACATTGGCTATACCCTACACAGAAAAAAAAAACTGTCTATTATGTTACCCTGTCTAATGCTTTGAAAGTATTCTAATGGTAGTGAACTATAATTTCGTTTATGAACCGTAATTTAATTCGTCTAATGCTGCTCAGAAAACAAAACAAAAAATGTGATTGAAATGTGGCTGTGCTTTGAATGTTGGACAGCAAGCAAATATTGCAAGAGTTTGATTAGACAAGTGAGTCATAAAATTTGCTGAACGAAAAAGATAAAAGCGTCACATATAGTTTATGGAAATTTCTTTTTTTTCACTTTTCTTTCCATGATGGTGTTCAACATCATACTCTAGAAAAGGAAAGGGACAAGGCATTCATTCATATCCATCATGAGCATTAGTTTTTCATACCCTTGCATCTATCTCTTGCACTATTTATGATTCGAACAATTAATCTTTAATTACAATCAGCCGAAAAGCAAAACAGATAGATGCACGTTGTATTAAGCGCTTTTATATGGAAGAAAAGAAAGGAGCATGAACAAGTTGATAGTGATGCAGCAGTTGTTGTTCTTTAATTTCATTTCAATTCTATGAGAACCGTTTTCTTTCCGTCATTTCGTTGCATGTACAAGTTCATATTGTCTGCTCTTGAGTATTTTTTGGTGTCCCATGTACAAAGAGCATTTATTGCCTTCAAATGTGTTGCAAATTTCTTGTCTGTTTGGACTCTAAAATTTTATTGTTTCTGTTTGGATTTTGGATCGGCACAATATTTAACAAAGTTTTCATGCACATTACCACGGATTATGACATGTTACCGTACACACATTATAAAACTATTCTAAAACGTTGATTTACGTTGAATGCACACTAACTAACACTTAACAACTAGCGATAAGTGTGTGTTGCATGACTGTATGACTGTTGTGTGGTGTAAAGATGATGTGTGATGTGTGGTGTAATACAGCTCATAAACATAAATTAGCCAAAAATTATCATTAGATGTCATCAGTTTTGTATTTATTTCATATTTTTTTTCTTTTCTTTTTGTCTTTATACGTTTCACTCGTCCCTTGCACTCCACATCATTGGGTTGTGTTGTTCTTCAATGTGTCATCTTTCTTGTTTAATTGAATGTCTTGTATGTCTTTAGTGAAAATGTCAAATTATCGCTTGCCGAGACAAAAGACCAACAGATGTAAATTATTTTCCTTGAGTCTTTGAGTTTTTTTATTTTATAATTTTGTCTGCAATTAATATCCATAAATTTGAATATAATTAGACTATAAAATGATTTGCATCACAAATTGCTGTTGTTCAAAGAATCATCACTTTGAAGTGGATTATAGCAAAGTGCATGCAACTAGAAACTGTTGTCTTATATTCTTTTAAGCATAGATTTATTTTGCTTTGGTTGGTTATTGGCTGTTGGTTAGTTAATCTTGTTAATATTCAATGCAGTGGAAGACTTTTCTACATCGTTTCAATACAAGGGAATCATTCGTACGTACGTATAGTTCTCTATTCGGGCGTAGAAAATTCGCATGTAAATGTCTCTACTGTACGGACAGCGTTATTATAATTTTTATTATATAGAAACTTTTTAAATTTTGAGAATTTGGCAGCACACGGCAGTTGCATAGCACAGCTGTTGAGAATCACTGTAAAAAAGTGTTTTATTATAGAAAAAACAATTGGGCAAAATATACCATAATATTTATTTTCAACACTCAGCAAACATATCAGGTCACTCAATAAGTCCATAGGATGACACATAGATGGCGTTACTAAGTTTAACATGACTATCGGACTATTGATTCTTAGGCTATAGTACTTTGTGTGAAGCAACTTTTGTTATTAAAAAAAAAAAAAAAAATGGAAAAAAGTGAATTACGAGTTTTGGTAAAGCAAACCAAAAAAAGTGGAAGCCAAACAATGTCTTAACAAACATTATCCGAACTCTGCTCCATCGAGACAAATGATAAAGAAGTGTTTTTGCTGAATTTAAACATGGTCGTACCAGCACAAATGATGCAGATCGCAGAACACATTAAAAAATCCACAAATTGCTTATAAAGGATTGCAAATGGAAGATGCACGAGCTAGCTGATATTGTAAAGATATCAGGTGGTAGTTTTTTTACCATTTTACACGAACTTGGGCTTTTGTTTTCAACTTACTTATCTTACGGACTTATTAAATGACCTGTTACATGAATATCGAAATATTTTCTTTAGTTTATTGTAAGCAATAATAGACTTGATATCTCTGATACATATGTAGGTTTTGCGAAGGAGAATAGAGGGAGTAGTGTTTATCGACGCTTAATTTGAACTTGTCGTATGTGAAAGGAAAAGTTTTGCGGCAAAATTGTTCTACAAATGAACAGTGTAACTAAAGTACGAATTCTCACTATAATGCATCGTAAGATTAGCCGCACATTATCTACAAATGGATGCGCTCTACGAAAAATACGTTTAATACATAAGATTATGTGAGTTATAGGAATTAATCCATTTATTTCGTCAGGACACATTCTTTGGAGTACCGATAGAACAATGAAACACACGCAACATAGCGACGATGCTCTAACGAATCAACAGAGATGCGATCGAGTAGACTTAGAACAGAATTTGAGGTATCGGCGAATGCATGAGAACTGTGTTTCATGGTAAGTCGCTAGGTCGGTCTAAGGAGGTCAGAGATAAAGAAGTACATCATTTCAAAATACCGAGACACTTAAATGCTTTTCTCTACACTCGAAAAATGTGTTGGCTCCTCCGAACTCACAGTAAATTGTCATGACCGGAACATTAAGAGCATCCAACTCCTCATTAGCAACATTACCCATAGTCACAAAAGACCCCACTATACTATGTCCGTGTGTCAGAACACAACATTGTGTCTTCAACTTTATTAAAATGTAATTAAATCGACCGTTTTCGCACCACCCCACTCAAATATTTTCGCAAAGTCGCTATGAGTCTGCCATCAATATTCCGCATCGACAAATGTTGCCATCATCTGCGAAAAAGTAGACAAGATTGGAAGTAAAACGAAATCGTCCAGAAGTATTAGAAATAAAGTGGGAAAAAGAACAAACCAATGAACATATCCAAAAATCGTCGGATGAGATCTCATCTATAACCACTCTTATAGAGCGAAATCACTACCGACACTAAAAAAAATAATTTTAGATATAAGAGTCTCATGCCAGACCCTATCAAGTACCTTGAAAATATCCAAAGTCAATCGTACTCTCTCAAAAAAAGAATGGATTTGCTAACCTCTCAGTTAGACTCTAAATACTGCACAAGGTGGTGATAAACCATACTCTGTAGAACTATGCAGAGTGCCGAATAAAATGCTATTCGGCGGTAGTTTTCAGAATTGGTAGCCCCCGTTTTGGCTTTACATTAGCAACGTTCCAGCAGGAAGGAAAAAGACCGGAGCGGTAAAACGATATAACTGAAAACAATATCTAATAGACGTGCAAGCGTTGAAGTACCTTGCTAGTATTCCATCCGGCCCAGAACACTTGTTAACGTTGAGATTTGGAAGAACCGTTCTTACAGCACGAACTCCAAAGAATTTAGCAGGCATATTCACGGATACCCTTTCTAATGCAGGCAGCGGTAAGCTTTCCGGTAAGCAAAAATTACTTGCAAATAATTCAGTTTAAAGCTTTGCCTTTTCAACACTGCTTGTGAATGTTTGGTTATTTTTTAAAAGAATTAAAATCGAATGCGACTAATTATTGTGTGTCGAAAGACTCATTCAAGTGCCTTGTTTTTTTGAGACGGTGCAAGAAATATTTCACCCCATTTCATCTCCTTAATATTTACAAGACCTATATCCGACCCAAAATGGAATACAAGTCTCATGTATGGGCCGGTGCTTCAAAGTCTTTTTTGGAGCTTATCGACCGCATACAGGAGAGGGCGAAGATGCTCATCAATAACGGTAGGGTAGCCAACTCTATCGATTCATTGGAGCACCGTCGCAATGTGGCGTGTGTTTCATTGTTCTATCGGTACTATAACGGAATGTGTTCTAACGAAATTAAGAAATTGATTCCTAAAAATCATCTATTTTTACGTAGTAGTCATATTTCTCGTACAGCGCATCCCTTTGTAGTTGATTGTCCAGTAAATCGCACAACGCACTATAGGGAGAATTCGTTCTTTGGTCGCACTGTTCGGTTGTGGAATAATCTTCCAACGAAATTATTTCCTGCCACTTACGACATGAGTAAATTTAAATCTAACGTCCATAAACACTACTCCCTCTGTCCTCCTTCCAATAACCTATTTTTCTAGTACCAGCACAATGCACTGCATGAGTAGGGGCCATCCCCTGGGTGCTGGTCTTATAAAAAAAAGAAATATAATGCTGAAAAAGATATGTCAAAATAAACTAGAAATCATCCTGTGTGACTATTCTGTTTGTTTACGTCTCAATAGATTAGGGAGACTGCAACTCTCTTAGATAAAAAACGTTTTTTTTTTTTTGTTTTTGATTACATGGTACAATGTCCAACCAAATCCTTTGCATTATACTCTTATGCAATTGCTTTACCTCAATCTCAATAATGTGTGATCGTGACCTCGCTGATAACCAGACCCACTTAATTTTGCTCTGTAATCTCTGGTTTCATATTTCGTTCACAGTTAGAAAAATCTCATTTGGATTGAACCTCAAGATCACTTGACTCTCCTTTGAAATGGTTATATGTACTCACTTTTTTAAGTCAAGCGGTACCATAGTTTATTTACAGTGGCTCAAAGTAAGAATGGAACAGCTTGAACTTTTAAATTTCGCCCTTAATACAAAACTAAGTAAAAGATTTTTATCAACAGGTTTTTTTTATTTTAGGAAGCTTTTTTATATACATTTATTATTAACAGAAAAAATTCTATATTTACATAAAAATATGAATCCAATTTTATAAAAAATACAGTATTTCGACCACAAATTAATGATGGAACACAACACATTAACTATAAAATAATTGATTGAAAAACTAAAATAACTTATCCTTAATATGTTGTTGGGAGTCCTTCTTGTTTTATAATCTCTCTCAAGCGTTAATTTGTTCCACTCTTCAAATATGGGTATTACCAACTGCTTTTTATTAATTATAAAATGATTTTTTTAATCTTTGCTCCAGGTAATTCCATACGTGTTCGATAACATTAACATTCGGTTACTGGGGTGGTGTATCAGGAACATGGGAGCAATTGTAAAACAACCGACCACGCACAATATAAAAAACAAAAAAAGACAAAATCTTCTTCTACTCCGACTTTTCTAGCGCTATTTTTAACATTGGCTTTTAAAAGTTGTAGATAAAATGTTTTTTCCACAGTTCCATCAGTAATGTGTAAATTACTAGGCCCAGCAGCTGAAACTGCGCCACATACCATCACTGAAACTATATTATGTTTAATTGTAGGACGGAGATTCGCCAGACATATGATTACCCATCTGATCAAAACATGTTAAATTTACTTTCGTCAGTAAATAAACCTTTTTCCTAGAATTAAATGTCATTCTTTATCATATTTCGGGCAAATTCTATTCGCATTTTGATATTCGTTTAACTAACAAATGGTTTCTTTTTAGCTAGTGGTCCACGGTACTGATGTTTTCTGTTTTTGTACCGGCCCTTTTTCCAATATACTTTTCCTCTTCATATGTCAATTTTAGAAGAATTTTTTTTATAGTTTGAAGTAACCAATACTCATCTGACCCCAAAAAAATTATGTGTTTACTGCGTTTGAGCTTATTTTCCAAATTTGTGGTATTTTTGTAGCGCTTGATTATGTTGAAATTTGTTGTTGGTGCCCGATTTATAATTGCACTAATGTCACGATGTTTTAATCTCTTTCGATAGTCGCGGTGCCATTGCTTTTGTTGCGATTCAAAAAGAATTAAATTATATTACACAACTTGAGCAACCCTCTCAGCGCTGCTGTGTCACATTCGTATAAAATGTATTTATCATAAGAAAAATTTACAAGAATGCCCACATTTTGTTGGTTAGTAAATCGTTGAATAGTTCCTGGTATACTATGTGCGATTTCCGCTTATACTCTCCCGTGTTTTAATTAATGTGAATATTTACCATGCTTACCATGCTCTTCACATGAAAAATTCCATATTTAGTATGAATGGGAGATGTCACGCCTACTTATCCATTTTTGCCAGGTTATTAACTGATGATATGTCCTGTCTAGGGAGATCGATTATTCGACTTCTTTCAAAAACCGGTTTTCGAATAATTCGAAAAGTAGCGATTTTTTCGGTCAATACTTATTTAAATAACCGGTTAACCGTTTCTTTTATTTAAATAAAATTGTTTTTAATTCATGAAGCGCAGGGCTGAACTACGTCGATTTAAGAATAAGCAGAAGCTGACAGACAACAATACTAACAATAATTCGAACATATCTCCTAAAAACTGTGCCAAAACGGTGTGTGTAGCCCATAAAAAACACAAAGTACTGAAAGTTTCTCAAGTGTCAAACAGCTACTCAAGAAGTTAATTTCGTTTTCGTTGTTGTATTACTTGGTAGATAATGGAATTAAAGGTCTATTCTCTATATATACCCGTACATATATATATAAATTGATTGCAATTAGATAAAAAATCATAAATATTGGGTCCTTAGATTTGTTGTTGTACTTATATTTGTTAACACTATCTAAGCATTGAGACGGTTTTTTGAGTGACTGTATATGTGCAATGTACATATCGTAATAATTCGAAATTAAGTTTAGTACCTTGGTTTGTTTGTGATTAAATGAGAATAAAGATGAGCTAAGATTTAAAGAAATCTGTCCAACCATTTAGAAAAAGAGCCATAAAGAGATTTAAGTCTCAAGTACATACATATGTATAAGATTTGCATACTCACAAGCATGATATTGTAACTATTTTTCTACCAAAATAACTCTTTTCAATAAACATTTAAATACAAAGATACATCCGACTTGCAGCTTAAAAATACATTCATTTTTTCAACAACATACATACGAGTACATATCTGTAATTGTCGACAATTTTTTATTTGATCCCCTTTCATTTGCTTCCATTCTGTATAATATTCAAAACGTAATTGCAACAATTTGTTTAATATTGAAACGCCTGCTACTCGTACATTCATGAGAAGTGTTAAAAATAAAATGAAATTAAATCACATCCATTGGATGTCTGTCTGGCAGTTAGTAAAATGCAAAAATAAAATACAAAAAAAAATTAATTGATATTTTCGTACAATCAGCAAGATGTATTAAAAGAAATTTTTTATGTCTCTTGATGACAAAGATAGGCGAGACGACAACGATACATAAACTGCAGATTCTTCATAATTTCTTGTCGAACAGACGCATCCATGTCCGCATTCCTCAATAGCGAACAGACATTTATTGAATGCAGCAAAAGGAAAAAAATACATACACATATGATATTGCAATAGTACAACAAAAACAAGAAAAAAAAATAGAGAGAGAAATTGCAAAAATTATTTTTATTAATTGCCAACGAAGCGACAAATTTCGATGGTGTTCCCTTTTTCTTGTTGCTCCTCTTAATGCATTTTGTTGCACTTGTAATGTAAAAAAGAACAACAACCACACAAATAACTATTAACTCTAGACTTCATTTTCGAAATATCGACGAGTAATATAGCCTACAAACAACAACCACAACGAAGATCTGTTGTCAACAGAAGCGGCAACAACATCGTTTAATGACAAGAACTTGTCAAATATTACTGGTAAAACATATGAGACAAATGTCGTTGTCGCTGTTATTACTTTCTGATGCTGATTTTTAATGCTTTTCAAAGTTCTGCATAGACCCGGCAACTGCATTTGCTACGGGGCAGTCATCTTTAATAATATTTCCATTGCTACTATGTTTCAAAGATATATTGTTATGATAGACTTGATGCGCTACATGCTGAAAATGTAAAGTAGTAATATGGTGATCCTATTGTGACACGAGCAATAGAAACAGTATAACGGAAAAAGTTTAATATTAAAATCTTTATCTCTTAAGTCTTTGTCTTTTTTGGTAAAAAATTCTGTATTTTTTGCCCTTCACCCTTGTTGTGTTCTTTTTTAAATATGTTGCTGCTTTTAAATGTAAGCATATTGCATTTATACCCTCGAAAAAAACCACAGGGTAAAAATCAATAACCAATGATTTTTCGTCTTCCGTACTCCAGCAGCTTTTTTATGGGACAAATAACGCCGACTTGTAATACTGCTCACTATCTATAAACTTTTTTGATTTCTTTTTGCGTTTTATTTTTCAAACTTCTAAAATTATTCTCATTACTGAACCAATATGCCTGAAAAATGTTTCGAAAATGATTAGATAATATTATATAGTCAGATGGCAATATGCCAAGTCTCTACGAAGTATATTGTATCGAAAATTATCCGCAAATATGGCTTCTAATCCGAGTATGTGAATTATTATACATCTTTAGAGAGGTAAGATAAATAAGAATATACTGAACTGAACTAAAGCCGAAGGACCATCCGCCATAATAAAATGTCATATTCCAGAGTTTGTTTAATGATGAGTTCACATATAATATCCAGAAATTACGTAAATTTCCAATCTTAAATACCCTCCGCGCTCTGGCAAAAGCTCTCAACTGTTCGATGGCTCTGCGATAACAGCAAAGTTTGAACTTAAAATAAAGAAGTAGGCAGTTTTAGTCTCATCACATAAGACAACTTTTTACAAACTAATAGGCATTAAACTTTTTCGTAGCGTTGAGGTGTGTACATAGTTTCGACAATAATGTTCAAATCAGAGTCTATTTTTCTGCTTGTAACAGAGCTCTTCAGATTGTCTCTGATGAGATTTCAGTAGCCCAGCCGAAAACATGATTAGTTTTATATAGGGTCCACCAAATAATTTTTTTTTGTTGAAAATGCTATAAAAAAACTACTGAATATTTTCTCAAATTTCTTTTTTTATTAGAAAGTACAATCCTTCCGGTTAATAATGGAAAATAATTTCATTCAAACGGCTGTTTCGGCTGGCCATGCAGTAGCCTACACGATCGATCCAATTTTTAAACATATTATCGATTGTGTGCAGCTGTATTTCACCAATGGCTTCACGAATATTGTCCTTTAAAGCGACAATTGTCTTTGGCTTGTTGGCGTAACACTTATCTTTGACGGCACCCCACAAATAATAGTCCAACGATGTCAAATCGCAGCTTCGAGATGAAAAAAGTAAAGCCCTTTAGAAATAGAAATAGAATAGAAAATAGAAAATTATAAAGCAAAATGATTCGAACCCCTAAATTAAAAGATTTAAAAAATATACTATAAAGTTTACTCTTGAAGACTTATTTAATTGGAGTTTAAATAGAATTTAGATTAGTTTTAGAATTAATAGAATCATGTCCTCTGTAAAAGATCTATAGTTAATATCAACAAACAAAAGCCTGGGAAAAGTAGTATCAGCTTTTCTGATAGTCGCAATAGATAACAGCAAGGCTTGACTTACGCGGTAAAAAAGCTAATAACTTAGTTGAATAAGTTTAAGTTTTAAGTTAAGGGTCTCAACAAATATGAGTTGGAAATTTGGAGAGCTAGCGAGAGTACGCGGAAAGTGTGTTCCGGCATGGCCGTACAACCGACTATATGTTACCAATCTCAACATAAAAAGCCTACTGGCCTCGATGGAAATTCAGCGTAGCAATACTTTTCGCTGCTTGCGTGTCCACTTATTAACCTTTTGAGTACGCCAGTAGTAGCTTAAGTATGTATAATAATTATTCCCTTAACATGTCATGAAGACACGCGGGAATTCTCTCAGTACTCGATTAGTAGCTATGCTATGAGGTGATACCGCTGTAGGAAAAATTTTCTTTAGATTTTCTGGCTTGTAAATGAGCCAAGGACCTTATGATTGGCAAGCGAGTATCTTAACTACCATACCACAGCGGTACACAAATATGTACGTTTCGTCCAAAAATTTACTAAGTAATCGTCAGTACGGTATCCGTAAAAGACGTTTTACTGGGGATCTGCTGACGCTATTCGCCGAGAAATACAAAAAAAAAATATATACAAACTCATTGCTTTTGGTATCAGTATTCACTTTTCTCGATTTACATGAAGCTTCCTAAGAAATCACCCTATAAGAGCAATTACAGTCGCGATCCTTTCCAACAAGTTCAGAATAAATTTAACTAGTGACCTAGCGAGAAATTCTGAGTAGGCTCGTACGAACAGGGTCGGTTTTAATGATGGTGTCGAGTCATCTGTTTAAATGGGTAATGTGGAAGCGAAGGCTATTGATTCATTGTGATGTCCGTTAAAACAATCACATACTTCGTGTGTCAAAAGAAGCATTTAAGTGACTCCGTTTTTTAAGTTGATGCAAAATATATTGACATACACATGTGACCTCCGTAATATTTATAAGAAATATATCCGATCTAAAATGGAATACAACTCTCATGTATGACTGTACTTAACAGTCTATTTTGGAGTTTCCCAACAGCGTACAGCAGAGAGCAAAGGTGCTTATTAAATGGTAGCTAACTCTATCGGTTCGTTAGTGAATCATCACAATGTAACGTGTGTTTATTGTTTTAATTTCTTCACGAAATAAAGGAATGAATTCCTAATAATCACAACTTCTTGTGTAGTACCCGAATCCCACTATAGTTGATTATCGAACGAAGAATTTGTGTTTAGTCCAGTGTCCGGCAAACTAATATTAATGCTTTTACAATTGCGGTAATAATTTGAGAGCTCTCACTAAGGCCATTTTGCACTGTATTGTTGCATTTGTTTTTCCCCTTTAGTTCTCTTTGTTATTTTTTGCCTATGCGTATGAGAACGTACGTGTGAAAACAGAATAGAAGAGCTGCTCTTTGCGTGAATCTGGTTTAGTCCCACTTTTCGTTCGGTGAACAACTTCTTCTCTGCTACTTAAGACATTGGTAAATTCAAATCAAACGTCCGTAAACACAATCCCATTTTTCCTTCTTCCCGTAACGTTTTTCCCTAGTACCAGCACTATTCACTGCATGAGTAAGGATCATCCCCTGACTGCTGCTCTAGAACAAAAATATATTGCAAGACCAATAAAAAAAGACAAAGTGGTGGTTTTGTAGCATTGCTTCAGCCGCCTGTAGATCAGATGTTGGCTAGTGCTATTAACATTTGTTTCAATCAATTTGCTCTTGATATCAAAAAATCAGTTCTTTTAGCAAAAAATGCTTATAGAATGTTCGTAGAAAGATCGTAACGAAAGATGGCCAATAC
Source organism: Wohlfahrtia magnifica (assembly GCA_023159175.1). Taxonomy (NCBI): domain Eukaryota; kingdom Metazoa; phylum Arthropoda; class Insecta; order Diptera; family Sarcophagidae; genus Wohlfahrtia; species Wohlfahrtia magnifica. The sequence continues at coordinate 2,156,120 of JAKWBJ010000061.1, forward strand.
TTTGAATAAAATTATAACTTTTATACTAACGTTTTACAAAAAATGTTTAGAATTTGTCTAAAACGCAGAATTTTTCAGTTAGACAAAAAAAATGTATAATGTAGTCAAATTTGAACTTAAATAAGCCGAGATTTAAACCAAGTTCTTAATTAACACATTGACCACAATAATTTCCTAGATGCTAGGAGAAATTAAGTGCTAATAAAATTCCCAATAGCGATTAAAAGTCACATAATAATTTATAAATTTCATACCTTTTTTCGAGTTTAGGTAAGTTTAGTCTTAATTTGATCTACACGTTTATAAGTAGATTAGTAAAAATTTGATATTGCAATACGTTTTAGTGTGTATGGAACTCTTAAAATGGTTGCAGCGATCCTTCTATATCACCATGACAGACTCTAGTCTTCCAATTCTCACTACTACTCTAATCAGAGGGAAAGTTTTTTTTCGAAATAACTGCAAATAAGTAAAAATATTTTATTATTATTTTTATATAATTTGCGTGCCTTTCACCCAATAAATTATGAGTGAAAAACAAATGGAAATTATTAAAAGCTGACGGATGATTGCAAATGTTGCTATGCCTGAGTGCCTACTTGTCATTCCGCTTATAAATTAGGCCCACAATTCCGAAACTTAAGAAATTAGTAGTCGTGTGTCAATGAATATTGTGTACGAGATAACATTCATTCATACTCGTACAAGATTTCATAAACGAACATACGTACAAAAAGTGTTCATAAATTGAGTGTCTGTCTATAGGCGCGTATACGAAAGTCTAAGCTGAAGCATGTTTTGAAAATTTTTTGTTTTTTTTTGTGCATTTCATTGAGTATGTCTATATGGATGCACGTCCATCCGTTCGTTCATCTTTTCGTCTATCTATCGCCGTCTATAGATGTGTCTGGTTATAGTCTTCTCACATCATTATGCACCATTCTTAAGATTACACTCGTAGAAAAAATGCAATTCAATTCGTAAAATGACTGTCAAATTCATTGTTACACGATTTACATAAAATGGCAAGCAATAGAAATTCCGTATTTTCTGCGAAATTTATTTATTTTTTATCAGTTCTAAGTAAAGTTTCTAAACCATTTCAGCATCAATAATTATATGAGTATATGACTTTTAACTAACATTACTTTTTTCAGTGTATAGTATATCATATCATTTTGTTTTTTATGAATATTTGCGTATGATCTTTATTTGTATTATTTTTTATAGAAATTTTTTAACAGCATGCGTTCAGATAAAATTAACATCATATTTAATAATTAATTGCTATTTACAATTGAGTTAAATATTGCTTTATTAAGTATGATTTTCTCTCTTCAAGAAATAAATGTCTAATGCCAAACACACAACAGGCAAATATTTGTCTTAAGTGTGTTTTATTTGCTTAAATATTTTCCGAACGTTGCAAAAATGTAAAAAAATTTGTTTTAATTATAGGTTTAATTTAAAATAATTATTTTAACATTAAAACGTCATAACGGTTATAAAGCGCGTTGAGTACTACTTGAAAGCTTGAAATCTCTAATGAACTGTTCACAAAACTGGGCCAACTAAATAAGAAAGTGAAAATGCAACAAACAGCTCTTAGTCAGCTTAGGTAGCTGTTCATAGACATGGATCGACAAAATTAACAAATGGCAACAATGAGTAACTTTTTCTTTTCGTAAATTAATAGTTTCAAAACGGTTTTTAAGAAAACGAGAGGTATGACAGCAAAGATGAAATACAAGTTTATCATGCACTAAAACAGCGGAAAATTTACATTCAATCTACCAACCATGCCAGTCAATATTTACATCAAAAGCTTTGCAAAAAAGTCGATACAATATACTACAGGCTAACATACTTTAATTCTGGCAATAGAACTATCTTCCGAGATTTAAATCAGACAAAATTAAGTTTTCGAAAAAGCTTGGTTACAAATTTGGCCAAAAATTAAACTTTTTTTTATTTATTTGAAATGAACTTTATTTACCCAAATATGTGCTGTCTTAATCGGCAGCCTTTTGCAATTTTTGTTGTGGATTTCACTCGTGTAGTGTTTCTAGGTTTTCTGATTGAAAAACTGGTCCAATTACGTTTTGCAGGCCATTATTGAATTTACATTTACACTATGAAGAGAGTTATGCAAAAATCGAAACAAATGATATTGTATAGATGCTAGGTCTGAACTATAGCATGGATGCATCGAAACTTTCAAACCAATATATCTCAGTTTGTGACGGATCTTCCGTTATCATGATGGAACGCTACACTTTTTCGGTGCATCAGCCCTGCCCGTTTTAATTGAAATGTTTGCTTCAATTTCGTTAATTCTTGGCAGTAGAGACTAGAATCAATCATTTGACCAGGTCGTAGAAGCTTATAATGGAAAATTTCAGCATTGCTTTTCACGGTGTCAAACCTGGCTTTGTCACCTTGATTCCCCCATGATTTCTGTCGCACATTATTGTCGTACGTGATCTAGTAATAATAATTCGTTTCAGAAATAGTTCGATTTCGTTTCGTTTTAGCAGTGAATCGCAAATGCAAATTCGGGCCTTTTAATTTTTCACTGTTAATTCATGTGGTACTCAAACGTCGAGCTTCTACATACTAAAGGGTGTGGCAAGTTTGAGGTTATGAAGTTAATTGAGAATTTTGGTCGACAAGAGCGAGATGCACTTTAAACATTAAAATTATCAAAACAAAATCAAGCAAACCATTTAGCTCCTGTTTTTCTAGTTACATCATCACATCCGTAAACTTTAAAAAAATTTTCAGCAGCCAGTGGCGCATTATTACGTTTTCTATAAAGGAAAAGCGAAATATAACGATTTTTTTTTTTGAATTTAGACTCATTTTTAAACGTAAATAACTTTCACAGAATTATGCGGTTCTTTTACCAAAGTGGAGCTTAAAATGTAAAATTAAAAAATATATACTCGTATATGTATACATAGTGTTGTCTGATGCAAATAATTTTACCGGAGACATAGTATTTTAGAGCCATCTACTAAGAATTTGTAACCAAATTTTTTCGAACAACATTATAAGTTATTTGAAGTATTTTTTGCTTTTATTTTGTTTTTTTTTAGTCCAGCACTCAGGACTCAGAGGGAGTAGTGTTTATGGACGTTTAGTTTGAATTTGCCTACAGTGTTGGGGCAAATAATAGAGACACATTCTTTTTTTCCAATAATATGTCATAATATTTGATGATGGAAAATTGTTCAGACCATGTGAACTCCAAAATTAAACTATTTTATGCAATCCAATGAAAGAAAACTTCACAGGCTAAGGGAAGAAAGCGTGGAACAACTGTCAGTTTGGATAAACTTTCAATTCGTGCCTGATAGATTAATCCCTTCCAGTCATCAAATAGCTTGAAAAATTAAGTTATTGCCATTGTTTCAAGTCGCCAATAAGGAAAACAATATTGTGGAGGATAGACTTATGAATAAGAGTCCTTGAAATGTATCTTTTCTCAGCAAACAAAAATAGCACCTGTGTCGTATGTTATATTTTAGTTACAATTTATACTTTATTTAAAAATTTAAGAAACTTTTAAATTGCGTTCCTATTATTTGTTCCACCACTGTATATCGTAAGTGGCAGGAAAATTTTTGCGGGAAGATTATTCAACAAAGGAGCTGTGCGGTCAAAAAACGAATGCGTTGTGCAATTCACCGGACAATCAACTAAAAATGAATGCGCTCTATGAGAAATACGAGTACTACGTACGTTTTTGAGTTACACCGAAAATTAGAGTACGAGCAGAGTTTTCTATTGTTTGCTCGTTACAAGAAAATAGAAAGCAGGCACTGATACCGACGCTAAAGCATTATAGTACGAAATCAATTCTCAAGTTTTTAACAAAAACAAAGAAGGTAGGAGCAACTGCTGCTGTTGAAGTATTTTCAAGTAATACTTGAAAAACTGAATAGAATTCTGAACTTTTATATTGTTCTTAAAGCTAAAAGCCAATAATACTGCATGTAACAAAAATAGATATGTTTTTCGGTATCCTGCTGGCTTATAAGATATAAGGGCTATTTCTATGCTAAGGAGTGCTAATAGGATACAGTTTGAAACCAGTTCATGCGACAGTCCAGGTTTCCAGAGCTTATGATAAATATCTTAATAAGTTTTCAGATTATCGAGAGTGTTGTGAATAAACTTTGTACAACATTTCATAGAAGTGCAGATTAATATCGTGTGTGGCACTAATTTGGAGGGTAGGGGGTATATGCGGACCTTAAAAACAATAAATAGATATGTACTAATATTCATATTATTTAATCACTTAATATTTTACGTGTTTGCGGTATTTCACGGCTAGTTTTTTTTTAAATCCTATAAAATCAATATGTCCAATTAAGATTTTGTTGGCTTTAAACTCTTTTCGAACACTAAGTATTTATTACTTCTTTTTAGGTAGAATGTTCCTTTAGATTCTTATATGTATAATATAATTGACTTGGCCTTATATTGAAAAACCAACTAGTTTACGGTCAACAAAAGAAATCAATAAAAAATTATAAATTATTAGAATAATTTTTTAGTAATATAGGGTGTTTTTTATAGAGGTATAGAATTTTAAGTTGCAATAACAGAACGATGGATTATCCGATTGAAATGAATTTTATTTATCCGAAAGATTATCTTGTGGCATTACATTTTAAATATGATTTCTGGCATATGACCGCCAACGCTGGCGCGGATGTAGCCCAATCTGGACGTCCAATTTTCGATGAGTTTTTCCAACATTTGTGGCCGTATATCGGCAATAACACGGCGAATGTTGTCTTCCAAATGGTCAAGCGTCTGTGGCTTTACCGCATAGACCAATGACTTTACATAGCCCCACAAAAAGTAGTCTAGCGGTGTTAAATCACAACATCTTGGAGGCCAATTCACAGGTCTAAAACGTGAAATTACGTGGTCACCAAACGTGTCTTTCACGAGCTGTGTGACATGTTGCGCCGTCTTGTTGAAACCACATCTCCTGGACATCATGGTTATACAATTCGGGAATGAAAAAGTTAGTAATCATGGTTCTATACCGATCACCATTGACTGTAACGTTCTGGCCACCATAGTTTTTGAGAAAGTACGGACCAATGATGCCACCAGCCCATAAAGTGCACCAAACAGTCAGTTTTTTTTTAGATCTAATGGTGTTTCTACATTCACTTGAGGATTACCTTCACTCCAAATGCGGCAGTTTTCTTTGTTGACGTAGCCATTCAACCAGAACTGCGTTTCATCGCTAAACAAAATTCGCTTATGAAAATTGAAAAAATTATAATTGAAAAAAAGATAAAATTACTTATGAAAAATTAAAATTTCGCTATTTGCAAGCGTTGTTCAGGCGTGAGTCTATTCATGATGAATTGCTAAACCAAATTAAAAATAAATTACTTGACAGCTGCTAAATCCGTCACCATCTTGAAAAGTAATGCCAACTTAAAGTTCTATACCTCTATAAAAAACACGCTATATATGGCATGTTGAATAACTAAAAACATATTTCTTAGTAATAAAACCATCTATACATACAATTGCTATTTCTCTTCAATTATTTTTTATGGAATTTGTTTTTCATATTTTATTTACACAAAAAACAAAAAGAAATACAGCAAAATTGAAAATATTTCAAATACAAATAAATGATGATGATGATGGTTTTCATAAACAATTTCAATTTATGACAACTTAATTCAATAAAACAACAACAATAAGCAATAAAATTTATAGCAATAATGTAAACAGTATAGCTGCTATACAATTAAATGTCCTGTTTTAGTTTGGAGCTGAATATTTGTATGCGTGCGCGTGGCTCACTCTCTTCCTCTGTCATGCCAATGAATTGTTTACAATAAAACAAAACATTTCTTGTAATCATTCTACGAATTGGTAACAAAAAATTTCATAATTTTGACAATCGATTCGTAGATGTCGCATCAATAAATAAGAAATAATTACATATAAAAGATGTAGTCCTTTCAAACAGACTTTAAATGATCCCTTACATTTACTAGAAGGCAATGATTAGCTTCTCGTTAGAAAGCTAGGGACAATAGAGTACCAACCACACACTCGTCTCAATATATAAGATCTACACAGAGACAAATTTAGCACATAACCGCTTTATGGTACAATGCGTTTCATAACTAAAGGCGCATTGCATATTTTGTGTTACTTAACCCTTTATTGCCCAAGAATCTTTATCATGGATAAACTAGTGTTTTTTTTGGTAAAATCTTTGCTGTTGACATAATATGAGCCGGGAAGAATGTAAAATAGTCCTGGTACTCAAAATTATTGATGGCCTATTGATCTTGATTTTAATTAACTTTTTAGAAACACATTTGTTTGTAGTTTGCATATTTAGCATTTGTATATGTATTAAATTAAAAAATTAGAGTGCATACTTTTTCAATTTTAAATAATATTTTAGTTTAAGCGAAAACTCGAAATCCAAAAAATTCGAAAATCGAAAAGCAAAAAAGGCAACATTTTTTATTGTTATTGAAAGAAACTACTGCACGTTATAGAACTGATAGATATACATCACAAAATCATATCTGTATAATAAGTAAAGCACAAAAAAATAATGGTACTTGTAAGTACCATCGGGCAATATATATATTTGTATACTTAACTGGCTGTAGTATATAATGATAGAGTAACGGCACTTTTGTATTAAAACAATTGGGATATCTGCTCTTAACATCGAGAGCACTAGCATGCTTAACTCATTTCTTAGTGTTTCATTACTATAGAAGCATTGCAGAAAGTGAGTCGAATTCAAAGCACGGTCACATAATTTAATAAGAATTTTATAAAATGAAAACGATTAAAGTAACTGGAAAATTCGTCGAAATTCATCGCTCAGAAAGTGCTTGGAAGTTTTGCAAGGTGAAAAATGGGAAAAATAAAAAAAAACCAAAAAATTTATCAGACAGAGACCAAAGAAGACTTTTTGACACTTCTACCCATTTCATGAATAGACCAGTCTAAAGCTGAAAACAGTGCTACTGCCCCATCGCAAGCTTTCTCGTGTGGAGTTTGTAAATAAAATTTTATGAACAAACTGGAAAACGGCAAGTTGTATGAGTTTGTATTAGAGCTGCAAAACAACCGATAGGTACTATCGATAGTATCGATAGTTTTATTTTTGGCTGACCAACGATAGTTGTTTTTCACTATCGATATTATCGTCAAATTCTAAGAGCAAATACGGAGGCCACTAAATGCATTTAAAGTTACATTTGCAAAACCTTTATACTTACATATAGGGACACAGTTTAACATATTCCGAAATTTTTATTTATTAAACTGAAGTGAAGTATGAATTGTAACTAAAATATATTCGTACATAAGATTTTGCATTTGACCCAAACAAATTAATCTTCATTTCGTCAAATTATAGCATGTTGTTCTAATTATTACGTTGCAGGTGTTGCTTCCGTTTGCTAAGAAATGATACATTTGGAGGACACTTACCCATAAGTCTAGCAAACAGGAGAATAAGTTCATATTTAAGACTTTTTGATAACGTTATGGGATTAATCTTAGAAGTATGATTTAAAAGTTTATCAAATCTGACAGTTGTTGCATTAATTACTTCAGTTTTTCAATTTTCGCTATTTATAAGGATTACCCTTCCATTAAAAAACTTCAATACATCAAATTTTATGGCACACTGGACAAAAATAGTGTCCCTATTATTTGTTTCCACACTGTATATTTATTATTATTCTCTCCCTTTCACATTCTAATGTTGTTGCCACAAGTAGCACTTAAAATAATCCGATAGTATCGATATCGAAACTATCGAATGGGCCGACTATCGATAGTTTTGCAGTTCTACTTTGGATTCTTTTCGGCTTTAATTGCTTTTTATTCCCATTAAGGTGATTTCATCAGATGATAAAAACTTTAATCTTGATAGTCCAGTTGGTTTCAATTGTTGTTGAAAAGATTTGCGAAAGAAAACACGATATTTCTCTAAACGAAATTTTATTCACTGATGGTACTTGACGCATTTTGTGGTGACAGTGTAATTGATCTGGCATTTCTAAGTTGTCAGATGATTTCTATGGATTATGTCGATATCTCTTTGGAAGAATTTGTGCAAATTTTGGAGAATAACTCCAATGAAGGATTAATTTTCCAACAAGAGAATGCGCCAGTTCATAAGAGTAGACTCACTGAAGAAGGGCTCCAGTCTAAAAATACTATAACTAAAGGCTGGACTGGGTGTTCTTCTGATGAAAACCTAATCTAGAGTATTTGAGAATTGTTTGCTTGCCGTGTTTATAAGAAAGATAGCCAATATCAGACAGTATTTGAATTTAAAGAATAGTTTACCGAAGAATAGCGGACAATCAATGAAAAGTTGAGAACGAATTTGTTTAACAGTAGGTCAGACAATATGTTAAACCTATTAAATAAAAGGAAGCCCAACTCATTATTAGTTTTTATTATTTAGAATTATTTTGTTTATTTAGAAAAAGTGCGTCTATGGTCGTAAAAAATACCTAGTAAAACAAAACCATAAAAATTAATTGTTTACTCACTTACTTTACTTTACAGCCCTAATTTTATTTAATTATATAGTATATGCGTCTATACTTACGATACGCAGTGTATATTTAATTTAAGTCTTTTTATAAAAATTGTGCGTTTAAATCTTTTTGATGCTGCAAGCGTTCAAAATTATATTTTGAAAGCGCACGAAATAAGCTGTGAACCACTGTATGTGTCTGTGTTAGTTAGTCAATAGGTCTTGCGCTTAAACTAAATTTGGCCACTAAAAAAATCGATTTGTGAAAAATATTGTCTTAATGAGATTTTATGGCTGGTTGTTCAAGACTATTCTCGATTTCTTTATTTTGGTTTAATTACTTGGCTAACAAAGGGGAATATCTTGAAAACCCTCTATCACATTACAAAACAACATACCCGCTAAAGCTTTCCGAATTAAAAAACAGGCTAAAAATAAAGGTGTATTAGCTACATCGAAGGCAAACCAGCTTGAGATACATGCATATGTGTAGATCACTGTCTTCGCATAACGAGATCAGAATATTCGCACTGCCAGACAGGATACGGAAAATAACAGAACTTAATTAATAATAACAAAGCTCGTATGTATATAACACCAAGTAAGAATTCTGACAGTCAAGTGAAATATATATGTGCTGGACTAAAGGAAATAGCGAACTAATATCAATATCAGTAAGAATGCTATCGCTCAAATCTATCTCTAAAGTTTTTAATCGGCTTATTCCTTACACGAAAGACAGGGATATGTTCTATTTCCACTGTTCTTCATCGTTACTTTTGGCTGCGTGTTACATCCGTAGCTACGCTGTGGGCTCTAAGCTTCAGAATTACAAACTGGATTCCGTTCAACAAAGCTAGATTGCTATAATACTGCAGCGATTCAGAAAAAAAGGAAAACGAAGACATAAGACAGAATAAATTCAAACCAGCTATCTTTGCAGGCCTGAAATTAGCGCGTTATACTCGTAAGTAAATTCGATGTTACTTTAATATCTGCTAGTCATTCAATGTGGCAATTTAATGATTTTAACTCAGTTCAGACATTCACAGAACTTGATGAGAAGGTTTGCTTAAGACATGTAGGGTTACCCATTTTTTGTTTTCAAAAAGTAAAGTTCGATGAAACTTTTATATATAATGCTTGAACCTTGCGATTATGTAGGAAATACAATGCCATTTGATCGTCTCTAGGTGGTTTCTTTTCAAGTCATTCTTGACCACGTTTCCGCACATTACGGACGATAGCTCGGCGATAAGTTGATGATTATTGGTTTTCAAATGATCAAACGTTAGGGAATTTCTCATGCAATAAAGCCAAAATCGGTCGTGCTGTGTGGGTCCTAGCATGGTCACAGATATCGTCCAGATCATAATCTTAGCTTGCAAGCCCAAAAATTCGGTTATCATACAGCCATAGCATTCTGAATTGTTGGTAAGGGTTCTTCCATCTTTATTTCCTAAAAACAATCCAGACCATAATACGCACAAATCATTCAATTTTTCTGGATGAAAACGCTTTTCCACATTCAGTTTTGCATGCTCCGAGCCCCTTTTGTGGCAATTTTGCTTGATAACGTAAATTTAACGACTTTATTGTATTCTTCAATTGCTAAACGATCCATAATTGTAAATGGCAAACCTTTCGCTAAATAAAACACCTCAGACAACTGCTGACAGCCTTGCCACTAAATGGATAACCACTAAATGGATAATCCAATATATAAAAAAAAATTTTTTTCAGGGAAAATGAAATCTGCTATATAGCTTCCAGGCCAGATTTACGACAGTTATTAGGCGCAGAATATTGTTGAAAAGTTGTGTTGAAAAGTTTCTTTAAAACAGTTTTAAAAATGGTTTCTTGGTAACTTTTGGGCAATATGTTGACCTATCGCTCACAGAAATGTAAATAAGCGACCCCAACAAATCATAAATGCAGCTGGATCATGACACTTTTTACCTGCATGGTAAAGAATTTTCTATCAGTGAACGAAATTTTGTTGTACAAGTTATCAAGGTAATATCAAAAAAATATCAAAACTGTTTTAATAATTAGCCCCATGATTACTGGCGTGATATATATCTTACGGGCTCTCTTGATTTGACAGCTTTGATGACTTGCTTTGTTCGAGCTGTAGACGGCCAGACCGAGGGCCCTCTTTTTTATCTCCAGCCTATTTAAACAATTTTTTACAAATTTAGACAAACATGTGACCAAATCTAGCAGTCTGGGTGTTTTAAAAATATCGGTTTTAATATTCCACACTAAAAAGTGTTTTGACTTCTTAATGAAGAAGAATTCTGCGACAAACGCTATAATAGTTAGTTTTCATAAAAGGATGTGTGCAATTCTACTGTTACAAATGGTATGATCAATTTTGTAACAGTACCAACTACAAGAACGTAGGGTATAACAAAAAAATAAGAAATAACGAAAGTAAATAGAATAAATAATAGAGAAATACTACGATATAAAGGAAAAATCATAAATTAAACATTTTATTAGATTTGTTTTCTATTCCCTCTTTTCTACTTCTACTTCTCACCACCAGTTCACGAGCAATATCTTAAAAATAGTGGAACGCGAGTATGGTCTTAACGGCCAAAGAATTCAAACAATTTTGCAAATTTATTGATGATGTCCTTTTGTTTCATGTTCCTACAAATGACGAACAAGTTTATGTGAATCATTTATTGACTAAGCGAACAGGCGAATGTGAGAGAGCGAGAGTGGCAGAAGTATGAGAGAGAGTAGCAAATTAAGAATGAATGGATGGTAAACAATGTTAACAATCTGGCGCAATACCTAGAAAAGCGAGAAAAACGAGCGTTGTTTTTATTTTTTTAAAGAAAATAAGGACATTTTCCGTCAATGTTTTAGAAAAACTAAAAAATAAATTGTCTATAAATTATGGGCCAACAAAAGCAACAAAATTGAAGATAAACAACGAAATATATTTAAAAAATAATTTGGCCAACGAAACGAAACCAAAATAAGAATTAACATGACAGAGTATAATATAGGAATATAGGATATGCTTTGAACGAAGATGAAATGCAGAACGACGAGTATATGCGAGGGTAGTTTGCTAATTCCGAAGCTTGTTTGAATACAAAACTTGCTTGTCGACAAATTTACGTTTTTTTAATAAAATCATTTTTAAGTTTAAGAAACTGAGACTATTATTTTTATGCCCAATCATTTCCTTAAAATTATGGATCAGAAAAAATTCGCAAGCCCTAAATCTGGAGATTATTTTGATAGGAGCATCAGCAGAAGCTTAATTCTTAAATTTTTGCAGTAATGACCTATATGTAATACTAAACAGCGTTTATTCTTACCATATTTGCTTTAAATGAATTTGTCCAAAAGCTCTGAATGAATTGGGAAACAAATCTGTCGAACCTTTCTTTGAAGCATGTTTCAAAGAATTCTACCACGTTTCGCCTACAGATACTAAATCGAGCAAAAGCTACTTCCGATCGAGTCCATATAGAATGTGGTTGCATGGTTTTGATTAAGTTAAAGTTTGATCAATTGCGCCATACATGGGACGATACACAAATGAAACCAATCCCTATAAAAACTGATATTAGATAAGGATGTGTTCTCTCTCCACTGTTGTTTATCGTTGTCCTCGGCTATATGCCACTAAGAGCCATATCCACACTAAGAGGCATAACCTGGAGACTTAACAAAGTACTGACATCATCATGCGCTTATGGTATGCAGGAGGCTTGCAGGGAGACTTGGGACTGCAACCAAAGAATATTATACTGGATATATACTATAATGGTCAGACCAATTGTGACATATGGGGCCGTTGTATGAGCGATAAGAGTGAGCTTGGGAACAGCACCGGCAGAGCTAAATAAGGTACAAAGATTAGCTTGCATAAGCATAACTGGGGCAATGACAACTAGTCCCACCTAGTGAACATTAGTCCGCTGCATTTGGCAGTGAGAAATAGAGCCATAGAGACCATGACAAGGATAATGGGAGATGAGTTGGGTACGATGTTGTGCTGGGGTCATGTTAACCCGCTTAGACGAGTGGTCGATTTCTCCCTACTTGGCTGTCTTGGGGACAGGATCAAGAAACTCTATGAATTTGGCAAGAGCGTCAGGACAAGACTGAGTAATAGGAGTGATTGGGAAAGTTTGGAGACTGCGTACTCCTTTAGAGAAGTGATCAGTTTGTGGTACACAGATGGGTCAAAGACGGAAAGTGGTTCAGGCGCTGGAGTGTCCGGTGCTAGGAGGGAATAGTCGGAACGTATGGGAAAACACGTCAGCATATTCCAGGCGGAAGTTTCTGCAATATAAAGATGTGCTCAATTTAACCTGGAGAGAAAATATAGAGGACAGGATATAGCCATACCATCTAATAGTCAGGACGCCATTCGAGCTCTTGGCTACTATGAGATTGAATCAAGGTTTGTTTGGGAATATCTGAGTAAACTGAACCAGCTGGGCAGGGAGAATAAGGTCAGCTTATGCTGGGTCCCGGGTCATGTAGGTTTACCTGCCTGAAAGGGCACACTCAACAAAAAAGAAGACAATGAGAGGCGGGTACTCTTCTTCAGCCGTACGTGTCTGAGAAATTCTAAGCTTTTGTTGGACAACTATAACAGTAGAAGATTGGAATACTGCAAAGGAATGTTCAGAGACAACCTGAGGATACTGACTGGGCTTTTTACTGGTCATTACAGGCTAAATGGACATCTGAGTAAAATGGGCTTAGTCTCAAGCTCGACGTGCAGATTCTGTGAAGAGGAAATCGAGTTACCAGAGCGCATACTGGGTGCATGTGGAGCTTTGATGCATTCTAGAAAGAAGTATCTGGGTGCCTATCAGATTTTAGGTAGGAAGTTATCGCGGTGGGTACCAACCGACATCCTGAATTTCGTAAGATATACGAGGTTGGGGGAGATATTATAGGAAAACTCGCCAGACATCATCGCCATGCAAGGCGAAACACTTACATTGAAGCGCTAAAATTGGAAATAAAAATTTTCAGATTTGGAAAATTTTTAGTTGTTTGTACCTCGGTAACATCTTTACGAAGTAACTTAATCAGCCAACCTTTTGGTTGACTGTACCACGTTTAAAGTGTACGCTTTTTGGCGTAAAGAAGACAGGTGGAGAAAGAAGCTGCTTTCCATAAACAGATAATGGCAGTAGCTTTTGATAGACACAACTAGAAGTAATATGTTATGTGCCTACTATCCCCTGTGGCTCTTTACATGAATTAATAATAATTGCACGAATGGCGTTTTCATAGTTAAATTTTCGCGCAAAATGCGATATGTGGAACGTGGCTAGCCGTGGCTCCGATAGACTCTTACATTTACATTTTTTGTGTTCAAACTACTAAGAGGTAGGATGGAAACTACATATGTAGTCTAAAGCTAGGTCTTGATGGTGTACATTTTACTGTCACAACCTACTCAACATATAAAGAAAAATTCCATGTCAATACCAAAGCTGTTATTCCCGTTTATCATTAAATACTATGGCTGTTGGTTGCTGAACAGGACACTTTTCTTTCTTTTCAAAAAAATCATTTATTTGCAGTTCATTTTGGATGTTTCTTTTGTTTGTTTTTTATTTTTGGCACAAACTTTTGCTCATTCGTTTTAGTTTGTCATTTTACCCCAAATGGTTTTGATGGTTTCGTTTCCTTCTGCTGCCATTTCCATAGCAAATGCCACATTACAAATCTATGTATGTATGGATGTATTTATTTTGTTTATGAATTATATTTTATTTGTTTTATAAAATACATCCATGCCATTTTGGCTATTCCATTTGTTGGTTGTTTCCATCTATGACCAGCCGACCAAACAACCATCGTCATCATCAACGTTCTTTCATGATATCAAACTCTTATAATGATGGACATTTCGCCTTGTATATCTAAAAATTTTATAATGTTTAGTAGAGTACGAGAACATGCATACATACGAGTATTTATGTATATATGTTGGTATTCCTCAAAAGTCGTTATCCTTATTTTTCTATTTGCTTTGCTTGTCTTTTCATCATTTTCTCTGCACTCATACATACGTAGATGGTACTAGTATGTACATATGTATGTATGTATTAGTCTGTATATGTATTTTATGTAAATATTTTGTTTGTATTAGACATTATGTACGTGTGTTGGTATGTCTCTGCAGTCGTATTTTATATTATTATAGCTTTTCATGTATTTATTTATATCAGAGGTTTTTTTTAATTTTTCTATTTTTGCTGACCACGACCATCAAAACGATTACTCCCGCTCCATATATTACCGTTTGAACGAACATTTACTTGGATTTCCTTTTGCTCTTTTTTTATTTTTAATGTTTATGCTCTTTTTTGTATTTGAAATTACGTTACGTCCTTTTAACGCTCATGTACTTTTATAGACATTATATGTATGTATGTATGTATGTGTGTATGTATGTATGTATATGTTTAGGTTTGAAGATAGACCATAGGTATACAGTGTAAGAGATTTTAATAAGAGAGAAACAATTTTTTATTTTTTAAATAATTTTAATGCTTCAACGGCCATTTTCTTAATTCTGTTTTTTATACCAAATTTTCAAGGCCTCTGAAATGGACATTAGCTTAAGATATGAGGTGAGTTCTAAGCTTAGACGAAATCTTTTACCACTTAGCCGTTTCGGCAAAGTTTGAAATATGAAATTAAAACAGAAACTAAAGTATGAAAAGGTTCTAAGGAGTAGCAGTTCGTCGCTTAATTTCTACATGTATTTTATCAAAAAGATCTGAATAACATACGTCGCACAGTGGCTGAAAATTTATTTTCACTGGTCAAAAGTCCAAATTTTCTGTCATCGATTTATAAATTTTTATCGGTAGTTATTTGGTAGTTAACATAATAATAATTTTAATTAAAAAAGAGTTTTTTTTATGAAAAAGTAATTGTTAAAACTCGCAAGCTTTCATCGATAATTGTCTGTTTTTTTGCTAGGTTGGTAGGATTGTTGTGTTTAAATAATTGTAGGTATTTAGAGCTCTACCATTAATATTAAGTGTGCACTAAGATATATATTAAACCCCTATATTTTTGTCAAATTTAAATTTTAGCAGAATAGAGCTAATAGAGAACAAAAGGGAACAGGAAATGTAAACCACCCAGGTGTAAGAGAAAGTGTCCTACTTTACCCTATACATACATACTTTTGCTGCCGTATTTTGCCGTCTGTAGAACACTTTTTTCATTTTAATGAATTTACTCCAGAAAGTTCTGTTAAATTTGTGCTTTAGGTATTTCATAGTTAACGATAGGTAGTCATTATTTTTGCTACTGTCAAAATGCACTACATATATTAGGAAAGGCTTATAAGGAAGTGACGTTTGAATACAAACTCAGTTGTTTAAATATACTTCAGCAAAAGCAGTCGCAAAAAACAATATTAAAATAATCCTAGAAACATTTGCGTGCAATCAAAAAAATGGACTCTACAAATTTTGGATTATATGCTGCAGAAATATCCTTTATCATGGAGAAGATGTTTTTAAATATTTGATGCCACTTGAAGATCTATCAGAAAAAGCTCAGGATATAAGGAATAAGGATTACAGGTGTTACATAGAGCACACCAAGCAAAAAATTACAAGAAATCTCGCAAATGGTATATTAATGGCAGCGTCAAATCCGTTCCTCTCTAGTATTCGACATCAGTGGAAAGTTGAACATCAGGACTTAGATGAAGAAGTCAAAGAACTACTACAGGACAGAAATAATTTAGAATAGAGTTTGGAATATTTGCTATCAACATTCGTATCAAACGAATAAGAATTCTAGTTACCAATATATTATCTGTCCATTAAAACTAATTACTAAAATGTTTTAATAGGTGCAACATACATATGTAGACCATTAGAGACCATTTTATTGGAAAATATACAAGTTCCATATATTACTTACCATATCTCCGACATTTGATGGGTTACACCGACAATTGATGTACGATAAGAAAGCTCATGTGATTGTGCAGGGTTGGCAACCCACTAGGTAACCTAATTAAAACCACTCAGGTTTTATTGGGTTTTATATATTAAAAATCCTGGGTGGGTTTTTTGTTTAAAGGTTTTCGTAGTTTATTTACAACAATAATAATTCAAGTCTATGTATTGTGAGTAGAAATTAATTCTGGCGTTTTTTTTTTAGCTTAAAAAAGATATCGATTTAACAAATTTATCAAAATAAAAATTTATCAAATTACTGCTTACATCTTCTCTCCACCTCCGAGCCAATATTCGGATTCCGTTTCAGAAAAACTACTCGTCTTTTGAAGCAATCCACTTTGACGCCGATCTTATACTTCTTCAAAAGAAGTGATTCGATGACATGCCCAATATAATCCGGTGGGTTGGCTTTAAAAATCCCGGGTTTTCGCCAACCCTGGAAAAAAGCTCATATGTGACGGAAAATTTATTTACCTGCTCACTTTTTTCGTTCCCGGTCCACAATGAATCAATGGATCCAAACTATATATACACTAAATGAAAGGTCTTCGCTGGAATTTTTATTGATACCCATATTGACATGTTTATATCCCGGTCAAATTTTGGAACTAATAGGCCTATATCTCGGAAACCAAGCATTGCTGCTCCAAAATTCTTATATAGCTGATATTGGAATGACTCGTTTATTTAAGTAGTATTTACCCGACCACGGCTGCTTGTCAGCCAGTGATCTATATTTAATTCAAATAAAAGGTTCAAGTTTGACTTTGAATGCTTTATTAAGTACTCAGTTAATATAATAAATTAAAACGGAGAAAAGCTTCAACTGTTATCTGTTCACTAAAGAAGGGAATACTAAAATATCTACATCGGCTCAAAAGTTACAGAATTTTGGCCAATGAAAAACCATTTTCAGCCACTCTGTGTCGGTAAATGAGTTATCATTATAAGGTAATCAATGTAAATTACACCGCCTGCTGACCAACGTAAGAAATGTAAGAAACTAAATATCTTGATTGTCTTATGATCTTTTGTTATAGTAGAGGAACTATTTTTCGTTCACCATCACAAAGCGATGTAAAATCTCATTTCAATTCTGCCTAAATATAGTTAAATCGCTTTTACTTATCGAAATATTAGTATAAAAGTTGAATTCAATTAACATGGGCTTGTGAGTTCAAGAGGATCTAGGGGTAATTCAAATATTCTTCTTCTTGATCTACATATTCGCATATAGATGAGACCGACCATATAATATATTTTATTGAATGAGTATGTTATGTATGTTAAAAATGTTATTCCATTTTTATTATTATTAACTACGTTGGAAAATTGTTATCTGTCTCTATCTGTATTAGATATATAGACTCAGTTGCGAAAATTTGTTTCCATCCCATTCCTCTTTCACCATCAAATTTTTCGTGCAGAATAAGTTGGTGTCGTTCGCATTTTTCATTTCGTATGATGTGGCCAAAATACAAAGTATTTCTTCGTTTTACAATAAAAAGTAGTTGACATTCCTGATTCTTTCTCTGAATCACCTCCATGTTTGTTGTATGAGAGGTCCATGTAATTGTTAATAGTCTTCTGCACACCCACATTTTAAAGGAATCTAGTCTATTTAAGTTGCTGTTGCTTTAACTGTCAATGTTTCCACACCGTAAAAGAACCACTGAGAAAATATTACACCGCGCTAAGCGTGTTCTACGCGTAATATGAAACTCGCGATTTGTCAGGACAGCTTTATATTTGAAAAGTGCTGCTTCTTGCGGCTTTTATACGACAGTTGATTTCTTTAGAACGATCCCAACATTCACTTAGTCAACATCCGGGATATTTAAATTAGGAGACACTTTCAATTTGTGTTCGTGGACTACTCAAGCAAGTGTTGCTGTAAATTTTTCTTCGACTTATTATCATATAAATATCTACTTTTTAAATGCCTAGGTTGGCCAAAGGGAAAGTTGCATTTGGGGTAGTAAATTTTTGTTGTATACGTTGGAAAGAAAAATCAACAAAGTAAACAGCAAAACAAACAAACAATTTTAATACGAAAAGCTACATATGCTACGTCTGCTTTCATCAAAAGCTATCCCATAACTGAATAAAATTATTGTTTATTTGTTATTCTCTTTTGAACATTTTCATTTTCGTTTGTGTGTATACATATACAGAGCTGACTGAACAAGTGCGCTTTGAGCGATTATGACCACGTATAATCTATGCTATCCAATAGCTGAGTAGTATCTTCTGCACATCTGATGTTGCTGATGTACGTGCCATTTACTTTTATTCTTCTTCTTATATCTGTTAAAACTTCAACAAAAATATGTTCTGTGTAGATGTTGAATAGTAAAAACGAAAGCCCAAATTCTTTTCTCACACCACTGGGTATGCTAATCTGATGCGTTACAGAATATCCTTCTAGTATGACAGCGGGTGTATTCCAATACATGTTTTGTATACATCTGATTTTTATATAATCCATTTATAATGTATATAGCACTTTAAAAAAAGTTTATCATAATGTACTGCATCAATGGCCTTCTCATAGTCTACAGAATACATTGAAATATCTCTATGAACGTCACGACAGTTACGGAGCACTTGTTAGTTTATTTTAAAGCCTTTTAATCCATTACAAGTTTGAAGCTGAGTCAGAGCCACATAACTGAACTCCGTAGCACCATTTTAGTTTCAAAAGCAGAAATTTCTGTTAAAAAGCGAATATCACCTACAATTTCATTACTATGTGGCAACTTAACCTCTATGTGGCTTTTCTCCCGAAGAATGGTGAACTGAATAGCAGTGAGCGTGGCACGGCTTCCTACTATATGCGTAAACTTTTCTAGCTAACCTTTTTCTCCATTGCTTCAAACAGGCCAAACAGGCAGTTGCTTTCTTCGGGTTGCTTAGAATAGCTATCCTATTGTCAGCAAGTCTTGTAATAAGGAGCTCATACAGACCTCTGTGGATAAAAGCTTTAACTGCTTTGTTAGAGAACATTATTTTTTAATTAAATTTATAATATTTTAAATATTTATAATCACAATTTTGAATGCTCTTATTACTTTTCTTAACAAGCTTAAGTGTAGTTATTTAATTTGTTTTCACTGTATTGTCAGGACACATAACATTATATCGTTTTTGTATAAATATCTCTTATGTATGTATGTATTAGGGAGATCGGGCGGTAATTATTCGAGATCGGACGGTTTTTTTGGTTTTGCCGAATACGGTTTTTTCAAAATCTTAATTTTTCGAATACCGAATAAACCGGTTAATTTAACACCAATAACCGGTTATTTTAATTAAGTACAATTTTTATACGTTTGTATGTTTTTGTTTATTGAAAATATGCTCATCGTTTAACTATTTGTATAAATTAAATTATTTTTGTATATATAACAACCTTGAACGTTTCACAAGGAACGTTAAAATAAAGATAGATCGTAAAAGATATGCACTCTTGAGCAAAAATAACCGTTTTTCATCTTCTGTACATAAATATTGATTTTCATATTTGGAGAATGATCAACTAGACTCATTGAAAGCCCACAAACCCACAAACGACGGTCCGAACAGCAGATATATGTAGAGAAGTTTTTACAGCGTAAATATACAATACCAATCGCTCGTAATGTTGTGAGGTGATGTCGCTCTTGAAAATTGTCAGATGATTGGCTGGGATTGAACCGAAGACTTCTTGTTTGGAAGGTGGGTGTCTTACCTAACATATCGCAGTAACACACGTACTATTAAATACGTAGGGCATGAATTTACGTACAGTGCTGTTCGAAACCTAAGCAAATTTTCTATTCGAGGCAATTAATGACTCGTATATTACTAATAGATTTATTCAAAGTAAAATATTTAATTTTTGTTATCGTAGGCACCTAAATTATAACTATAAAAACAAACTTATAATCCCATACTCTACCAGGCAATGCAGCAAGAAAAAACGAAAATATGTTCTTCAGTAGCTGTTCGAAACTTAAGGATTTTTCAGTACTTTGTGTAATAAACATTGTTTTTTATAGCCTCCGCACATCTTTTTAGCTTCAGTTTCTATGAGATTTGTTAGAATTAGGTTAGTATTGATTGTCACTTTATTTTTAAGCTCTCTATCAGCTTCTGCTTATTTTTGAAACGACATGGTTCAGCTCTGCGATTCAAGAATTAGGAAGAATGTTATTTAAATAAAAGAATTATTAATAACCGAAACCCGGTTTTTTGAAAGTCCTACTTTTTGAATTATTCGAAAACCAGTTTTTGAAAAAGTCGAATAATCGATCTCCCTAGTATGTACTCGTATATATGTATATTTTATATAACGTATTTGCCGTAAATTCAATTATGAATGTTTGTTTCGTACTTTACTCTGGGAGTTCTTTTTTGGCCTGTCTCTTCATATTTTTTAGCACTAAATATTTGAGGGAAAAATGTAATAATTTTCACAATTTTTATTTTAACTGTTTAATTTATGTCTCGTTATTTTTGAAAATTTCTTGCAATTGTTTATGATGGTTTTTTTTTAATTTTAGACAATTTTGTTATACAAAAATAAATTTCACTTTAAAAAACGGACAATTTTAAAATTCCAAGAACTTATTTTGCTTAATAACGAATCAGTTCAAATTTAATATTAAATATTTTTGTTTTTATTAATTCATATTTAATACTTGTAAGTTTTTCATACATATACACATTAATATACATACATACATATGAATGTGTGTATGTATACATACATACATATGAATGTGTGTATGTATACATTTGTAAGTTTTTTAATATTTCCCATATGCAAGCCCTCATACTTCAGAATTATATCTCAATTATGTCTACAAAATTGTGAAAAATTAAAAATGTCTGTAATATTTTCTTTTTCGTTTTATTTTACTTTTTTTAGCACAACATATCACCATTGTGATTTGACGTTTATCCTAAATATGTTGGTGAATAAGCCAAAATTAAAAACTCAATTCTTTTTAAACGACAAACAGTGTTGCCATATGAAGTAAAAGAAGTCAAATTAAGACTAGGGTTTAAAATATAAAATTGCTATATGTTATATTAAAGACATCGTATTGATCTCGACTTATGTTTTATATCCATAAGAATACACATAATGATTCCCACAAGAAATTGAAGTGCAATAAAAGATAGGGGGCTGTCATAGTATGGGAAACAATATCCTTCTATGGCACCTGCAAGTTTCAGTTTAAAAATCCCGTATGAATACGGAGAACTACAATAGCATTTTGAAAACGACTTTTTCCTACATTCAAAACTTATTTTAAAATACAAACTGTTCCAATCCATACAGTCCGATCCGTGAAATCTTGACTTCAGAGCCAAAAAATGACGCCCTTCACTGGCCACTTTACTCTCCCGACCTAAATATAATCGAGAACGTCTGGAGATGGGTAGTTATGAAAGTGTACAAGTCCGGAAAATAATACAACACATAAATAAAATCAATGGAAAGAGTCAAACGTACTTGGTCCACCATTTCGTTGAATTATATTGAAAAACTTCACAAGTCAATTTCCAATCGAATTTTCGAGGACATTTTAAACGAAGGAGGCCTCACGTATTACTAATTATGCTTAATACTGTTTAAAATACAGTATTTAAGAATTTAAATGCTATATAGTTGTTTAAAATACTAATTAAATTTAAGTGAAAACTGATAGGAGCTTACTACATAGAAATTTGAAGGCCTCAATTGGTTCAGATAATATTTAATATTAACCGTCAGTAGAAGGGGGGCGCGCTATCCTGTTGACTTATTATAAATTTATTTATTTGTTTGCCGTTTAGTCACGCGTAAACGAATAAACCGATTTTATTGAAATTTAGAACAGACTATGCTTTTTTCAAAATTGTACTTAGGAGAGATTAAAACTGGGGAAAACGGACCAAATTAAGACCGCTTGTAAGTTTGGCATACTTTTAAACCACTAATAAAAATCTTTTTAACCTTGCAAATTTTGTTGAAATTTGAAACGCAGATAGATCTTGCTAATGAAAGTGTAAATTTTTCAAAATTGGATCCAGGAGGGGTTAAATCCAAGGGAAAACGTGTAGAATTTTTTTTTTTTTTGTTAAACAAATTTTTTTTACTAACTTTCCAATTTCGATGGATTTTAGAACATAGAGAGATTGACTTAACGAAAATGGTAAAGGCCATGCTTTTTTTCAAACTTGGACCTGGGAAAGGTTAAAACAGGTGGGAAATTGGGCAAATTCTATCATATGAGAATTTTTTTATTCAGTTTGCTTATGAGTCAATTACGCGTGAACGACTAGATCGATTTTCTTGAAATTTGAAGCATACATATATCGAGCCATAACCGCCAAAAAGACGTAAGCGACAAAAACAAACTTTACAGGAGAAGTTGTTTTTTGAATATTTTTTGTTCTAGTTTGTTTCTTGTTTCGGCTGTAAAATCATAAAGGTAAATTTTACAGCTATGATCGAATACTAACGAATTTATTTTCCATGCGTAATAGACATATGCATATATAGATTTATGGGCAACGCCGAAAACAAGTTTATAAATATCTGTAAAGAATATCAGAGCCGATAATAATAAATTGGAATCAGGGTTTCGTTTTACAAGATGGTTTTAGTTTTCAAGTTCTCGTATGTTGGCAGCACTGCACTGTCATAACAACAATCAGCTGTAGGCATCGCTAGAATCGTCATCCCAATTCTGCTCTCAAAGTAAAAGTGCAAAGTCGAGTCAAAGTGTTTTTGTTATATTTGCACTGTATAAGTTGTCAGTAAGTCAAGAAGTATGTCAAGTTTCCATTTTTAATGGCAATGAAGAGAGCAGAAAATTCACGTGTATATGTTGACAATTGTTATTTTTGCTTGATGAATGTGGTCGGTTCAAATTAAAAAAAACTAGCTAGGTATATTATATATGTATATATTGACGTTTCATCAGTGTCCAAGCCAGTTTCCCATTCGAGCAATAACCCTTAGCCAATTTTCCAGGTCTGGGTGTAAATTCTCTGTAGGACAGGCTTATAAGTAATTGATCAAGATGTTTCCCAAATTATCATAGTCCAAAATCAAAAAGGGCAAGTTTATCGGACGTTTATCGGATACTAGAATATTAAAGGCTGCAAGATTTTAAAAAATGATTAAAGAAGAATCAGCATGGGCGTCATTTCAAGATATTGTTCACGACTTTCTCGGTAACCGTAAATACAAGGATGCCACGCAAGTAATCGACAGTTTTTTGTAACATTATCGCAAAACTGGAACTCAAATATCTCTAAAGGTTTTATTCATTTCTATCTCGATTTTTTTTCCTCAAAATTTAGGTGATACGAGCGACGAGCAAAGAAAGCGACTGGGATGAGGACATGATGAGCGACAACTCTTGGACTCTAACGCGCGAAACAGCTTCAAATGGTACGAACACTTTACTATCTTGGTCAAAAAGTTTTAGGAATATCACCGTGTGTCGATCGTTCCGATTTGAGTTTTTTTTCTGTTGTTGATATTTCCGCTAAGTCTTGAAGAACAATCAATGTCCTTGACGTGAACAGTGATAAGCACCACATATTATAGTGTCATTATTAAGGCCAGCAACCTGAAACTGATCCAACAAGACCGTTAAAAACTTTGATGGTATTCAATAATTTTTAGAGTTGATAAGACTGTTTTCTGTTTTTCTGCGAAGTACTTACTGTAGTTTCATAATGTTTGATATCAAGCAGTGCCAATAAGCAATAAATTTGAAATTCATCTATAAATCATAAGCTGGTAACTCTACTATTACAACACATTACTACGCTGAAATCAGAGCTAAAAATATCAGTTTGAAAAAAAAACAACCAGCAACAATGACAAGAAACAAAAAAAAAAAAAAAAAATATTTAAAAACAATTGCGAATTGGAAACTTTTTGACGTTTTTTCGCACATGAAGTGTTAGATTGGCATACAAAATAGAAAAAAGTACTTTTTTTCACTTTTTTCTTGTTTCTTTTTTTATAAATTTTTTCATTCAACATTTTTGCTCATTTCGCAAATGAACAAAAATATGTATATGTATGTATGTATGCATGTATTGACGTAAAATGTTTTGTAACATTTAACTGTCATATTTGGCATTGTTATACTATAAGTGTTTTTTTAAATTTTTTTCGCTTTAAGTAGAGAGGGCTGACAAGGAGTTGAAACACTCGTGCATGGTTTTACATGGCCCTCACATGAATTTCAAATAATGACAGACTAAACAGTTACACAGCCAGATTGGACTTTTATTAGTTCCACAATATTCATACTGACTGTCAAAAAAATAAAAAAAAATTGTTATAATTGAACAGTTCCCACATACTTTTTTACAATTTAAAGCATAGCAGGAGTGAAGGACGCACTCTGTATGGTGTGTAAAAAAAAGGATGTCAGACTAACGAAAACAAGAACAACAACAAAGTATTTGTTGTTATTTCTATGAAAAATGTGACGACCAAGTTTGTAATCATTTTGTGATTTTTTATTTTTGTTTTTAATTTTTAAAAATCTATTTGTCTTGATATTTTGCACAATATGTATGCATGTATGTAAGTACACTTGAAAATGTGTTTGTATTTGTTTGGTTTGATTGTGATGACTTTTTTGTTTGTTTTTTTTTTAATGTTTTTCTCTAATTTTCACACACTTTTTATGAACAACTGAGACCTGAAGAGGGTGTTTGAGCAAATTAGAAATAATATTTTTGAACAACTGGTAAAGGGTGTGATGCTGATGATGTAGTATGATACTGATGTATTTAATCCACATTTATTACTTAATGTTTGATATATTACGAGTTTTATTCTCAGTTCTTAGATAAACTGGCCATCTTATACATGAAGTAGACTTATTGTAAAGTACGATTAAAATTGAATGAATGTGCTTTACAAATTTGTATGTACATAGCTGGCAAATATTTTATTACGATTATATTATAAAGTGATCTGAATTTAAAAACGAATGCAACACCATTGTGATACTTATCTGTTAATTTGCTATCAACAAAATATGTGTCTGGTCTTTGTATTTTCTTTAATGAACGACAAGCGTAAACTGAAATAGAAATCGTTAAAATGAAAAAGTTTTACGATTTTGTATAAAGCGATGACACTCTTCCATCAATACCATAATTCAATGTATTCCGAGTAATTCCAGATTATCACACATTCTTACATAGTACTCGTTTTTCCAATCGAGCACATACTTTCTTGGTGGTTGATCCGCAAACGAATAACACATTACAGAATAAATTCATTTTTAAGTCGTATAGCTTCTTTGTGGAATAGGTTTCAAGAGAAAGTTTTTCCTATCGCTTACGGTATGAATAAATTCGAATCAAACGTTACTGAACACTAACTCCCTCTTCCCATTTTTGAGAACTTATTTTCCTATCACCAGCATCATATAATACTTGAATAGGGATCATGCCCAAAGTGTTGGACTGAAGAAAAAAAAATGTGAATACCAGTTTCTGAAATTAAGCGCATTCTAGAGAAACCGTTTTGCATCGGTCAAAACCAATGTTAGCTGGCTGGGCTATTAGGCGAGTGAGACAATACTTCCAAACCACTACCTTCTAGATAGTTTTTAGCTTGTCTTACAGCATGTGGACGGACGCTCTCCTAATGGAATATCACGGCTTTATTTCTGGATGCATATTGCAATCGTCTTTTGGCTAATGCTTGCTTAACACAAACCAATTGTATTCGGTGCAGGTCCTACGTGATAGTGTGACCCATTTTAAGCACCTCATAGGGGATGGATTTTTCCGGGCTTACCAAATTATGTTAGCGCCATGGCAATTCGGTTTTAGCATTAATATGGATGGTAAGTCGGCTTTCTAACACAATTTCTTGGCCTTCAGGTTGTCGTAATTGATTCTTTCGCACTGTTCAAAAAGCTTTTTGGCCATCTCTCGCTATTAATTCGTGTAGCACAAAAATATCTTGTTTTCTGATGCATCCTGCTGCCACCTTCTTAAATCTGCTGGTTTTCAACGATACTGCGAGTTCTTATCAAGTTTTACAACAATCTTTCCGGAGTAAAGCCTTTAATTCATAGTCAATTTGTCAGCACCTTGTCTTTCGTGTCAAAATCACCATTCGAAAATAGAACAAATAAATTCTTTTATGTTAAAATTGATGAAACATATTCAGCTTTCTTTTTAAATAAAGGGTAGGTAAATTTGAGGTTAGGAAGTAAATTGGCTAAAAAACACATTTTTTTTGACAAATTCACTTTATTATTCATACCAATATAAAATAGAAATATGGGAGTTAATAATGGAATATGATGTCGAGCAAATGTGCACCTCTAGCACGTCGGCAGACGTCCGCTCTTTTCACAAAATTTTGAACCACATTTTGTAACAAATCTTCGCTTATCTCGTCAATGCAACGCCGAATTTCATCTTTCAGATGAAATGTGGTTTGTTCACTTAAGCCCGATATTTCGAATAGACCCGGAGAAAATAATCCAGCAGCGTTAAATCACAACATCGAGGCGGCCAATTGACATCTCCAAATCGAGAAATTACTCGACCAGGAAATTTCTCATCCAATAACTGAATAACAAACCGCACCATAGGGTCACTTTCTTTGGATGTAATGGTTTTTGGTTTTTGTAAGCCCCATATGTGACAATTTTGTTTGTTTATATAACTGTCTAATTGAATATGGGCCTCATTACTAAAGATGATTTCGTTGAAAAATGCCTTGTCTTCATTTAGTTTTTCAAACAGTAAATCTTCACAATTTAATTCTTTGTTTACTAAATAAGTGTCAAAGGTTGACAGCTCAATTCTTAAAATTTCATAATATGACAGCCAATTTACTTCCTAACCTAAAATTTCCGCACTCTGTAGTATAACTAAGGCGAAACTTTATGCATATGTTACCTTGTGGTACAAACAGGAAAAAACTTTGCTGCTTGTTTTCATTTGAGACTTTTACTCGTGAAACACCCTCTAAATAGTAGAAACAAAGTAGGAGAAAAAATAGAGCCTTGTGGTACCTTGGAATTAATCTTCAACTCATCGAATTAGATCCCATCTCTAACCATTCATATAGTGTGATTTCGATTCAAGAGATGTGACTATCGACACAAAAAGATATAATCTTCGATACAAGCGACCCGTGCCAAACTCTGTCAAATGACTTGGATATATTCAACCTTATCCTAGCCAAACCCATGAGTGGATTTGTTCGACCTCTCTGGAAGCAATGCGTGATTTCCAATAATAACACAGGCTCGAAAGATTATATAATTGGCATAGCCACATATAATCTTTTGAGTTCGACCAGTTAGTGATGCTCTTTGCTAAGTTAAAATTAAAATAATTGATCCAAAATCTTTGCCTTTTCAGTAGAACTACAAAACTATCGGTAGTCGGCCTACTCGATAGTTTCTTAGTTAGTTTTTTTGCAAACTATCGAAACTATCGATACTTTTGGATTCCTTTGAGTGCTGCTTGTGGCAACAATATTTTAAATTAAGTGAAAGGGAAATAATAATAATAAATATACAGTGTTGAAACAAAAAATAGGTATACTTTATTTTTTGTCATTATGTCATAAAATTGTATGTATTAAAGTTTTTTGATGGAACAGTAAATCTTATATAAAGCGAAAATTGTTCAGACCATGAAGTCCTCCAAAACTAAAGTAATTAATAAGATCCAGTAAAAGAAAACTGCAGAGACTATGAAAAGAAAGCATAGTTTTGAAAAGCTTTTAATTCGTACTTCAAAGATTAATCCTTTTAAGCCATCGAAATATAATGAATTTATTCTCCTGTTTCTAGTCGCACAATAAGAAAAAAACTTATGGAAAAAATGGCTATGGCTAAGAGTCCTCGAAATGTACCATTTCTCATCAAACGGAAGCAACACCTGCCACGTAATATTTAGAACAACATGCTATGGTCTGACGAAATAAAGATTAATTTGCTTTGAACAAATGCAAAGTCGTATTTACGAACATATTTTAGTTACAATTCATACTTTAAGTTTAATAAATGGAAATTTAAGAAACTGTTAAACTGTGTCATTATGTAACTTTGAAAGCTTACACACAACCTGCGTCGTACAAATTTTTGTAAATGTGACTTTGACTATATTTGGTGATTGAATTTTTACTGTTTGAACTTGACGATAGTATCGATAGTGAAAAAAATTATTGATGGTCAGCCAAAAACAAAACTATCTATACTATCGATAGTACTATCGATTGTTTTACAGCTCTACTTTTCACCGTATTGTTGAATGCTCCGTCATTCTTTTCAAAGACTAGAATCGATCTAACATTATTTTTTATTTCTTGCGTTAGTCGATGGTACTTATGGACTGCATCACATCTCTTAACGAACTTGTCGTATACAAGAGGAGTTATCTATGTTGGGTCACTAGTCATAAGAACCATCCTGGGAACGAAATGGCTGACTGCTTACAAGGAAGTTCGCCAGTTTTTATTTGGACTAAGGGAGAATTTGGTCAACTTTGGAGGAGTGCTTTTGGGATGAGATAGGCTAGTAGATTTATCGTGTCTTCTCCTGGTAGATCTAGAAGACTAATGGCTATATTTACTCGGCATTGTGGTTTTAGATACCATCGGTGTAGGTTCTGTACCATTCATACCGAGATATTGGAAAACGTACTTTGTAAGTGCCCAGCTATTTCGGCCCAGAGTGTGAGATTCCTTTGCAATGCTTTTTTGACTCTAGAAGGTGTATTTCTTTTCTCACTAAATAAGATTTCTGGCTTTTTTTGCATCAATCTGATGTAATGAGCTTATGGGG
Organism: Wohlfahrtia magnifica; assembly: GCA_023159175.1. Taxonomy (NCBI): domain Eukaryota; kingdom Metazoa; phylum Arthropoda; class Insecta; order Diptera; family Sarcophagidae; genus Wohlfahrtia; species Wohlfahrtia magnifica. Next base: position 2,185,516 of record JAKWBJ010000061.1, read on the forward strand.
CTGCACAAAATATCATTCGGGACGTGGTGCGTTTTGGTCCTGACTTACACAAATATAACATAAAGAAATAACTTTAGTTCGAAGGCGTAAAGAGCCCTTTCGCGTCTAGGTACTGCGGCTCATGAAGATCTCATCTGTTTGCTTAGCATATAAGTATGGTCGCCTATGTTGTTTTGGCAACAACTGAAAGCTATACATCTCTAAGCATATCGTGATTACACATTTTGCGTATGGTCATGATTTTCTTTGGGGTTATGTTTAGTCCACGTAATAGGTAATTAGTATCCCACATAACTTATGTCATAATTACATAAATGAGTTTAAAACATAGTTGAAACAAAATGTTTCTTAAACGAATTCGGATTAATTATTCTTACAGTTGAAATATCATTTTTTTAAATCGGACTTCACCATGAACAAGCCCAAACATGCATATTTGCATCATTTCTACTTATTTTTTACCAAAATTTTTTATTAAAAATTTCAAATATTTCACTTGCCCTGTCTACACATAAAAAAATTTTTAATTCTCTTTTAAACAAAAAACGATCTCTCATGTCACATGCGATTTTCTTTTGTCGACATGGATCATTTTTAATTGTTGTCGAGGATTTGGGCCATTAAACAAACAAATTAAAAAATATATTTTTTGCTATTACTGTTGTTGTTGTTTTAATTGCATTTGTCAATGTAAATCAAATCCTACACTTGTTTTGCAAAACATTAAACAAAATTTACGATAACCGGGTGAACAGTGCCATTATCATAATTTAAATTGTTGGTCTTTTATGGCACTGCCTCGTCAACCAAATTTTTTCCACCCCACTGTCCATTTCTTACTGTCCTGTCCCTACTTCGGCGAATTTATTTTTTTTATATAATTTTATATAAACGATGATTTAAATGAAATTCATACACAATTTATTTATTTAAGATTTTTTTTATTGTTTCTTTTCAGTCGTATAAATTCAAAACGAATAAAATTAAAAATACGTTTTATTTTTGGGCTGAATTGGTCTTTTTCTCTCTCTTATCTTATAAAAGTATTGCAGTTTCTTTCTATTTTTATTGGACAAAAAATTCTTTATTTTGACGAACATTTTAAGAAATTTTACGATAATTACTGAACATTTCGGACATTTATGAATTCCCGGTAATTAAAAGACAAATAATGTTGGATGATTGGTGATGGTGTTGATATCTTTTCGCCGTTGATGTTTTCCGCGATGTCTTTTAATTGAGACAGAAACATCAATTAATGGTACAGAGTATAGAAGTGAATGAAAATAGATGAATTATGTTAATGAGTATGGACATGTTTATTGTCTTGTATTAATAAAGAAAATTATAATTATTATTTCTCTTGTGTTTGCTTTTTTAAAAAATAATTAAATTTAAAAATAATAAGTTGTTTATAATGTTTTGGGAAATATTTAGCATATTTTAGTCGAATTTAAAAATTTAGTAACAACTGAGTATCTTTTGTACATGGTTTGTATTTTTTAGCACTTACATGGTTATGGTGACTAACTATATGTCATTTCTTTTCACTTAGTCACTGAACGGAATAATGTAAAGAAAAAAAACACTTGAAGCATATCAATTGCTCATCAAGTCTTATCTGAAGATGTTCTATCAACTTTAGGCTACTGAAAATGACTTGAGCGGTTCAGAAATGGTGATTAAGACATGAAAGACAAACGTCACGTCACGTCACGTCATAGTAAATAAAAATTCATAGATTTATAAACCTCTCAAACTCGAGAAGAGCCTGGAAAATCATTTCGTGTCACTTAAATAGCAATTTGAAAATGTTTCCAAGCTCAAGGAGTCATCCAAAAGCAAGGAAATTGGGTACTACATTAGGTGATCCCTGGAGATGTTGAAAGACGTAGTTACAAGCCTAAAGTTTTGCTTGAACGCCATAAAAAATACATGAATAGCAGAATATCCATGGCGCAAGGTTAATGCCTTGTATTTGGTTGGAACTGTATAGTGAGCTGCGGAAATCAGAACAGACATTTATAGGAGACCTTCATTCATTTACATTGTATGAAGTTTGCATTGGCCATAAAACGCTTGACATATGCAATCAACACTTGCAGATCAATTAAAACAGTTTAGAAAAGTGTGGCTAAGAAGTTTTGCCTCACATACTTTTTAGTTCAAATGTTTTAAAGTTGAATTAATATATTTCTATATCATATATGGCCATAGTAGCACTGAAGCGCAAAATTTTGGTCTAGAGCAATGATGCCCAAAGAGAGAACTGCATTTGTAGTGTGCGTGGAAGGAAAAAATTAGAAAGTAAACAATAAAATAAATAATCAATTATTATACGCAAAGCAACTTACATGTGCCTTCATTAAAAAACTGAATGAAATTGTTTTTTGTATGTTAGTCTGTGTTGAATATTTTTGTTTTCATTCGGGTGTTTACATATAGGAAGCCAATTAAACTTATACACTTCAGTGCTACTCTGACCACATACCACCTTGATTAATATGTTCCCGGAATTTATTCAGAAAAATAAAAATACAAGTTTATTCATCTAAATCTATATTGTCCCCTTAAAAGTAATCCCCATCGACTGCAACACTCTTATGCCAGTGCGTGATCCAATCTTCGAAGCATTTTTTATATATGGTTTTCAGTATGACCAACAGCGCTTCCTACAATTTTGCTATTATTTCCTCTCGGCTGCTGAAACGCGTTGCCCGTAATGGTTTTTTTAACTCGATTGAACAGAAAGAAGTCACAGGGAGCCAAATCAGGTGAATTCGGTAGCTGTTTTATAGTATTTGTTGTATTTTTCGTCAAAAAATTTCGAATAGCGATGGCAGTGTGCGATGGTGCGTTATAATGATGCAAAATCCACAAGTTATCTGCCCACAATTCTGGTCTCTTTCGGCGAATTGCTTCACGCAAACATCTTATAACGCCCAAAAAAACTCTTTGCTTACTGTATGGCGTTCTGGCAAAAAAGCATGATGCACTACATCGTTGTAATCCACGAAAACCGTAAACGTTACTTTCCTTTTTACAGAAAATGACGTGTTTTTTTTTCGTCTTAGCTCATGCCATTTACTTGCCTGATGTTTGGTTTGCGTGTCGTACTCATAAACCCACGTCTCGTTTGCAGTAATGATCCTATTGATGAATGTGGGATCGGATTCAGCCTCGCAAATCATGTCTTTTGATGTCTCAAGACGGTCTCTTTTTTGTATGAATTTGAGGTCTTTTAGCACCAACTTTGCTGCTACAGGATGGGAACCAAAATCATTAACCAAAATGTCTTGTACGGTTCCACAGGCAATGTTCAAGTCCTCTCTTGTATCTCTGATGGTTAATTTACCGTTATTTACAAACATATCTTTTACTTTATCAATGTTTTCGTCGGTTTTCGATGTCGTGTAACCGCAGTGGCAGACCATCGTTTGACTCACGACCACTATTGAACTACTCGTGCCACTGGTAAACGCCCGTTTTCTTTAGAGAATCGTTGCCGAAACACTTTTGCAACATTTCCAGCGTCCGCGCACCATTAAATTCGTTTTTACGCAAAATTTAATACAAGTTCGTTAGTGAAAATTTAAGTCCATTTCTAAAATTGTAAAACATCGCCAACACAATAGAGACTCTTGGCTACGTAGCTTTTGCAAATATCAAGCTATGACGCTAAAATTAAGCGGGAATATCAACAACAGATGAACCAACTTAACAGAAAAACTCCAATCCGAACGATAGTACCGCCACATGGGGTTTATTCCGGGAACTTTATGATCAAGGTGGTATGGTCTATATCGGCGCAAAACACTCTAACCTTACTTTGCACCAAGCTGCACGCGAAATATAATGCCAGAAAGATAGGTAAGGGCCATAGCTAACGATGATCAGTACTATGAATATATAAAAACAATTTATCAAAAATCTCGCAGTTTTGAGTTCTACGCACAATAAATTTATTATGAACTAAAATTTGCATTCATTTTTATGTAAAAATTAACAGACCTGTGAATTGATGGGAACCTGGCCTACCGACTAGCAGATCAATACACAACAAATTCTCTAAGCGCTTATTGACTTCTACTTTTCCTCCATTTTTATTCCAAATATACACCCATAACATTCATGCGTGTATGTGTATTTCGGTAACTCACAATGAATGATTCCCATTACAAATTCTAACTCAGACGCATACAAATTAATCGTTTTTAATTGAACGCACACACAGACGAAAATTTATTTTTGTTTTAAATAATTAATAAACATTTAAAAATGTTGTCAATTTAATGGTTTCGATTTGCTGATAGACCATGGCATGCCATGCTATGCCAAAAAAATATTATTGACCAACTAAACAAAAATCGTTTCAAAAACAAACAAAAAAATTTTTTAAATTAAAAAATATGTATTTGAAATGACAACAACTAACGAATATAAAAAAAGCAGAATAACAACAGCAACAGCAAAACATTGAAATATTTTGTAGCAATTTTGTTTATAATGACAGCGTTAAATGGACTCATAAATCGCTAAATCAACAGCGACCAGAGTGGAACGCTCAAGCAGTACCAACAAAAAATACTCACGAAAAAAAACCAAAAACGTTTATTTCGTTGATCTTTTTCTGTACCCGTGGATGAATGTCTTCTGTTGGTCTGCTTGTCACACAGTTTGCGCTTATGGCGGTAAATTATACGCTCGTAGGTAGTGGAAAATATGACATTCTTTTTCATATTTTTGTTTTTTTGCTTTTTCAAGAATTCTGATGAAATATTTCCATGTGTCCACACTCTTTGGTGTTGTCTACTGGTACGTGTTGTTTTAAATTTTATTACCAAGCATTTAACAAAGAACCATCAACCCATCAGCTTCATCATCAACAAGAGTGTCATTATTCTTACCAAAAAAAAGTCAACATCATCATCTTTGGCATCTTTATAAGTTGAGAAATTAAAGAGGAAATACTTTTGGCTTTGTTTTATTGCAGACTCATAATAGTAATAACTTGCAGTCTGTAAATAAATGCTTTCTTTGTATTCCTTCTGGCCGGTGAACAAAAATCAGGGGGCTAATTCTCGCAGCCGTGATTGAAAGAAATTAGTTTCGAATAAAAAATAATTTCGATAGTGATATATTTTCTGATGATATTACTCGATACGAAACGAATCGATTTGGTATTCGTTTAATCTAAAAGGAATCACATGCAATTGAATGATGAAACTTCGGAACATAAGCATCATAGTTTGTTTTATTCTATTAAAGAAAAGACAGAAATACGCCACAGGACAGAGATGGAAAAAGTTGGTACAAATTTACATTTTTTTAAAACTATTTGCCATTCAAAAGTACGATAGCAAATCAGTGACTAATATAGCACTATTTTAGATTACACGACTGTGTTGTAAAAATTTGTATTTCATCAATATTCCAGTTTTTGCGTTGCTGTCATTTTCATTTGGCAACTTTTAGTCAAACATTCGTTGTAATTTGTTTGGCACATTTTGCAGAATCATCTGTTGTTTCGGGAAGAACATAGCACTGCTTTCTAACGAAAGTAAATGTTTTGAGCGGGGGCAGATGTAGAAATTATGAAGTCTTTAAAAAACGACAACATATCGCATACTTAATTATAAACAGTCACAGCTTGAAACTCACAAATGTTCAAAAGAGGCGAACAATTATTTTTAAAAACATTGTTTAACAAGAATATCAACAAAAAGAACAGTGAAGCAAATTAAATTTCTGTGGTGGTTAGAGATTTGAACTGCGAACTGGTTTACGAAATAAAACGACTTTGATAAATTTTGAGTTTTCACTGTTATAATTTAGTGTACAATATAGAGAGCAAGTACAAATGAATTTTAGTTTACGTTTTTAGGCAACTTTTTACAAAAAAAAAAAGAATTTAGTACAATCGGATTGAAAAAAGTACACATTTACAAGAAAGCTGGTACAATTTAAAATTTTATTTCGCATCTCTATCACAGACTGTTTAAAAAAATTTTCGAAGTCTTCGGAGCCAATGCGATAGTTTACTCGGTTTCGATATGATAATTATGAAGTTAAAAGTCAAACTCGTTTTGGTCGATCTATCAATAAAAAAGTCGATAAAAATAAAGATGAAAATGACCGGCTCAGAACTATCATGGATATTGCTAGAGAACTAGACATTTATCGCCAAACAGTTATCAACCATTTGAAGGATGCTGAGTTCACAAAGAAGCTCCATTTGCGATTCACATAATCGAATCATTTATGCAGCAAATGATTGCGTGCGATAAGAAGTGCATCACGCATGACAATTATGTGCGAAAAAGATGATGGACGAAGCAAAGTGAAGTTTTGCAGTCGCTGGAAAAGGCAGCTTTAACACCAAAAAAGATAATGCTATGCTTCTGATGCTGCAGAAAGGGAATTCTTCATATTACTTGCGTAACCTGATCAAATCATTAATTTTGTTCTTTACAATCAAGAAATTAACGAAAATGAAGCCAGCAACTCAATCGATCTAAAGAAAAAGTATTCTGTTACATCATGAAAATAATCTTTAATGGCAGAAGCTGAGAGAATTTGGCTGTAAAGTTTTGATGCATCTACCATATAACCCAGACCTTATACCTTCAATTATCGTTTTTTTTTTCAAAATCTACAGAATTCTCTTAAGTGTTTAAATTTTAAATTTATTTTCGCTCAGAAACCCAAATTTTCTACACTGATGAAATAAGGGCTTTACTTCCACATATTTGGTTTTAATAAAGCTCGTTTCAAATATAAGAAAAATTTTGGTACAATTTTTTCCCCGACCTTAACCGATCAGTCATATATACATAGATATTGCCATAGGTTGCTTTTACAATGATCGAGATACGAAATAAGTTTGTATTTTTTGACTTACATTTCATAAAAATTTAATAGTAAATCATTAAGCAAATCCTGACTCGAAAGAGAGTCAGAAAGAACAAATAATAGTAGCCTTTTGCGGGTTAACATGTATCAGAGAAGTGAAAAGATACAAAAAGAAGAAGATGGGAAAAATTTTGAACTCGATTACGAATTGCCCATTTATCATTCCCTCAATATTTCTAAACTTGAAACTATTTCCAATATTTGCAGTGTGTTCGCACCTTTAGAGATCATATTCAAAGTTTCGTACCCATAAAGAACATATTTCACATACGAGTTAAAGATGTCATTTTTCGTTTACTTTCATTACCTTCGTACTCTCCACATTTTTTCTGAGGCCTGCCTTTGCAGTCTCATTTTCCAACATTCTAAGGCATTCCACAATTTCTGACTGACTGTTAGTCAAAATCAGTCAGACGTTCACCTAGTTCACATGTTATGTCTCTGGTATTGCCTGTTGCATTTCTTACAACGGTGTCCTGTCCGCCTGTCGTACACCAGTTTCAATGTACACCTTGTCGTTCACGAAGTTTCACTGAAGTATAACTGTATAACTCCAGCATAATCTCTATTAACTTTTTTGACCCTCTCCCACAGACAAGTGGGAATGGAGTGAAAAGGTCTGTCGAAAGCTTCCTCGAAATCGATGAAGGCCAAATATAGGTGGGCTACGCTGAATTTCTTAGGTCTAAATTAGGCCTGTTCGCAACGAAATTCTTTGTCGCGGGAGTAAACAAGTCTTCAATTGACGAGAGAGAATTTTCTCAACTATAAATTTAAAAATAAATTTTTTGAATAAATACATTCTTTCAATACTCTGAAACATCCAAATCTGATGTGGTAAATGTTAATGCACCAAATTTGATTGTTTTGGTGTTTTATTATAAATTTAAATTTTTCAGTTCGTTGTCATCTATCCAATACACACACTATTGTAATCGGAGTCATATAAACTCGTAAATATGTATATCTATGAGAGTGTGTATCTATGTTATGAGTCTAAGATTGTGTATAAATGTTGTCTTAAAATATTTTAATGCTGTTAGGTTGTCATATATAATTCTGAAATTAGAACAGCAAACCAATGTTGCTAAAGAGAAATAGTTTATACATTTAAAGGTTAGTTTTAAAAATGCAACAACATTTTAAAAGTAAGATGAAGCTATTAGTTCTTAGTTTATTCAGGCCTGTGATGTCCACTCGCATGTAGATCTGAATATTGTCTGAGTCCTTACTTTCTTAAATTCGATAGTGGCATTTCGATTTACACTTTTCATCGACAGAGCGCTATTGCTGCTCAATAAGAGCGGGCGCAGAGTACTAACGGGTTTATTTACTCAGCACAGTGGTCTTAGATACCATGAGTGCTGAAACATCTGTACGTGTATTATAATGTGTTGAACTTATGAGGCTGCATAAAAAAACCGCTCTCTGTCCAAAGTGTTCCGTAAGAAAATCTGTCAGGAGTTTCAAGTCCGGCCTATCATAGTGGAGAACATCAGAGCGGCGCCCAAATTGTGAACTAATCACCGCCCTAGATTGTCGATGAACCCTTTGAGCAGTACAGTGTTGCCAGCATCTGGCAATTTCCTAATTAGATTGAGGATGGTAGTAAGTGATGCCTCAAGGTAAGGTTCTGGACCAATATAGGGTGTCACGGAACTTTTTCTAGCCAATGTATCTGTTGTTTCCATCTATATCACAGAGTCCAGGTATCCAAAACTACTGGAACCTACACATTTCCAAGCGAAAGCTTTTTCATCAACTCGTAGCAATATTTGACCGGTCTAGGTGTCATACGATTCGAACCAAGTAGCCTTGGCTGTCAGAGAACATATTAATTATCTCCGCACATATGGCAATTGCTATAATCTCAGTCTGGAAGACACTCAGCAATCTCTTCCGCAATGGGATCGACAAGTCTCGGTTAGGTCCATGAACATTAACACAGACACAGTCATTCATTTTGGAGCCATCGCTATGCCCGTTTAGATCAAACTCACCCCAAACTTAGGCCCACGTAGACTGACAATCCCTGACAAAGCACAGATCCAAAAGCAAGAAATCCAGGACAAAAGATGGTAATCCAAACACCCTGCGTAAAATTAACAGACTCCCCGAAAAATTCCGGAACCACATGGCGAAATACACTGCCGCCGAACATGCCGCCACCCTCATCACATAAATGTGAAGCTATGTCAAACAAGGTTGGCAAAGACCCGGGTTTTTCAAAAAAAAGCCTAATCCACCGGGTTTTATTGGGTTTTTTTAAAGGTTTTTTGGGTTTTATAACTGCTTCCAAATTTCGTCCAAGTCGACAATATTTTTTGTTTGTTTATTCAGTCACGTTGTTTTTAGTATTTATGGTGCAATTTTGCACTCTTGGTGGGATCAAGAGAGCATAATGTACTATAAGCTGTTAAGTCTCAGTGAGCGAAGCAGACTGCAATATACAGACAGGCTGGAATATAAAGACAGTCATGATTAAAGTATATTTTTGCATGACAACAAACGACCACATGTCGCAAAAGTTTCAAAACAATTATTAGAAACGATCAAATGCCGTATTGTTTCAGCGGCTGTTGCGACGGATACAATATACTACCACCTCGTTATATGAGCTTACTTTACATGACATATCGCTACAACAGTCTGCTTGATATATGGAACACATTTTTTTTAAGCGCAAATAACCTCGTTCTACGATTAAAAAGCCATGGATTTTCCGTTTTATAACAAAAAGTGGAAGCAAACGCAACACATATTCATCTCTTTTAAAGGCATTTAGATTTACGTCCTACATTTTCATAAACTATCTATGCCGTATAAAGTGGTAAGAGATTATCTTTTGACATGTCAGCGAATAAATTCCTTTGAAAAAATATAAAATCAGCTTCAAAGTTAGAGCGCCTTAAAAGGCGAGAAGTTTTTCTGAGCGGGATTTAGAAATTAGCTCAGAGTTAGGGATAAGATGTAAGCAGTGTTTGTTATTTCATTATCTTTTTGAGCTCAAAAATGGAATTATTAATTTGTAGTCTCAATACGTAAATTACACTAATTTTTGTTGTAAAGCCGGTTGGGTTTTTTTTAATATAATACCCAATAAAACCTGGGTAGGTTTATTGGGTTACCCAGTGGGTTGCCAATCCTGATGTCAAACCAATCAGGGCTTCCAAAACCGCTTTTGGGCATGTTCTCATTGCTCCAGTTACATATACCGAGACAGGCGAGTCTTTGTCTCACTAATGCCAAATAGTTTGTCCACCTCTGCATATTGGATCTGTTTTGCTTCCTATCAAACCTTCAGCATGCCTATCTTGCTATACTCGCACTCTTTATGGTAAAATCTCTCTTAATTAATATCTGCGTTAATATTTATCTGTCAGAATGTTGTTGTTTCTTTTGGTTGTTTCCATTAAACTATGTATGTTGTATTTAAAAGATGTCAATAAATTTTAATATTTCTGTCATGTATCTTTTTCATCTCTTTCAATAGACTCAAAAAGCTCGAAACGTACAAAACAACAAAAAAGTCGAATGAAAAATACATGTTGTGTCTGGTCGAATTTTTTTCTTTTTTAGATTTTCTTTTATTGAAAAAGGCTAATTGTCACTGCATATTCATAAGTTTAGTGATCTAATTTTGTTAAATTAACGCATTGGCAAATATCATTATTATATTGCCATCATTTATCATTATCATTATTAAGTTTTATATCATTTTATGTGAAACTAAAAAATGTGTTGGTGTTTTATAGATTTTATCTTTTATTGAGATGTGTTCACACTAGTGGTGAAAACGTTATTCTTCTTATAATAAGCTAAAGAAATTGAAGCAATTTGTATAAGAAAATTTATTCATAAAATCATCTCCTCAACTGCATATTAACAAACTATTGGAAGATATTAAATCTAGCAAAGTAATGCTAAACATTTGTCAAAAATTTATCAAAAAGCCATAATATATTTTTATTATTGTACAATTCAATGGGATTGGCTCAAATGTAAGATTAGTAAAACATAGATCCATAATTAAATCAAGTTTCCGTACAGGTTGGGCAAGAATGACAAGAACAAACGCAGAGACTTTATTTTTTTACAGTAGGGCAATTGGGTGTCCTAAAATTAATGAATTATTTAAAATTGCTGCCATTTGGGCAGAAAATGATATAATGAAGTAACGTTGCTTCAACGAAATTTAGCCACATTTGTAGAAAAAAATACGTAGATACCAGCACATATATAGTGTCCATTTTTCTGATGTGTTATTTCATAAATATGTTTATCTCTTAAAATGGTGCCTTCAAAAATCTTTGATAGTTTTTAATTTTTGATGGCGTTTTTTGGTAAACAACAAGGGGATGAGCAGCACTTTTGTCAGAAAAGAAAACGTCATTAATTTATCAAAATAGTCTCCTTACATTTCGATACGGACAAAAAGAGGTAAAAGTTTTCAAGACCCTTTAAATAAATCTTTTACCATTAGCACGTTTGTTTTAATTTTGAAACAACAATTTAGCTTAATGATTTTAAAAAAACATACAAAATTACTTTTTTTAATTTTATATTTTTCTTTACATTTTTCAACGTTTTTGTTTTTAATTAATTCATAATACCAAGGCCAAAACCTTTCCAAAGATACCAATGCATTTTACCGAAAACTTTGCGGTTTAATTGATTCCAAAATTTGTGCAATCCTGTCCCAGAGTGCAGAGTCAAAAAAAAAAAAAAATTCATTAAGAATTATGTATTATCTGACAAAAACATATAAAATCTTTCTCTTAGTTAAAGATATTAAAAAAAATAAAAAACTGAAGTTAGTGATCTCAGGGTACATTTGTTGAAAATTGGGGCACAATCGACGATTGCTGAATATACCTCATAATGTGTGTGCTTTGTATTCATTTCAATAATTATTATTCGATGAATTGATAAATATCTCTTTGAAGTAGTTCGGAACGACAAACCAATGGCTTAACGAGGTTTGATTGATGAAAATGGAAAGTGTCAGACGCATCACGTGGCCTTTAGTCTAAATAGTGTGCAGAGGAATGCATGTGTGGGGTACGAGCGCACTAAGAATTTGTAGTTAAGCAGCACTAGATGTGCTTCCCATAGACCTGCACATAATGTACACAGCTTGGTGCAGCGCTATTTGATAAAGTTATAGCAAGTGGAGCTTAAGGTATTATGGCCATTGTAGCAGTCTACATAGGTGCTGGCCTTCCAATTATCTTAGAATACAAGCTAGCGACACAGAATTTCGATACGATTTGTAATCTCCGAATACACGCAAGAAAGTGGTGGTGGAAAAGGCATTGTAACAAATGTTACAAATGAATGAAAGGATTGGTGCAGGTGTATTATGCAGGCAACTTAATGACAGCAAGTCCTATAGTCTGAAGCCCTAGAGTGTCCTTCAGTTAAATTTTAGGCGGTACACATGGCCGCAAACGATTTGACCAATTATCAAGTATATAAAAACTTTTATTGACATCCATTTATTGACCCCAAGGGGCATAAACATTCGTATTAAACTGCTTTGGGTTACTGGCAACTGTGACATTGAGGGAAACGAGGTAACCGACAGGCACGTTTTAGAGCGATTGCTTAATCCCACATTCAAAATTAATCAATCGCTACCAAAATGCATATTCAAATTGATAATATATAAATAGAGATGACACCAGTGACGTAAAAGTGATATTAATCTAATGACAAACGTCATCAATTCGATATAATTTACTCAAATATATATATATATATATATATATATATATATATATATATATATATATATATATACAAAGAAGTCTACACATTAATGTCACCACTTACTGCGTTAACGGGTCGACCAATTTCAACCATAATTTCAGTGTACGTTGGGGATGGTCTGTAGATGGCTTATGTATGTGAAGCTTACACAAGATCGGCTCAGTGGTTCCGAAGATATAGCGTTTAGATTTTCCTATGTATTCCCATACAAATGTCAACAACATGCCCTCCATTTTCCATATTATGATTTTTTATTGTCACTTGAGAAGTTACCAAACCATGTATCATAATATCTTATGTGTACAATGATATTCGATAATATTGTTTTCTTTATATCTTGAGGACGGTTAGAATCGAAGGTACCGAATTTGTTCTAAATTACGTTTTAGATAATAATACTTCTATACAAAGTTGACATTGATATTTGTATATCTTGAGAATGTTTAGGATTGAAGTTTCTAAATAACTTGGCGGTCAATTCAAATTATCAAATTATCATACTGCTGATGCTAAAATACATCAGCGTTATAATGGATTTTCTATCAATGTGGCTGTAAGTTTTGATAAAATCGAAATGTAAGTGAAAACGAACGTCTACAAACTCCATTTGTAGGAAGACTTCGCCATTCTGTGAGAGATGAAAGACCGAAACTCTCATAAAACCTTTAACCCTCCGATTGAGAGCATTTTTTAACGTTGATATATGTATGTGAAAATAATCTAAAAACCTCTTTAACTACTTCAAAGCTCATTAAAAGTAATGGAGTCTCAAGTAATTCGACGAAATAATGCAAAAGTTCTGCTCATTTAAAAATGTAAAAGGTTCCTAAGAGCCTTGTCGGTAAACGGTGGGTTAAAGAAAAATATTTCCAGTGCTGTGTAAGTCAAAAAAACTTTACTTCTCGCTTTTAATATTACATATGTGGACTCACTCCGAAGTGCATTATACACATGTAGTCACTGCTGCTCCTTACTGTATGTTCTTACACCCTTTAGGTATAAGTTAATCAAATTAAGGTAAATTTCTTTAAAAGCCAATGAATTGGTTGTTATTTTTTTCTTCTTATTTAATAGAAAATTATTATTTTTGTTGATAAGTTAATCATGCAAAAACGACTAAATTTTGTTGAAATTTAGAGCACAGATATATGGATCCAGGTAACGAACGTGCAATAGGGTGCTTCTTCGGAATTGGATCTCAAAGATGTTAAAATCGGAAGAAAACGATCAAAATTTATGTTTTTTCTTCTGAAATGACACATATTTTTTCCTTTAAAGCAAATACTTTTTTAACATTCGTGTGTTGCACAAATGCATATTTAAAAATGTTGCACTTTAAGGTACATAGTCCATTCCTACGAAACACGTGGTTACGTGGTTCGTTATATAGATAGACTCTTCAAACTTTTCACCTGATATTCTATTATCAAGTTAAACGTTAAGATCAAAAATTAACTTCGGAGAAAGAATGGGTGTGACACCACTTATAAAAAATAATAAATACTATACATCTCATTATATATATCAAATACATCAGGTGGCAAACAAAATGTATAGAATCGCGAAAGAAGGGTGTTTATTCCCCATATATGTATGTATAATACATATTTATAGATTTTCGGGCAACGCCGCAAATTGGGGTATTTGATACCGAAAGTGGAAATTAATTAAAAACAAAAAAAAATTTCAGAAAACAATAAAAAATTTTATATCTCGTTTAAGTGGATAAAATTCTACATCACAAGACGTAAAAATATTTTTGTTATCATTTTCCGTTATGCTGCCACTGTCTTCCAAATTAACAGTTTTTCTTTTTGTGTTTTTTAAATAAAAGTAAAAACACAATTTTTTTACTTTTAAAAGTGAAATATCTATAGTTTTTTTTTAAAGATAATGTAAAAAGGTAGTAATGGAACCATTAATTTCGGGCTACTGAAATTATTTTTTGCGTTTTTTATTTTTATGTTTAATCAATGTACACTTTTTTTATGTTGCTTAAAACAGAGGCTAAAATTCAGCCATTATTGGGAAATATGTGGACTTAAAGTAATATGTTAAGCAAAGTTAAGCGAAGTTTTATATTTCTCCTAAAAATACAAACATTCCATCAGCTACTGGTGAAAAAATATCTTGCTCATATTTGCTCCTTTTAAAAATAAATTGATTTGTGTTTATAGATATATGAAATAGATACGTATTAAAAACAGTTGCTGTAAATTATAACAGAGTATTTTTAAGCACCACGTGGGCATTTGGGGTCTTTTCTGAAAAACTATAATATAATTTTAAGTCAGCAAAAACCCGGCCTTTCAATTTTTGATGGATGGATTCAATTCTTTGAATGGCTTGTTCATTTATAGCATTTATTTTCTCCGTCACTCCTCTAAGGAGCATTATTGGCTTTTCACAAAGCTTAGTTTCAGTTTCTTTAATCAATTTGATATTTCAAGCTAAGTAGATGATTAATCCGCTGTAGATTCCTCCATATGATACATTTTTTGTGTAGTGGTGAAAATCTTTGCTAATTGGTGGTGATCTTTACTCTAGCATTGTAGTTTTTTTTCCAGTAGGTGGCGTTTTTTTCCTGATCATTCGTCTGATGTTTGTCATCATCGCCAGAGGTATGCGAGAAGGATCAGGGGGCTTTTTGCTTTATTTTTTTTTTTTAGATGGAGTTGTCTGGAGGGAAGAAGTTGAAGCCTTTTTTTTATTATTAATCATTCGAAACCACAATTAAATTTTTTCTTTGTCATGTCCTCTGCTGGGGCTCGAACCTTGGTCGTTTGTGTTGTTATGCGTGCGCTCTAACCACTACACCACGCCACCCTCTCATTTATCGTATAAACTTCCAATCATAAAATGCCACGCTAGTTCTGAAGATGAAAATAAAATAACAAAACAGGCATCCAAAGTAATTGTACGCGTCAAATGGGCGTCACTGCAAGGCGTTTCTTCCAAAATGCAGACATTTCGCACAAATAACAAACTTTGACGTCAATTTAAAAAAGCAAGTGCAGGTAATAATGATAACAGTTTCAAGTGGTTTTCAAATAAATATTCACATTTTTCGGGAGTGTGCATTTGATACCGCTAAATGTATTGTGAAAATGTCGTCAACTGTTCACAAATATTTAATTCATGGATCAGAAAGAAACTCGAAATAGACACTTAACCAATTTTAGAGAGAATTTTTCGCGAAAATCCAGACAATCTTCAATAAACTGATGATGATGACAACGATAATGATGATAATGACGTCTATAATGATGATGTTGCTGATGATGTCGGTGGAAATGATAGTCATAAGTCCGATGATACTAAATAAAGTGTTTTTCGTATACTATGAATATTTTTATTATAAAAAAAAATATTGAGAAAATAAAATAAAAAAGAGAAGAAAACTAAAAATTTCCACTAAAACTATTTATTTATAAATCGAAATCCATTGAATTTAGTTCTCGAGTAAGGCTTCCCGAATTGATTCACACTTTAAGCATCAAGTGCTACCCATCCGATGCACAGTTAAACAATATTTTATTAAAACTTAACAAATAATCAAAGAATTGATTTTAATTTGATTTTTTATTATCATCTTGAATTGTGAATATTTTGTTAGTATTTTCATAAAAAGTATTTATTCTGGATAAAAACAAAAAACTTTGTTATAACGGTTTCATTGACAACGAAAAGTTTTTCAATCCCCTTCGGATTCTTTATGTCGGAATTTTACTGTAGTATCTCTTTTTAGTTCAATTTATTATATACAATTCTTGCTACAAGTATGAACACACCTTTTAATAGCATTTGAATAATGTGAATTTCTTATATTTTACTGGTTTATTATGAAGTGTCTGTCATTTCGTTGACCGTTTTTTGGTCATGTTTTGTGGTCTGTCGCTTTTATTTTATAATTTCTCGACTAAATTTATTTAAATTTAAGACAACGAGAAGAAAATATTTGAAATTTTGTTTTATGATATTGTTGTTGCTGTTCTGCTTTTTCAAAACTAAAAACAAATCTATCTTTCATTATACAACAAAGTATAAATTTATCTCATATTTTTGGTATATATTTACATACATATATAATATATACATACAAACATATGTAAGATTTTGTTGCTATTTGTTGAACAATTTATGAATGACACTGACGACATTTTTAAACTTGAACAGTTTTTTAATGATGATTGTTTTGTCATTGGTGGGAGGCAGCGTATTTGAGAGAGTATATCATAGATTTGCTTAATTGTAATTTATTGTCTATAAGTTTTTAATTATAAATTTTAAAATGCCGTTTTCTATTTAAATTTTATATACATATTGTTTATGTCTGTACCAGTTTGTATTGATGTGCTGCTATAAATCTTAAACAATTTTGACAGCTTTTTCTACAAAAAATATAGAAATTTTATACAGATTGATTAAAGACAAATGTTGTTTACTGTTACCGTTTCGTTTTTATTATATTTTTTTGAAATAAATTTCATTTGCATATATGGACAATGAATTAATGAAATTTTATTTATTTAAGAAATCATTTTATTGTTTCGAGTATACTTTTTAATAATTAAGTTTTTAGGCTTTACAAGGTCATATAAAAGCTGTTTGTATGAAAGAGGCAAAATTTTAAATTAAAATTAAACAAAAAATGAAAGGATACATTGAAACTTCACGTTATATGACATACAATTTGTCTGAAATTTGAGGTGTGATAATGAAATAACTTCTGATGTTTCTTCCTTGATGGCATGAGTTAATTTTAACTTCCAATTGCTTAAAATTATTTGTATTCTTTAATCCTGTTTAGCATTTAACCATGACTTTTACTCGAAGAAGAGTATGTTACTATTGGACTCGGGTGTAAGAAACCATGAAGTCACAGCTTGTCCATACTTTTCATTTTATAATGGAAAATCATGTAACATACATTGTAAGAACCAAAATTTTATTTTTAATAGAATAGATTTCAAAAATAAAGGTCATTCAACAAATGTCACTTTCACTTTAAAAGTAGTTTAGAAATGATCCATGAAAATGTAAACGAAAACACAAATATTGTTCCTTTTTTCTTACAAAACATTCAAATCCTCTGAAAGGAAAAAGACAATTAAACGCCCACGGCTTCCAGTCTTTAACTTTTAAAAATCTAAACAATGAAACAATTCAATTACTTTTGCTAGAACCCAAATAAAGACCATAATGCTCTACCTGAAATAGCATTCAAAAGACAACTTTCACTTTTTCACAGTTGACGAGGAAACAAAAGACAAAGACGTTGTGTAAATAAATCCATTTCTTCTTTCATTTCTGACACAGTATGTTAGGCAAAAGCAATTTTTGTTTGTCATGTAGACCGTCTACACCCGCTGACTTTTGTTGCGTTGAGCGTAACGAATTTTCACCACATTTGACGATCCTAGAATTATCTGCACAATATTTTGCAAATTTCGATTTTCAATAGATTTACAGAAATTTTGCCAAAATATTTTGCATCAGCAAGACAATGTGTTTGTACGATTTGAGTATGGAAGGGCGTAATGTTGACAAAATATCACTACAGCACTTCATCCCTTACTTTTCCCTTGAACGAGTTTATGAAATTTTAAATTTTTTAAAGAATGCTTGGGATTACATTCATTCTGAAAGGATTAATTTTGTTATGGTAAATACGCTCTAAGAAATTGTTAAAGTGAAAGTTGATGGTTTAAATAATTTAAATAAATCTCTTGTCCAGTGCTAACAATTAGGATAAGAAGATCATTCAAAAGGATGACTTTTGTTCTTTTCTAGAAATATTTAGTTGTCTAAACAATTTCCTTTTTGATACAACAAAACAAAAAAGCAGGTAGAACAACGAAACATATTTGAAATTACATTAACAGATAAGAATAAACAATTTTATAGTTTTATTCTAATGACATTTAAAATATATACGAGGGCGGATTGATATTGAAGCTAACTAAGTAGGAAAAAGCATTTTTTTTCAAAAACCGCATTAGTTTCGGTAATCACTTCTTCGTTTGAAATGAATCTTTTTCCTGCGACCCATTTTTTCAAGTTTGGAAACAGGAAAAAGTCACTAGGGGCTAAATCTGGACTATAAGGTGGATGATCAACCATTTCGAAGTGGATTTCTCGTAGTTTTAGCATCGTATCTAATGCTGTGTCAACCGGTGCGTTATCTTGAAGAACGAGCACTTTTTTCTTGTTTAAATGTGGTCGTTTTTCCTTGATTGAATCAACCAATTGATCCAATAACGATAATACTCTCCTGTGATTGTGGATCCCTTTTCAAGATAGTCGATGAACAATATTCCGTGTGAATCCCAATATACAGTGGCTATAGCCTTGCCAGGCGATTTCGCTGTCTACGCCTTCTTCGTAGCACGTCCACCAGCTTCTACCCATTGCCTCGATTGAATTTTGGTTTCAGGAGTGTAGTGGTGGACCCACGTTTCATCAACAGTTATCAATTAACGCCAAAAATCAGAAGGATTATGCTTTATCATGTCCAAACACCGCTGTGAAGTGATCTGTTGAACTCGTTTTTGTTCAACACTGAGCAAACGCGGCACTCATCTTGCCGATAGCTTTTTCATACGCAAATGTTCACGCAAAATATTGAACACACGTTCATATGATATGTTTACCATTTCAGCAATCTCACGGATTTTGAGCCGGCGATCATTCATAACGATATCGAGGATTTTCTTGATATTGTCTTCAGTAACCACCTCTTATGGCCTTCCTGTTGATGGTATTGTTGCAGTGCTTGTTCGGCCCCGTTTAAATTCAGCAATCCAATATTTTACCATATAACCTGATGGAGCAGATTCGCCGCAATGTTTACCAAGCTTTTCTTTTGTCACTTTCTCCGCTTTGCCTTTCAGATAATAGTGTTTAATCACTACACGAAATTCACTTTTTTCCATTTTCCGAGAAACACAAAAGTTGCTTACTTTAAACGACTGCAACAAATAAACTAATCGATGAATTTGGCTGAAATTTTAACAGCTGACGCTTGACAGATCGTAATTTCTAAGAAAGGAAAAGTTTTTGTGTTTGTGCTGCCATCTAGCGCTAGGTAGCTTCAATGTCAATCAGTAAAACGCAGAACTCAGTAGCCAAAAAAAAGCTTAAGTTAGAAAAGGTGTTGTATGCTCTCTGTTTACCAATATTTTTTTTTTAATTCTTACAATTAGATTGTTACCAATATATTAAATTAGAGTTTTGTTATAAAAAACAATTTAGATAAAAATTACCCAGATTTGGGAATATCTCAAAATTTAATTTTTCAACTTAAGCTAATTTTTCATACCGAGACAGATATATTTCCAATAATAAACTCATCTTATAGATTTAATTAATTTTCGAAAATATTCAAATATTTTAATAACAAAGAAATCTACTTTGTCATCGTCGCAGATTCAATCAAATTAAAACAAAAACTTCAATCAAATAAATATAAAAAAGTATACGCTTTTAAAGGTCGACCATTATTTGGTCATTGTTCGCTATTATTAAGCCAACTTTTATGCTTTTACTTAATTTATTTTTAGTTTAGTTTTGTTTTTAATTGTTTTCCTACTTCATTTCTTTTAATGTCATTAATATGACATTTATATTTATCACCAAACTAACATAGATGAGACTTTAAAAATTAATTTGGAAATATTCATATTCACATGCATATTCATTTAAAATTTTGTACAAAAACAACAACAAGTCCTATAGGAATATAATTAAATTAAAATATAAATTTTGATAATTTGTTGCAAAAAAAAAACGTTTAAATATCAAAGAAATTTATAATCAATTAATGGCAACAATTTACAACAATTCCATCATACTTCCGCTCAGGCAAGCGTCATTGTATAATTTTTAGCACTGTTTGATATAACAATTTTATAAAATTCATTATTAATTATTTAAAATACAGTTCCGTCAAAGTGAAATTAAGACAAAAAACAAAAAAAAAGTTGTACTTGGTTCGGTCCGGAATAATTATTTTTATAATAATTTTGGCCCATTATTATACCCTTAAAATGTCACATTTTACTCTCAAATATGTTCAGTTTGGTCGATAATTTAACCTTGAATCGACTTACAAACGAACACCGCTTGCAGATTATTGAATTTTATTGTCAAAATTCATGCTCGGTTAAGAAAGTGCATAGTTCACTCCTTCCATTTTATGGTCAGCTCACTCTGAACATGCAAAATTGCCGTATTTAGTGTGAAGAGCAGCCAGAAGCATTGCAAGAACTGCCAATGCATCCCAAAAATGCACTGTTTGGTGTTGATTATGGGCCGGTGGCATCATTGGACCGTATTTTTTCATAGACGGCGTTACTGTGTATGGTGAGCGCTACCTTGCGATAATTATATATTTTGTTGCCCAAATGGAGAGCTGGATTTAGCTGACAAGTGGTTTCAACAAGACGGTGTCACATGCCACACAGCACGCGAAACAATTGCCCAATCGAAAAACAAGTTCGGTGAACAGTTTATTTCACGTTTCGGACTTTTTAACGATTTTACACTATTTTTGTATATTAAGGCTCATATCTATAGCGACAAGTCCGCAACGGTTGGCACACTTGAAGCCAATATTGAAGAATTTATTCGTGAGATATCGACCAATATGTTGGAGAGAGTATGCTAAATATGAGGCGTAGCCGCGGTCAGCATTTACATATAATCATCTTTAAACATTGAATTACATGTATAGATTGTTCTATCGACCCAAATAAAGATTTCATACATTTCTCTAAAATTTATTTGTATTTTTTAATCATATCCGAAAACTCTTAAGAAATCACCCAATGCATAAAAAAATGAACATATCAAAAAAACAAACCTCTTAGGTTTTAATTTTTAATATAGAAGGTGTTGTATTGATAGTTCTTCGTTTTGTCCCATCGGACCAAAATAGATAGTTTTTTGTTGTTTAAAAGGAATTTGGTAATTGGATTAATTTGTTGCAATTTTCTTACATTTTTGATAAATTTTTGCTTAAAAAAATAACTTTGATTAAAATAATTAACAATTTTAACATAATCATAACACTATTTTTTTTTTTTTTTTGCTCCGATATTGTTTCCACTGCCTTTACACATGTAACAGATTCCAAATGAACCACTTTGTTAACAGACTGCAATGACGACTGATCTTAATGAATTTTAAGTGGTTCTATCCTGTTAAACAAAAAAATAATGTAAAAATCGTGTGAAGGCGATACTAGTAAATAGGTTTATAATAGATATTTGGTCGTTAGCATGGACTGCAAGCTTCTTCTTTATAATGTGATTTTGAAGCCAATATCGAACGTATTCAAAGGTGACAAAATAAAGTATTTTAGCTGGATGGTTTATAGTGACCGCCAAGTTATTTAAACCAAATTTAGAAACATCAACTCTAACCATTCTCAAGATATACAAAAAATATTATTATTTAATTTTAAGGGGTCATTTAGACCAAATTCTGAAACTTCCATTCTGATCGTTCTCAAAATTTAATATTTACTTTTTACGGGAGATACCACACCCACGTATTCGTCCATATTTTGACTAATGATGCGTATTAACTACTACGTTATTTAGACCAAATTCAGAACCTTCAACTATTACCGTTTCAAAGATGTACAAAAATCAATATTTACTTTTTATGGGAGGTGCTACTCCCACTTATCCAAATCGGCCCAGTTTTTAACTGATGATTTGTATTGAATACAAAGTTATTTGATCCAAATTTAGATACTCTTACTATTACCGTTTTAAAAATATAAACATATAAATAAAAAATTTATATAGGCGTGGCACCGCCAAGTTGAACAATAGTGAAGCCACTCACCAAATGGCTACTTTATACAAATGCTTTTTTAACACTGTTTTAAAAATATTTTCTATCTCACACACAATTTAAATGTTGTAACAAATTTCGTTTTAAAGTAAAACTTATGCAATACAAAGGTGTCACTCTAACGTCAATAACTCGCAAACCAATGGACCAACAAAAACAGCATATATATAAAAACCTTGGTATTGAATTTCTCTTTTATACATACAGATAGATTCGAACATCCATTAAGAACTGTACGCGAGAATGCTTAAAGAGCAAATCGCGGAGTCTGGTAGGAGGTATTTCAAGAAGTTAGAAGTCCACCCGAACCCACTAGCCCGGGTATTCTTGAATAATGCTGGTCACATCCGACTGAAAAGAAAAGACACTGGGGATATCATACTAAGAAGAGCATGAACACTGTCAAATTAATTTCATGAGTTATTGACATTTCGTCTCGTGCTGGCTGAACTATATTAGCGTAATTGTAGAATTTAAGATTACAATACAAATTGTTAGCTCATGCTATTGGGAGGATTGATTTCAAATAATTTTGAAAAAAATGAACAGAGAGGAAAGCAAAATTAAAAAATATTATAAATCTGGGCACATACTATACATACAGTTCCTCCTCCATCACAAATAATTTTTTTTAAATTTTTAACCCTGCTGTTAGTTAAAAAAAACACTATAATCTTAGGTAAAGGGTCATTTTGGTCCATACTGATTTTTAAGGCAATAAATAGACTAAAATGTGTTTTCTACTTTTTATTATAAAATTTATTTGCAATTCAAACAGTTATATTGAGTTAATAATTTCTGTAATTTCTAGTTTATCACTTGTGCTCTGCAACTCCAATATTTAAATTTGTAGGGCTTTGGATAAAAATAGTGAATATGAAATCAACCGGCAAAATTGTTTAGAAAATAAAGAAGATGATGCATCAATCGATGATGTATGGAGTAAAACAATCAATACAATGGAGCTTACCTTACTTACACTAAGTCGTAAGAAGTTCATATGAGGATATCATATCACATCATATCATGTCCAAACATCCGGGGTCAACACAATTTGCCGTTTCCAGATGCCACGATATATTGCATTCTGTTTCGTTATTTCTTCTACCAACACTAGAAAAAAAATAATTATAATTAAAAACAGGAATGGAAGAGAAAAATTCGGAAAAAAAGTGGAAAGATGTAAAAACTTCCACTTTGCGCTCATACATTTCTATACTAATTTGAAAAATATTACGAAGATATAACTATTGAGGAACAGTTGGTGGCCTTTAGAGCACTATTGGTAGAAATTTACCAAAATTGGTAGAATATTTTTTGATTAGCAGGATGGTAGGCTAAATAGCATTTTCGTAGATTTTTGCAGAAGTTTGAATATTGAAAAATCACTATGTTATTAAAATTTGTTAACGGGTATGTAAACAAGCAAAATTAACGCATTTGGGGCACAGAAAACCCACACGCATACATTGAAAAGCCGATACACCCAAGACGAGTCACTAATTGGTGCCGATTTTGGTCCAGAGGCATAATTGAGCTATTTTTCTTCGAAAATGAGCAAGGAGCGGCCATTACAGTCAATGGCGATCGTTATCGGGCCATGTTGAATAAATTTTTGTTCACAAAACCAATTTGCCGTCAAAGATAAGTGTTACGCCAACAAGCCAGAGACAATTGACGCTTTAAAGAACAATGTTCGTGAAGCCATTGGTGAAACACAGCTGCACACAAACAATAATGTGCTTAAAAATTGGACCGATCGTGTAGGCTACTGCATGGCCAGCCGAGGTAGCAATTTGAATGAAATTATTTTTCATTATTAACCGGAAGGATTGTACTTTCAAATTAAAAAAGAAATTTGAGAAAATATTCAGTAGTTTCTTTTTATAGCATTAAAAAAAAAAAAATATTTGGCGGAACCTTTATAAATATAAAGAAAAAGATAAATATCAACCTACACAATTAGTTGCGGGGTATGGTCTAGTTGCTATAAAAAACGTAACAGTAGGAGCAAAAACAACGGGAATAAATTTATTTATGATTTAAATGACGAAACAATAATTGCAGTAACTAAAGTTATGAAACGAACGAAAAGTACTCTATATTTGAGGTGTTAAAAAGTGTAGTGTAAAATTGCACTAATTTGGCGATACCAGATAATATAAAATGTTGTTATATTTTATTGTGTATTTGTATTATTAGTGATTAATATTAATTATTTGTGTGCCGCTGTGGTATGGTAGGTAAGACACCGGCTTACCTACCAGAAGTTCCTCTGTTCAATACCAGGCCAGACCATCTTAAAAAAGAAAAGGTTTTTAACCAGCTAGTAACTGGTTATGAGTACTGCTACTATTGAAAACTTTTCTAATGCATTTGCCGTTAGGGTGCAGGTCATTGCCTGAGAGAAGCCCCCATATTCTTTCATGGAATGTTAAACTAAAGAACATTTCGTAAAGCAAATAAATTCTTTTCAAATAGTAGGTAAACTAACTTGTAATAAAATTTCACAACGAACTTTGAAAAAATATTTCTTTATGGAACGATGTCCTATTTAGCGATGAAATAAAATTTCATATGCTTAGTCAGTAAAAACTCATAAAAATATGTTGAACAAAATACGGAGGAATGAAGCCCGGTTTAGGTTTATCTAATAGCGTAGAAATTTATGACGAAAATTTTGTTTTCATATAAAATACCACATATTCAAAAAACAATTTGGTAATCAGTGTGAAAAAATTAGGTGTGCAAGGAACTTTGTTCCTTCAACAAGTCAATGATTCTGAACACACAGCAAGAAAATTCAAAGAATGTTTCTTATTTCTCATTTCTAAACGACAGTAGCATCCTTTTTAATACCCGAATTTCAAACCCATCCAGCATTTTCTGAAGCATTTAGATTATCAAATTTGAAAAACCTTGAATGGAAATCTATTTCTCGAAGTTTATATGCTTTTGTTTAAGCAAGAGAAAAAGTAACCGAATACAAAAAAAATATTCTCTCCTTTAAGAATTGATTAATGCTTAAAATATGGATCACAATAAATTTTTATGCTGTTTTTTTAGAATTTTGCAAAACCTGACATACAGTGTAAAACGCATAAAAATTTTAAAATTAAATTAATCTAAAAGACTGGTATGAAGTCTAAATTGTAGAAACTAAATTGTAGTACACCAACACATGAAAAAATGTTGGTACAAATTTTTATTCATATCAAAAAATATGTTTTTTTATGGTTTTTAAAAGTTGGTAGATTTATATCGATTTTGGAGAATTTTTGAAGACAGTTCGGTAGAATTAAAATTTGTTCAATGGCAACTCTGCTTTCGAGGTCACTGTCAATATGAGCAATCAAATATGAGCAATCAAAACATGTGAAGTATGGCCATAATTTTTGATCGACTGTCGATTACAAATTAAAAATCAGGTGCAGCTGGTCTTTTGGATCTCATTGAAGGTTTGAAAATATCACTTTTGACAAATTTATTTCAGCCCTTGAATTAGATGAAAGCTCATTGAATGTAAGCTGACATACATCATACATCATACATACAGTTCGAAAAATAGAATATTTATTCTTTCAATATGATTCCTTTATACAAATAAAAATTTGCTTTCAATAAAACTGCTACATTAGTTTCATTGTGGGGCATCTGCGAGCGGTGTATCCAAAATGTCGTCTTTTAGGAAATGTGGGATATGTAGCTGCTTTAAATCTAAGTGCGATATTACGAGTATGCATCATTTTTATATATATAAGTACTTATATATGTGTATGCAATATACAACGCTTCAACGCCGAGAAAACTTGATTTTAGCACTCGTTCTGTAAACCAAATTTATAAAAAAAAACTA
Source organism: Wohlfahrtia magnifica (assembly GCA_023159175.1). Lineage (NCBI taxonomy): Eukaryota > Metazoa > Arthropoda > Insecta > Diptera > Sarcophagidae > Wohlfahrtia > Wohlfahrtia magnifica. The sequence goes on from JAKWBJ010000061.1 coordinate 2,211,920, forward strand.
TAAACATGAACGGGCTAAAATGATCTATTACCTAACATACGATTTTTTTATATTGTTATCTTCCGTTACCTCATAGAACTCTTAAAATTTCGTAGAAACAACAAAATAAAAAATACCACCTGAGCTAAATTTTTAAAACGAATCGTTCCGTAGTTTAAGCAAAGAGAAAAAGAAAATTAATCAAACTGGTTCAAACCTAACAGCAGGGCTAGAAACTTTAATCCATACAAGCAACATTTGTTTGATGTAAGTTGTTCTTAACTAATTGAAAAGTTTACTTTGAGTCGCTCTACATATTTAAAAATTGAAATGTTTAAGGAACTTGCCAAGATTTGAAAGGAAAAGATAAAAGCAGCGTTAAAAAATGCTTGACTACTTTCAATGCATTTGTAATTGCTTAATTAAAATTAAAGAAAATTACACAGCAAAAGTAAAAAGTAAAAACAAAATATAAAATTTTTGGTTTGCTTTATAAAAGTTTTGAAAACTTTAATAATAAGCAAAAGTAGTAAGTAAAAGCAAAAGAGGAAAATAGCAAATAACTTGCTTAATAAGTTATTGTTTAATTTTTTTTCCTAACTGTGTTCGTATGCTACGACTCTGTCACCAATAACGCGTAAAAAAATTTAGAAATCAAAAAGTCAGAATTGATATAAGTGAAAAACAATTTAGTCAATTTTTTCTCCATGAAATGACATGGGATCATGAAATTTAAACAACAGCAACGTAGTCAATGAATAAATAATTAAAAATTAAATAGTTAAGTAAAAGAAAAATTAATTAAACAACAACCTATTGCTTACAGCAAATTTAATTACTAATAAAGTGGTTGCTTTGCTGACTGCTTAAGCAAAGAACACACAAGTATTGAAGTTAAGCAAGTTATTTATTATTTTACTTTTTTGCTTATGCTTCTTACTTCTGCTTATTGTCTATCAAAGTTTTTAGTAAGCAACGCAGATATTTAATTTGAAGTTAAAAACTGAAAAAAGCAAACATATTTGTGCTGCTGCTATTTTAAATTAAGCAATTTTAACCCTGGATAAAAGCAAAAACCTTTAAAATATTAAAATTATAAAAAATATTTTGTTGAAAACTTAACCACAATTTAAAAACAAACGTAAATTTGGAGTAAGTCGCTTATAGCCAGGGTTGGCAATCCGATTAAGCCCAAACGGGTTTTGTTGGGTATTATATTTCAAAAACCCGGGTGGGTTTTTTAATTAAAGATTTTCGGGGTTTGTTTACAACAAAAATAATTAAATTTTACATATTGAAAGTATAATTTAATTCGGTCCATTTTTTAGCTCAAAAAGATAATGAATTAAAAAATTTAACAAAGTAAAATTTACCGAATGGTTACTTCCTTTCTTCACCTCTGAGCCAATGTCCGAAAACTTCTCGTCTTTTTAATCGATAGACTTTGAAGATGATTTTGTATTTCTTTATAATAAGTGCTTCGGCGACATGTCAAAAGATATTGTATCCATCGAAACAGACAATATTCAGATGGATCAATATTTGGAGATAACGGCGGGTGTGGCATTTGATCGTTTCTAACACTTGTTTGGCAAATTTGGCGACGTGAGTCCGAACGTTGTCATGTAAAAGGAAAACTTTATTTGTCTGTCTCTTTATACATATATTGTATAACGGCCGGTTTTCCATAATAAACTGTTTAAACGAAGTAATTACAGGCTGCTCTGATCACCGAGTTTTCGTAGTTATTAGTACACAATGATGCCTTGATCGCACTAAGAGTGCAAAATTGCTTTATAAATACTAAAAACAAAAAAATATTGTTGACTTGATAAATAAAAGCCCAAAAAAACCCATCAAAAAACCCAATAACACCCGGTGGGTTGGGTTTTATTTAAAAAACTTGGGTTTTTCCCAACCCTGCTTATAGCTCAAAGCATTAAGTGAAACATAAAATGAGTGTTAGTGATTATGTGGGGTTGATTGGGGAAAAGTAAAAATAAAATATTTACTCGAGATTGTGGAAATAAAAAACAAGGAGTTAGTATTTTCTATATGTATTAGGGTAAATCACAATTAAGCGTACCTTAGGGTTGCGGGTTTTCAATACAATAATAACAAAATCTAATTTGTTCTTCTATTTCAACATATAAATACACGGTTGTGTATAAAAACAATCTTACCAAAAATCTAAATGGATTAATAAACGGATTAGGGTGACCAGTGTGAACAGATTATTTCATAATTTGTAATAATTTTTATTAAAAAAAATGATTTTAATAAATAAGTAAAGCAATTTTAGGCACAACACGTATTCAAGAAGTACATTGAATTTTTTTCCGTCTCTCCTGTGGGGAGCATATTAGCTTTCTACAAAGCATCCCTTGCCTTTTTTTAGTTTCATTAATCGGGTTGACTTACATTCAATTTACCGAATTTTCAATAAAAATAATTATTACATGCAGCTTAAATCTTATTATACTGAAATGTTAATATAAAAAATATCACAAAATATTTTCTTCATATTCGCTTTAAAGTTATTCCAATGAATACAATTTTTTATTTCACCATCTTTTTCGTATTTTAATTTAATGCTTGATTTTTGATGAGAATAAAATTTTGAGTTGAAGAACTTAAGAGTAAACATGATTCCATCACATGTCACAAATATGTCAATGTCACTGTCATAGTGCGATTTATGCTTCCTTAGAGGACCATATTTATTCATGGGATAAGGAATTCAGTTTTAATTCACACAAAATTAAAAATAAAATGTTTATGCAGTTTTTTTTTGTTTTGCTTTGAATAAATATTTTATATTGCGCTACATTCATTAGAAAAGTGTATTTAGTTTGACACCACATATAGCAATAGACCTTAAATTAGTTTCTGAATAATTCTATTTGAGTGTATCTATGCATTTAATCATGAGTATAACATTTGGATTAAATATATTTGAATGATACTTGATACAAGTCATCTTTATCACCATGGGACAAAACCTATTGATATTGAACTAAAATATATTTTTGACCAATGGAGAACCATTACAATACATCTTTTTTCGTTGGACAGGAGGCATAATGACTAATTTAGTTAATTCTTCGTTCTAGTTGAACATATTTGTATTGATTGCATCCTATTCGAAAACTCTCTTATCCACCAAAGAATTAATTTTTCGTCCTTCCCTTTCGGTTTTTACCGCAGCATTCTCACCCTGTACATCAGTAATTGCAAATCGAAAGTGCATCAAATTTGTGTGGTTTGGACGCTCTTTTTTCCTTCCTCTTTTCCTAAGCACTATTTACATCTTGCCGCAGCAGATAATAACGGGTGCAATAATGCACGATGTTAATTGTGGGTCCGTCAAGTTTTTTGACGAACTTTATTTCACATTTCTTTGTTTCTGTGTGACAAATTCAACCATGAAGATGTACACAATTCAGCAGCGCGTTAAGATTGTTGAATCCTTTTACGAAAATGGACGTCCAAATCAATACGCATTTCGTGCATTTCACGATTTTTTCGGTCACCATAATTGACCAAATATGTCCACATTCGGAAAAACTGTGAGCAATTTTTAGCAAACTGGGCCTGTAGGAAATGTGGAAACACCTGTGTATGTTCGCATAGTTCGTTCTGCGGAAAACATTGCTGTTATTCGCGGTAGTGTGGAAGAAGAGCCGTCAACTTCGACTCGTCGTGGCACCTAATAATAAAACAGCTCAAGAACATCACTGATGCGAATTTTGAATAAAGATTAGAATTGATGCAAGAGCTGAAGCCTACGGACCATTTCAAGTGTAGTCAGCAAATCGAATGGTTAGTCGAACAGACCTAAGAGAATGGTGACTTTACAAAGAAAATCCTCTTTAGCGACTAGACTAGATACTTTTACCTAGGGTTGCCAGATTGAACAAATACAAATACTTGACATTTAAAGGAAAAAATCTTGATTTTGGATAAGAACTTGGGAGTTTTTGAAAAACTTCGGTTACAATTGTCGGTAGATAGCTCTAAAACGTAGTAAACGGAAATAGTATTAATTGCGTCAGGCAACACTATAGCTTGTTTAATAGTTTCGAATGATTACGTGCAATGAAAAATTGATATTTACGACAATAATGTGCGATCATTCACTGACCAAGCAAGCTTCGGTGGCAAAACCAGGATTGCCACCAAGAGAAATAATAACGAATGTCTGGTGGGACTTTAAGGGAATCTTTAATTATGATCTATTGCGACCTGGTCAAAGGATTTATTCTGCGCTCTACTGTCAAAAATTAATGAGATCGAATTAGCAATTCAATTAAAATGGCCAGAATTGAACAACAAAAGAGGTCTTTGATGACCCGGCAGAAACTGAGAGAACCTGAAGAAACTGATTTAGCCTGCCCGGGAAGTGTTGATACATCCACAATATAGGCTAAACCCATTGCTCTTACTCGTTACATATTATAGGTATACATATGTACATATAATGTGATGTTTAAATTTTCCAAGGATGTGTTTTTCATATGAATTTTCTTACGCCCCGAGGCTTTAGTAAAGTGTTCAATGGCTTTTTACAAAATTTTGTGTAATGAAAACTTTAAAAATATGTGTCTTTAAAAATCTTGACAAACCATATTTATCTTGATTCTTGTCAAGCTGTAAAAATTCATGCAAGTCAAGCGAAATCAAGGCCATCTGACAAGCCTAGTTTCAACTCAGTGGATCCGTTATCAAGCAGAGTTGTAGCAATTGGGCAAATTAGAATCTACGAGTGATTATTAAAAAACCGATGTATCCACAAAGGGTAACTGTTTGGTGCGGTTTATGGACTGTCGGCAACATCGAGCCGTACTTCTTCGAAAATGAAGTCGGCCAAGCAGTTACTGTGAATGGTGTTCGCTATCGATGATAAAAGACGTCTTGTAACCATAAATTGGGGATATGAACCTGGATGATATGTGGTTCCAACAGGATTGTGCCACTTGCCATACAGTCAACGAAATAATGGCGCTTTTGCGCGAATAATTCAATGGCCGTGTTATATCATGTTGCGGCGATGTTAATTGGCCGTCACAATTATGTTATTTGACACCGTTGGACGTTTTTCTTTTGGGATATTTAAAATAAAGAGAATAAGCCAATAAGCCAAGAACAATCCAAAAGCAAGGGGATGAGATAATTCGGCACATTAATAATAGTCCACCGAAGCTGGGCGCGCGCTTGGCCGATATTTTGTTCCACGCATAATTGTCATAGATCCTTCTATCGTAATAAAAACTATTGAGATAATTCTCTGAAAACTTTTTGTTTTATTTACAATTAACATCGTGCATGTTGTTTGGACAACCCTTTATATCAGCACTCTTTTTCATTTGTTTTTTCTTGTTTTACTGTATTTAAGACTCATTTTTAATTGTCAGTTTTTCTCCTATAGCCGTTGTTGTGTTTCTGAAGATCTAATGTTCGCCCTTTCCACAATTTTTTTCACTTTCATATTCTCTAACATGTATGTATATAACACGCTTTTATATCTCTAGTCAACGATTCAATCGCTTAAAGAACTCTATTAGTTTCGAAATATTACCGCCTAACGTTGCGAAATTTTACCCACATATGGGCTCCACGTTTTTCGGTCTTACAGACTTAGCTATCGATCTTAGTGGAACTTCCTTATTTATTTACTTATGTGGCACTAGACTTATGGGTTTTGGCCGAGTCCAAAAAAGCATACCCGCTGGATCTATCTATGCTAACTGATGCCACTTTGAGATTTTCAAGGCCGTCAGGCTCTGCAACACTTGGTTTCTATAACGAAGACTTCATCATTCCTGTACAACTCCTACAGCTGTTTCAATGTATACGGTACTCATCTCTAACTCGTAGAGGACGTAATGAAACTTTTGAAAGAAAGTTCGAAAATCGCATTATCTCTCGTAGAGGAGGAGTAATTAACCAAAAAGATCGTGCGACTTGACTTTGGCATTTTTGTTTTTTGTGGTGGGGTTTTTGAATTCGAAAGCGTACAGTAATAATTCCACGACATTATCAAGCAGAAATCAACCATTGACAATTTTGAAATAGACTTTTGCAAAATTCTAATCGAAATAATACTGAGATTCATACTGAGATAAATCCATAGTTGCCAAGAATCTACAAGCTATTTAATATGCCTGCCATAATATAGGGGCATTTCTTGATCATTCTACTGACAGTCTGCAATATTATGATTTGGTCTTTATACGAAAAAGATTGACAAGAGAACTACAGTTTGTTGCCACACTAATCCAATTTAATTTAATGTCAGTTCGTCTGGAAGTTGAAGCAAAAAAGAAAACAACAACGAAAAAGTACTGATGTTTTCAGAATTTGCGTCACACGCCGTACTTTAAAACAACAGCAAACACTTTCTATATGCTTGATGCAGCGCTCCTCTAATTTTACTCCAGTTATTGATGTGAACAAAACAGAAAAAATAACAAAAAAGAAATCTTGACTACTCGTATATCTCATTTGGTTACTCAAGACAAATCGGTTTACATTTGAAATGATAAGAAAAGAGAGAAATACTTGCTAACCGACATCACTGTCCATCATCATCAAAACATAAAATCCGAAGAATCAAAATCTCTAACAAACCAAGGAAAAAAAAATTACTCGTTCGTTAAGTTAGTCATTCAGTCAGTCATACAGTCATTCACCTACCCATTCAGTCACACATAAGCCTGATGTGTGATTTACTTGACACATGATATCTGTGTGCTGCTGCTGATCGTGATCATTTTAGCATTTTATTGTGATCACGATAATGATAATGACGTCACAATTTCTTAATCTTTTTGATTTCTTCTATTTTCAATATGAAATAAATAATTAAAGCAGGTAAATCATAATTATGAATGGGATTAATGGCTTTGTCTGCCAATTTAATAAAAAAAAGAAAAGAAAGGGAAATCTTTTGGTATTAAAATGATTATTACAGTTGAATAGGTTTTGTGAAAACAAAATTTGAATTTCTGTGAAATCATATTAAGCGTTTAATAAAAAAATGCTACCGTTTTCCTAGGATAAGTCCACAAAATTAAAGCAAATACTCATATGTGTGTGAAATATTTTCAAGTCTTTAATGAAATGGAATTGACACCGCGTCATATACATAAATTTCAATAGTATTTGACATTTTTTTATGGTATAGAGTTTGTTAAATCGAATGATTTTTGATCGAAAAATATCTGACTTTTATTTCTTGGATATAATTTTTAACAAAAAGTGTTTAAAATGGGGAAAAATTGCCTAAAGTATCTACAAAATATTGATAAAGTGGGCCCCACGATTGTGGTTGAAATCTTGCCGACTTTTTTTGTGAATCTACTGTCCTAAAATAATAATTGAATTGAATGAAAAAAATATGAATGAGAAGAACCCAAAAGATATCTCTTTAAAAGCTTTAACCATTAGGGTGATATGTTTGCTCACAGCCCTCAGCTCTTTATTATTATTATTAAAGATTATTGAACCTAATGTCCCTGTTCATTGCATAACTTTGCAAACTTTGGAGTACTTTTGTTCAACGAAAACTAATCAATTAATTAATTTCGGCAAGTGTGACACTGATATCGCTGTGGTACGGTAGGTAAGACACCCGTTTACCGACCAAGATATCTTCAGTTCAATAAAAGGCCAGTCCATCTAAAAAAGAAACGATTTATTGCATTTGCCGCTCGGAACCGGCGTTAAACTACAGGCCCCTTTCAACGAGTGTAAAAATAGGATCGGATGCAGCTCATTAAAAATTAATATCCTGGTTAATTAGAGTGGCAGTTCACAAAAATATAAGAAATGTTTTTGAAACCCAAAATAATGCATCTCCGCCAAAATTTCTATATATATTACTATATTCGCAGTTGTCCGCGGCTCAGTTCACCAGGGTTTTGTTAATAGGTCGTATAATGCTAGCATGAGACCACTATCGTACCAAAGCCTTTACATCGGATACACCGGATAATGGCAAAGAAAATTTTCGATATACTATTTACCCTCACCAAAGATCTTACGGCCGGTTCACTAACAATAAATAATAAGATATCCCTTCATACTGCATATATTCCGCAGCAATATTTATTTTCTAGACGTAGTCAACATTGCCATGTCTCTTCAACTCATCAGTGATATATATGTAAATGTTATTCCCAGAGATTATCAGACCATTCTTTCATCGTGATTTAATTGGTACGATGGCCGTAAAACCGGGATCAAATTAAGATTTTGATATCCGATTGGAAACCATGCCAACAACCAACAAGATGGGGTTGCAGTACAACGACCACTGTCACAGCCATTCGTCAAGTAGTTTCTACACGACATCTTACTTACGATCATGATGGCATCATCAAATTTATTAACAAAAAATTTTACAATTATTTTTAAACACTGACAATGGCATACCAACTTGTATAAAATGCTTTTAAAAATTAATTAAAATTAATCCACTCATATCTTATATAATTAACCAGCTAAAAGCCGGCGTTTTTCTCTACCCTAGATCCTAATAATTATCTTAACTGCTATCTTAGTTACATTTTCTACCTCTTTCCTCATTTAATTTGGATTTGAGCCGGAAGGAGGAACTCGCACAGCTTATGACGTAATAATTGTTTGAATTTTGTAAAAATGGGATATTATGATATTAGATCTCTTAATTATTTTTAAAATCCGAAGTCGAGATGCAAATTTTGCTTATTCTCGTTGAGCCATTCACCTACATATCTACAAAAAACTAAGCCTAATTGGCAGTATTTGCATTTAGCTATTTTTGATTAAAAATACTTAAAATTAAAATTAATATCTTTGTATTTTTGTGTACGAAATTCATAAACATTGTGTATTTTAAGGCAATTGTAGTTAACAACTTTTCTTATGTAAGTAGTATATGGTAATCTGGCAGCCTTTCATTTTTAATGCAATGTTAATACTAAAGCTACTATGACCGGGTCAAATGACCTTTTTAAATTTTTTTTATCGAAATTTCTCCTTAATAACATTATAATTTCGTCATTTGCTTTACTACTTTTATGTAAAAATATATTTAATACATTTTTCAGTTCTTACTCCTCTATTATTAATATATTTGCCGAGAAATATATGTAACCTGCCCTAACTACAGCAACGGGTAATTTGACCTGCTATGGTAGGAATAGGTATACATGCTGTATCGGTAGGTTTAGTGTTAATAGCACACTTTGTGCTTCATTTGTACCTTTTGAAGAAGTTCAAATTCTCATGTAATGTATTCGAAAAAAGAAGAAAAAAAGAAGCATATAGCGTTTGAGGCAGGGTTGGCATAAACCCAGGTTTTTTAACTAAAAACCCAATCCACAGGGTTTTATTGGATTTTTTGATGGGTTTTATTGGGTTTTATAACTGTTTCCATATTTCGTTCAAGTCGGCAATATTTTTTAGTTGTTGTTTAACTATTTAAAATGGAGTTTTGTGAAACTAGGTGATCAGAGCAAACTGCAATTACCTCTTTCTTGAACCATGCATTATAAGAAAAATGGCTGGAATATAAAGACAGATTTGATTAAAATATTCTTTTGCCTGACAAAGCTGGTTTCACGTCGCAAAATTTTCAAAACAATTATTAGAAACATTCAAATACCGCTTCGCCGTATTTTCCGAACATTGCTCCGGATATTGCGATGGATACAATATACTCATATCTCTTTACACGGTCTTTCCTTATACGGCATTGCGCTATAACGGCCTGTTTGAATTATGGAACACATTCGCTTTACGGCGCAAATTACCTCGTTCTATGGCTAAAAAGCAGTGGTTTCAACAGTGGAAGCAAATGCAACACATATTCATTTCGTTTTACGGGCTGCATTTTCAGACCTATCTTTGCCGTAAAAAAAGGTGTGAGTTTGTCTGCAAGCAAGTCACAAATTCACTTCTTTTGAAGAAATAAAATCGGTTTCAAAGTTGGAGCGCCTTAAAAGACGAGAAGATTTTATGAAACTGGACTTGAAAATTAGCTCAGGGGCAGGCAAAAGACGCAGACAGTGATTTGATAAATTATTATTTTGACAAATTTGCTAATTCATTTTCTTTTTTGATTTAAAAAAACTGATCGATTAAATTCGTAGTCGCAATACGTAAATTATACTTATTTTTGTTGTAAATATACTACGAAAGACTTAAAATAATAACCCACTTGGGTTGTTTTAAATACGATACCCAATAAAACCAGATGGGTTGCAAACCCTGGATTGAGATATAGTATATAACAAAACCGAGGCTACGTAACTACAGTACCATATATACAAAATGTATTTTGTATTACACATAAAAACTATTTTTCATAGCTTTCTAGCTTTCAGTAAACTGTTTGTTAACTATTCTAATATAATACTATACACTGCACGTTAGGGCAACCCGAACAAAATTTTGGAAAACAGACCATTTTTAAAAATAATGTTGAACTGCGTTAAAATTTTTTTTCACGTTTGACGAAAGGCGCGCCCTCAAAGTACAAACTTTAAACGAAAAAAAATATTTATAAAACATAGATTTTATACCTCCAAGTTTGAACGATTATAAAATAGGAATGCCATCAATTTTATTATTTGTCTTTTTTACGTTTGGACATATATGTGTCGTTATACTAACGCTAATTTAAACTACGTGTATTCGAATAATATGACGACTTTAGGGTCAATTTAAAAAATCGAATTTTTTTTATCAAAAAAATCTAAATTTAATTTTTCAAGGTTTAGATTTTTTTCCGGCAAGGGTTCGCAAGCGTATTTTTATATGTGTTATTTAGTCCAAAGTGTGTAGTTTCTAGCTACAGTAACTTCGTTCTGCCTAACACTGCCCAACAGAACACTTTTTTTGAAATTTCAGACCAACTTTCTTAGAATTTTTGTTTTGTTTTATACAAGTAAATAAGACAATGCAATAAGTAAACACCTTTGATGTCATTTTTGTGATAGGTGCTATCAAGTAGAACAAGAATCTGTGTTCGAAATTTTTTGAAACAGGTCCAAAGTCTTGAGATACGGATAAAACTTATGAGCTTATAACTTATTCAAGTACTATCCGAAGAAGAGCAAGAATGTATTAATGAAATATTTAAAAAGGTTAGAGAGCTCAAGGCAAAAAAATTTTGTAGAATTAATAATTTAGAAGATATCTTTAGCTTTCTTTTATAAATTCAGAATCGGTGCAAGATAAACAAATGGTTATGCCTAAAGAAGCAAAATGTCTGTTTCTTTCATCATCTGATAAGGTGGATTTCAACGTAAGCAGTGACGAGTATACTGATGAAATACAAAGCGATAGCGATAGCGAATAAATGCATAATAATGAATCCTTCAATTGATAAGTGTGGGTCTTAGCCCTCGAAATATATATGATCATTTGCATTAGAGTAATGATTTTAATAAAAAAATTCCTTTATTATTTTATAATTTTCTTTCTAGTAGGAATACTAGGCAATCATTTGCTGCGGAGATATTAGAACTTATACGCGAAAAAAGAAAAATAAGAAAGAAATGGTAAATAACTAGGTTTCCACTTTTAAAGGCGCAATTAAATAGACTTACTAAACTTCGTCAGGAGAAAATAAAAGAATACAAAAACAAGAACTTCAACTCACAAATGAAAAACCAATCGGCTGGAAAGAGAGACAATTATTCACTATGGAAGGCTACAGCCTGCCTAAAACGTTGTAAACTGAGCTATTTGTAGAGCACTTATATAATACGTTTCATCCCTATGATATGGAAGATTTTAATATGCCTAGTACTGTCCAAGAATCTGAAGATATTCAACCAGTTTCAATGTCAGAAACCATTGGAGAAATATCAAATCTAAAGTCGGGAAAAAGTCCTGGTTTCGTCTTGATAAGTGCCGAAGTTCTTCAGAATCTTCCAATTAAGGCCATGTTTGAACTTTAAATATTTTCCACTAATTTGGAAAGTTTCTGATGTAATAATGATAAATAAGCCCGGTAAAAATGCCAATGTAGTCACATCTTATCGTCCTACTGCCTTATTTCCTACAATGGGAAAACTATTTGAAAAATGTTTGTATAAAAGGTTGAATGAAAAAATTTTACGAAAGCAACTGATAAGTTTACATCAATTCGGTTTTAGAGAAGAACATTCTACGATTGATCAAGTTCATCGAATTACTCATAAAATAGTAGAAGCCTTGGAACAAAGAAAAGTATGCTCAGCTGGAATATTAAATTAAATGAAAGTAAATCAGTCCATGTTGACTTCACCTATAAATCTATACACTATAGGCCCATTAGAGTATCAAACTCTATAATTCCATATGCCAATCATGCTAAATACCTTGGTATGACGCTAGATGCGAAGCTCAAATGGAGTGAACACATCAAAATGAAAGTAAAAGAACTGAACCTAAAATATAATAGATTAAAACGGATACTTGGTAGAAGATCTCCAGTGTTATTTGAAAATAAACTTCTTATTTATAGTCAAGTTTTGAAACCAGTATGGGCTTATGGAGTACAAATATGGGGTTGTGGTGCGAGGAACAAAGTTGAGAATATTCAACGTTGTCAAAATAAAATACTAAGAAAAATGGTGAATGTGCACTATTTATATCAGGAATAATGATTTACACAAAGATCTTGGTGTCATGAAGGTCACAGAAGTTGTACAACTATTAGCATCAAAACACAAAGACAGACTACAGAATCATTTAAACTCGGAGGCTGCCATATTATGCAACGATTGGATCTACACAAGAAGACTGAAAAGAACCAAACCACAGGATTTGGTAATTGTTGATTTACAGTGAATTTTATGTAACAGAAAAGTATTACTTGTTAGTTTAAGACTAGGTGTAATGAAATGAAATGTGTATACTTGTATATGAACTTAAATTACATTTCAATAAAAAAAAATTCTTTATATTTTTCAATGAAATGGAAGGATTTTTTGTTTGATTCATAATACCAAGACCACTGAACTCAGCGGCTTAATTCATTCCAAAAATCATGCCCCATAGTGCACTGGTTACACTGTTTTAAATAAAAATTAATAAAGTATATATGTATTATGGCGACTTTAGGTTCACTTCTGACGAAATTTACGAATTCGGAACAGATTATTATTATTTTTTTATTTTGAAAAATTATCTTCATTATTTTGAAAAAAGATACATTTTATAGTCGAAATGTTAAAATAAGGTGCTTTGGCGATTAACGAGTTGGGAGATTGGCTACCGAAATGGAAGATATAATTCAATGGTAATGACAGACATATAGTTTATATAGCCATGGTATGTATACTACGGTAATTGTTACTAATATAGTGTGAAAGACATTTAGTATGCATACAACTGTTATATATGGTAGTCACCTAAAATGCAAAAGGGTCTATGAATACTTTTTGTAATTTGCAAAAAACTTAATAAACATGATGACGAATAACAACAATATTTTATTAAGCCTCTTTGCCTTGTAAAATGAATCATTGGATGTTATGCTCTTACAAATTTCTCACATAAACTCAATCAAGAACTTAGTTTTATTTATTTATTTTTCTTTTTGTTTGTTAGGCGCTTTCATTACTGTGTCCCGATTGCCTTGGTTAAGCTGGATATTCTCTGGTCAGTTTATGTCGATGCTCAATATCGTTGACAGCATGAGGGCATGTGCAGTATTGCCAGACTCGGCTGGACCGATCTCGATGCAAGGAGGACAAAATGTCTTCTCACACTATATCGTGTGGCCATACACCAATACACCACAATTGCGGTCCCAACGGGTCACTGTCTGATCGACTTGGAATTGCAGGAGTTGTGGTTTCGAAGAGGAGGAGGAGACTGTCTTTCACCTTATGTGTCAATTTCTGGCTCTTGCTGCCAGAAGGCAAAGGTTCTTGAACTCCTACTTTTTTGGCATTTTTGACTGAACTCTCCAGGATAAAGATGGACGCAATTGCGGGATTTATTTTTGAGGCTAAATGGTTTCAACGCAAATTATTTGATCCCCGGGTTGGCATGTATGCATGTGGCATCACAAGCGGCCTAATATCTGGTCTAAGTGGGACTCCTTCCCTTTTGTGGGGTCCACCACCTTACCTAACCTAACCTAGGCACTTTGGCATTTCAGGTGATAATATGTTGAAGACATTATTTGAATTTTTAAAGAAAAATTCAAAAATTAACTGTCATTCAAAATACAGTATGAAAAATTCGCATTCGTACAACCATTAAAATTTATTTACAGGAATTTAGTTATTTTTCTAAAAAAAAAAAAAAATATGACTAAAGTGGTGTTTTGTATTTATTTTAAATAATATCATAAAATGATAACCGTATAAAAAGTAGTTACAAAATTTATACTTATAAATAAAATTGATTTTATAAAATGTAGTTTGAAAATATGTACGAAAAGGTATTTTGCATACGGTATTTTAAGTTGAATTTACTGACTTTATGCTACGATTTCTTAGTTTTTATTGAAAGGAGCTGTGTTCAGTAAGTAGTGATGACACCATATAATACATTTATATCACGTTCATCTTATTTTAAATGGCTTAGTTGTAATACAGGTTAACACAAACGTAGTATACTATGCTATTATAGTATATAAATCCTATGTCTACCAAGGCTATACGAGTACAATACTACAATAAAGTAAAGTATCTCGGCATACACTTTGGCCGCCGCCTTACGTGGGACTAACAATTATATATCCGAAGCTGAGAACCAGCCAGTTCTATTGGTTTATCGGAATAATTTTAACCCTTGATTTAGACCTTAAGATGCTTTTGTACAAAAGAGCCTCACCGTCCAATGTAGAGAAACTTTAAAGGAGAAAGCATAAGCTTTTTAGAATAATTACGTGTTCTTGAGGATCTCAATATTCAAGGGACAGTATCACCTATGTCACGATGCTTACATCTCATCCTAACAGTTTTGCAAGAGATTCACTTTAGTTTGAGGATTACAGACGTACAAATAGGATTTAAACAACTGATCTAATCAGATAACATCAACTGCAGCGGCAATAACAACTTTATTTTTCTTTTAAGTAAAGATTTGAAATCTTATTGTGAATAACGAAACACAAGATCCATAAACAAAATATGGATATAAAAATAAATGTGACATACGGCGTTTGAAATTCAGTCATTTTTGGCAATTCTACTTCTGGACTTTTCCATGATATTCATCTCACGGGCTATGATTTTCTGTTTCCGTATAGGCTTGTGTTGAATTCTTGAATTGAAAGTTTTAACGACTTGTGCGGATTGTCCGTAGACAGACCGATAGTAGGCGGGTCTCCTCAAATAATATGCAGACGCATATGATATTAAGTGATATTTTATTTCTCGATTTAAAGGCCCTATAATAGTGATTTGAATTTCATTATCTGACCACTTCATGTTGGTAATTGAAACAATGTGAATTTTGTCTTCAGATCAAGATAATGGATATATTTTATGTTGGTACACAAAGCCTACTAATATAAAAACTAGGGCATTTGTAAACGAGCATCAGCACAGAAGTATTATTTCTTACAGCACCTTCATTAATTTTGCAGCCTATTTGAGTAGGTGTTGAGTGCTTTAAAATTTCTTACGTGTTATCTTGCATAAATTTGAAAAAAAATAATTCTTCAACTGATCCAATATTGAAAGTAATAATTTTTGAATTTTATTTAATAATAAAATAATTACTTTTGCAAACTCTGATTACACAAAAATTTTTATTAAAAGTTAAAGAACTTTCTACGTATTTTATCACATTCATGCTTAATATTAATCATCAGAGGAAATACAGATCTGACAATAATCTTGACTATTTCTCATCCAATGTGACAACCAAGTATTCCTTTCAAAGTCAATAGTCAGACAAATATAGACAAATATTTGCAAATGTTTGACTGTGTGATGTTTTTCAGACTGATGCCAAAGAGGAATTAGTCTCTGGCAAATAAAAGCTAATCCATCCATCCGTCTATGCTGGAATAAAAATCTGCCACAACATCACCAACCGCAATCAGTCAACCAAACAAATTAAAATCAGCCACATTTACCAGAAACAAGCGGCTCCATTTGATGCCAACCAGCGACCTGCAGAACGACCGAAAGACGTCGTCATCATTTTTGCTACTAATCCTTTTCTCAACAACTTGACAGCTGCTTGGCATCCTTTTTCACAAATTTTAGCTGTGCCATCAATCACCGGATGTGTTATGGATGTTATGCCAGTCAGTGACTTCACGTTATGCTTCCTCCTCTTTCGCTCTTTCTCTCTACCTTAACTTTTAATATAAATTTCGCCAGGCTTTTGGCTTTTTAGCTGCAGTTGCTGATGCTGGTCTTATTGGACTAATTACTCACGCAATAAACGCAAACGAAAAGATCAAATTTTGTTCTTTTTTCTTTTTTTGTATTTTTAATTCTGCCTTTTCGTCTACATCATCATTTTATTCTGTTCACTCATCATTTTGTATACTCCTCGCACAGTGGCATAAAGAAGTAAATCTTTATTGTATGAATTTGCCTTTTTCGAGTCTCTGACTTTAATTCCTCATCTTCACATTGATCTCATTGTCGATCATTTATTTGTATTATTTTTTATTATTTTATTTGACATTCTCTAGCATCAAGTTTAAAAGAGTGCGCTCATGAAAATAATGTTTGTTAAAGTCAAGCTAATGGTGTGTGATAACTTTGACTTGGCGGGTAATATTATTTGGTTGTAATTATTATATCTTTGCAACAGTATACTTTAGCAAAATTATAAAGTACAATCCATTTTACAAAATAATAATAATAATTATTGAAGAAATAATTCGGTACTTCAAAAATGTGCTCATTAAAAAATATATTCCTCTTGAATTTCCAAGGCCACAATAATCAAAAAATTTAATTTGTAAATCAATAGATTCAAATTATTTGCAATATAACACTAATTAACAAGTAAGTCCATTAACAGTCAAATAATATTATCAATCTTATCCAAGTTCTTAGCAGCCGCTTAAATTACTGTCTGAGCATAAAGTATAGGCTCAGAAAGGAAACATGTGCAGTCTTTACCAAAACACGGTGTGAGCTCAAAATTTAGTAGCAACAGTCTACATTCAAGTGTTTGCTCTTCATTCAACTACCTATCTGCCCTTTGTAGTAGCCGACTATCTATTATTGGGCAGATTTCCATTGTTCTCTATCGTTGATCTCCCTTCGTAATATTGTTGGCATGTATGAAGGTGCTATCCTCCGATAACGACGAACGACGTTAGCGAAAAAACCGACTTGCAACTTATGTGTGTAACATCTAGTTAAATAATATAATTTTGGACTGTTTGATCCAAACAGTCTTCATAGTAACAAGTTAGTCTCCAAAATAAATCTCCCCATGCGAGAACCTTTATTTTAGAGAGTTCAGTTTAGGATGACAATAAATAAAAGGCCAAGTAGCTCTGTCAGAGGGGCTAAGCACTGACACATGAGGTGAAAAATAGTCTCTTTCTCCTTTCCAGAACCACAGCTCCTGCCAAATTATGTTAAGGAATGTTGAGTCTATTGCCATGACTTCCAAAAAGGCATTAGCCAATGAGAACCAAAATAGTTCGATAGCTAGTCATGCAATTCAAGGATCGGTCTAGCAGAGCCTAGCGATACCGGACGTGCCTTAAAGCCTTCAACGAAATTATGTCGCTTTATACATTGACCGGTGGGTATTCAGCTTAACCGAGACACTCGGAACACCAATGTCCTGTTCTTGTTAAAAAATTACGAGCACCATACCCGCTCTAGCCAGTTCATCAGCACCGCAATGAGGACCATCCGTGGTATATCCAAGTGGGATGGTGCGAAAAGAATCAATTTTAATACACGCAAGATCCAATGTTGTTTTTTGACAGACAGACGTAGTGAAGTGGTGTCATCTGTAACTATGTAACTGTGGGTAGAGTACATATTAAGATATCAATGCTCTTGATGTTCTGGGCATGAGATTTCAATGCGACGTTAGTTGGAACTATCACATATTTTAGACGGTGTAAGAAATACTTCACCCCATCTGATCTCCTTAAGATCTACAAAACCTACGTCCGACCTAAAATACAATAAAATACTTATGTTGTAGCCGATGCTTCAAAGTCTATTTTAAAGCTTCTCCACCGCTTACAAGAGGATCGAAAGTGCTTATTAATGTCGACAAGATAGCCAACTCTATCGATTCATTAGAGCGTCGTTGCAATGTGGCGTGTGTTTCATTGTTCTATGGATACTATAACGGAATGTGTTCTATCGAAATAAGAGGATTAATTTTCGATAATAACATATTTTTATGTGGTACCCGTATTTCTCATAGAGCTCATCGTTTTATAATTAACTGACCAGCATTATATAGAGAATGCGTACTTAAGTCGACTACTCGCTCTTTCTACTAGCACAATGCACCGCATGGGTAAAGGTCTTCCATTGAGTACTGATCTGAAGTTAAAAAAAACCATTAAGTTTCACACCATTGTCACAGTTATTTGAGCATCTGTTTACCAGAATTAAGGTCTGTTCAGTCCTTTAATTCGAATACCAGAAGCTCTGGAAACACAAACCCAAGCTGTGATATTATATGAAAACAATAATACAGAAGAGCACTGCTTTAGGAATAGTGCCAACATAATCTTCACAAAAAGTCTGATATTTCCAAATGAACGGTGCAGCGTACTAGACATAGAGGGCAGTGGCTAATTGTCTTTCGACAAGTATGGCTTGCTTGCCTTGGATGTAGAATTTGAAATCAACTTTAAAATAATGGCAGATTACAAATAAAATCAATAAAAAAATTAACTGCGTGTTGTTTTAACCCATTAGCGCCAAAGTTATATATTAAGTTTGGAATATATTTTCACAGTAGACTAGTGCATAGTTGGTTCCCACCAAAGACTTTGCCCTGTTGCACTACACCATACACATGGTCTTATTCACTCCGTTTGTAATAATTATAACATATTTTAATATTGTTGTGCAACTTAAATAAAAAAAAAATAATAATTTTGTTACAAGAAATAAAAGACAAGTTCAGAATTATTTTTAAGTATTTTTGTTCTTCTTAAATTTTTCCATAAATAGGATTGACTTAATTAACAATAAGTGTCCAAATGGAAACATTGGCCGCTAATGACTTAATGCCACTACCTATTCTTTTAATGAACTCTGAATTTTAATGTACCATTTCTTAAATACGTGTTATATTAGATTTTAACAACCACCATTTTTTTTCCCGTTATTACTAAGATTTTTCTGTGAGTGTATTTATAAAAGCAATACTGTGTGTCTGAAATTTATCATTTGCGAACATTAGCTTAACATGGTAGTGCTGCCAGTGATGGCATATGTGATCCATCAATTTTTGCTCATATTCACTTGTTGTTCACAAGTTCTACATTTTCAAGGTCATTTTCATCATTGGACATTTGGAAAAATCATGATTGTTGTCGCGTCTTAGTTTCGTTTTTTTTTTTGCAATTTGACCGATACATTCGTTTTAGGCGCAGCATGTCTTGCTTTTGTAATTTCAATATCTGCATCAGCTTTTTTTTATTATTCAGTTGCATTCATAAATCAATCATTCATTAGTAACTCAACTTGTCCAAGTTGTGTCACAATTTGTGAAGGATGATATTGCTGTTGCAAATAATATGTGGCTGACAATGATGAACGTGTCTTGTCCACCATTAAGATGAATATTTAAGAGACAGTCTTTGTTTGCCATCAACAAAATAAAAATAAATTTTTATTCAAAGACAAACACTTGTAAGCAAATTGTGTTCTTTTTGTCTGAAATCGTAAATTAAGTTGACCGACCAAGCTATTATTTATTTGATATATTGTTGTTGTGTTTTCTTTATTTAGTCTTAGATATGATCTCATGTCATTTGGATGGATGTCAGTCGGAGTTTATACACAGTAGTGTAAAACAATGAGAGGAACATCAATCTTTTCAAAATTTCTTTAGTTTTATTTTAAACTTTTACATAAATACCATAAAATAAAAATTATTAGTTAATTTTAAGATACTGAAATTGTCTACGCAGAAGTATATAAAATAATTAAATTCAATGCTTTTTCAATCCTCAAAATTTTCCACACTTAAGCTAACATTTGCATGCATTTTATTCCCACAGTATCATATCTTTTAAATTATCTAAGCGGTATTCCATAAGATCTAAGTATAACCCAAATAAATATTTACATGTGGCATTCACAGCAGCTGTTTTTACTTTGTTTTAATAACCTACGAGTATGTCATTTTAGAGGGTATATATATATATATATATATATATATCTGTCACTTACAAGCACTTAGTCAATGAACATATTAATGTTAACAATAAAGTTAATGTCAACAAAGTAGCGTTTGGTGAAAGTTTGGATCAGTGGATTACTATGTGCGAAATTCGAAACCGCTCAAGCTGAAACTACCATCTAAAATATAACGAATCGTTTATGAAGCCCGCATAACCATCCAAATAATTCTCTGTATTTGGTGAAACCAAAAGGATCCCATGTATTAAAAATCAGGCCAGGTAATCATAGGGATACAGTACCGACTAGCGTTAGCCGAAAAACACCCGGAAAATGTGTCGAAATATTCCATTATGGTAACACTAGACAACATTTTGCAATACGTGTTTAAAACTATTTAGAAAATATTAGTTGGATGGGTAAACTTTACAGTCCTGGCCTTGCTTCCACTAACTACATTTTGTTTCGATGGATGCAGAATGCTTTTAACGGAATACCTTTGATTCAGAAAAATGTATTCGAAATTAGCTTGATTAGTTCTTGTCTTCAGTAACTTTTGAAGCATATTCTAAAGGGTCCGCCATCCAAAATTTTTTTTTTTCAACTAGTGCTTATTTCGTGAATGGTAACACTTAGCTCATATCTGATTTGACAGATAATTAGTTTTATCCTTCCGCTAAACGAATATGGTTGTGTATACGCTTGAACAACCCTGGGAAATTACTTTGAAAATCATGGTAATGTTGCAGTTGAAGCTCATTTTGGTCTTGGCGGGTATGTAAACAAGCAAAATTGTCGCATTTGGGGCACAGTAAACCCGCACGCATACATTGAAAAGCCGATACACCCAAGACGAGTCACTGTTTGGTGCGGATTTTGGTCCAGAGGCATAATTGGGCCATTTTTCTTCGAAAATGAGCAAGGAGTGGCTGTTTCAGTCAATGGCGATCGTTATCGGGCCATGTTGAACGAATTTTTATGCACAAAAATTGAAGAGGAGGATATTAGCAACATTTTGATTTCAACAGGACGGCGCTGCGTGCCACACACCCGAAGCTACACTCGATGTTTTGCGCCCTGTTTTTGAAGATCGCATTATTAGCCGCAGAGCTGATGTTGTTTGGCCACCTCGGAGCTGCGATTTGACACCGTTGGACTATTATTTGTGGGGTGCCGTCAAAGATAAGTGTTACGCCAACAAGACAGAGACAATTGACGCTTTAAAGGACAAAATTCGTGAAGCCATTGGTGAAATACAGCTGCACACAATCGATAATGTGCTTAAAAATTGGACCAATCGTGTAGGCTACTGCATGGCCAGCCTAGGCAGCCATTTGAATGAAATTATTTTCCATTATTAACGCGAAGGATTGTACTTTCAAATAAAAAAGCAATTTGAGAAAATATTCAGTAGTTGTTTTTATAGTATTTTCAAAAAAAAAAAAAATTATTTGGCGGACCCTATATATGTTATCATATGCCAGTAGTGTTCATAAAGAAAAACACAGTTAACATGCGATCATACACTGCCATTAAATTGCTGCATGGAAAAATGTATAGATATTTGTACGAAATATAATATGTGGTTTGTAGGAATAATATTTCATTTCAGCAACCCTGCGTGTAATATATACGAAGAAAATAAATAAATACTCGAATAACTTCGTAAGCCGGTTATTATGAACGAGCAATACTGATTGTCATATGCTGAGAGCTAAGGATATACAATAATTTGAATAATTTTATTCTGTAAAGCTGAGATCACATGATTGACGCAGTGCATTAATTGCACTGTTCTACAGCAAAAAACGCCTCTAAAAACTATATGGAATATAACGATCTTGATGCGCTGAATTCAAATCTGTTTTCACTTTTCTCCATCGGTCTCAAATTTTTTTTTATGACCCAAAATATGGTAGTTATGTAAATATATTTCATCATAACTTGAAAACGATTGGACCGTTAAGGAACATCTAGAATTTCCATTCTGAATATTTTCGTTCTAGACAATTGCTAGATAACATACTTACCACAGCTGAAATTCTTCGTCTTGGCAGGTTCAGTATTTGAAAATGAGCAGTTCTCCTTTAATCAATAATCGGCCGCAGCTCGCTTGCTTATAGGAAGAAATCCGACCTTTCTGCTAGAGAATATATCAGGATGGATATACTAACACTTTCTTTTGCCAAAAGAACTTGCGCCGTCGTAACCCATCTTGCAAGTTCATTTGCCACAAAATATCTAGGAATATCGCTGTGTCCAAATGTTCCGTCATCACCATTAGTGACGAGTGGCATTCTCACACCCTCAGGAAGTTAGCGAACATAGACTTCGGAGACTACCGGTATAAACACATACTCTTCTAATGTTTGGGGATTATTTCATGCAGGCCAATTAGCGACTTCTCGAATGGTTTTCACATCTGGCTTAAACGCGCTGCAATGATCAGGCAGTCTATGCGTAACTCTAATGTGAAAATCCCAGTCGATTTAAGAATCACTAGCGGTGAATCGTAAATTCATCAAGTCTTACTCCAGTGAATTCGGCCCGGACCTCTTCCTAGGGATATGTGTCATGTATTTATCGACTAGAAGTGAAGATGAGTTTATATACTAAGTAGTTATGAGAGAACTGATAACCTTGATCAAAACGCCAAGTATAACAAATTAAGTAAATATTTTATATAATTATCACTCAATTTTTAATAGAAGTTTTCATATAATTATCCTCTGTTTGTTGCAACACTATTCCCAGCAGCATTAAACAATTTTCAAAATCTCCGCCTTTATTTCTTGCTACTCGTAATATACTTTCCAATGATCTTTGAAACTTGTTCACTTTTTTAAGCTGAACTAAAACGAAACCGAAAAAAATGAGTCACAGCAGGCAATAATATTAACAACAACAACAGCAACAAGAGAGAAAAAATATGTGAAATCATTGTAACACTCATTACATTTCAACTTGTAAATAGTTTTTAAAAAATTTTTGAAATTTGATCCTTTTTTGTTAATTGTTTATTGTAAATGTTACAAATAGTTGGTAAAGACTTGAAACCATGAAAGCCACTCATTAAATGCGCTAAAAGTAACATTTTACATTGACAGCAGAGGGCAGACGATCAGTTTTATTTGAATGCAAAACGAGGCAGGCACAGTTTGGTAGTCAGCCAAGCCAGTTATGGGATTTTAATATATTTTGTTGGTGTTTGGTGTTGGCTAGTCGGTTGTTTCGTTGGCTGCCTCATACTCTACAATTTGGACAAGTACAACATTAAAAACTAAACAACTGATATTTCACAAAAACGACATAAACACCTTAAGTTTTGTTTTTGTTTTTTTTCTCTCTCTCTTCTACATTGGATCTGTTTTCACTGCAATTTCAAAATGTTTTTTCTTTCTTTCTTTTTTAAAGCTACGAATTATGTTAGTGGTCGTATGAATGTATCTCAAGACACAGAAGGAAAATATCAAAAAAATACAGGCAAAAAACAAGGATATTTTTAAATTCTGTTTACAGTGGCAGTAGAAATTTAAATGCTACAGTTTAGGCGTTTTATGGAGAATCAATGTTTCAGATAAATTTTACGAACGCACTTTCAATTTAAAACAATTTCTTAAAGAGTATAAGCATTTTTTTAGAATTATTTATTTGAAAATTTAAAACGCTAGAGTTGCAGATCAGCCACATTATTTTCATCTCATTAAGAAGGAAAATTATTGTAAAACTTACTGGAATAGAATTTAAGTAGTTTATGTAGCTTTCTCACAATATAAGCAAATATTGATAGTTTAAGTTGTTTTTTGTTTTCGAAAATAAATACACAACTTTCATTCAAGGTTTTGTACTCTGGGTGTATTACTTCAAAATGCGGTATGTTTTGTATATTTCCAACGTTTGTTGTGAAATAATAGTACAGATGGTTAGTAACCCTTTCCCATCTTTCAGTCAACGTATGAATTCCACGCCCAAGGAACTGTAAAAGCAAATCAAGAAAATTTTGAATACTCTATTAAATTTAAGTGCAAATAATAATGGAAGGGAGCAACTATTTTTTTAATATATTTCTTTAAATTATCTTAGTCACAACATTTAGTCACATAAGCGTTATTAAAATAATGGCTTTTTGTTTCTGTGATCATCTGACCCGTTTTCAGCACAGGACTCTACCTAGAGTGTCATCATGGTGCCATGAATATTTGGTTTTAGAATTAATTTTTCTAGTAATACGTGCTTCGAATAATAACACTGCGTTTAAGATGTATACCTCACATGCGAAAACATTTTTCTTTATCTTTTGGCTTCAAATTTTAGCTTAAACTAACTTGCTTTTGATTGAATTCCGTCAATTAAAATGTTTTGAAATTGCTACTTGAGCGGTTTCTGACGGTTTTGTAGTTTATTCTCAAAAGTAATGCCTCCAATTCTTCATATTCGGACTCTTTTGTCTGGCCTGAGTCGTTTTTATAGGGTTCACTTAATCCACTGTAAAATTTTTGTGCTATTTTTTCATGCGTATCTGTTGTGTGATAGGTAAAAGAAGTGCTTCTTATTAGTATTACGCCATAAAAATTCCTTCAACTAATGCAGACGCTGTTCTTTTTTTGGTGTTTTATATTGTTTTTTTTCTTAATTTTTTTTTCGATATATTTTTATTTTAAAAATTAATTTTAAGCCCTCTTTCCAGTGTACACAGCCATCTATGTAAGAAAAAAATTTTATTTTTTCCAGCAGAGTGCTCTAAGAGGCAAATTCTTAAACTACGCACACAATTGTAAAATGCAATGGTATAAATCTGCCGGTCGCTGATCCATAGAGTATTTTTAAATAAAACAACACTAACAACACGGTACAACAAAAGAAAAAAAACTTTGGTAGTGATACTATTTTTCTGTTAGGCGCTGTCGAGTAGACCAAGAATCTCTTTTTGAAGTTTTCGAAACACCTCAAAAATCTTGAATTATGGGTAAAAAACGGCTTTTCGTGCCTACACACACTTTTAATAACTACTTCTACTAATAACTTAGCTGAGTATTAACCGGTATTACGAGGATGTGATCAGTTGCTTCACTGAAAAGATTAAAAACGTTGTCAGTTTCTAATGGATTTCTGAAACCAAAGACTCATTTTATTTGTATCTTAACATAGTTTCTTAATTAATTAAAAAATAGTATGGTTTCTATATAAATTAGTGCGCTAAGACATTCCAAAACTTGAAAAATGTGAAAAAAATGGATATTAAATGTCTTTGCTTTAGAAATGCACACAGATTCCTCAAGGTTACTTAACCCTAATATGTATTCCAATAAAACAAAACACCTTTAACGGGGTGACAGGGTATCCGGGTACCACATAGATAATATACGCAGTTTCCTATTATTATAGTACTCACATATTTTGTTTAGTGCAACATAAATTGAAATACGGAGATACAGCATCGGAAGCATCTAATGCAGAGCAAGATAGATGTATAGAACCTGATGAAAATTCATACAAAAGAAAAAAAAGTGAAAATAAAGTTTCCGAATTCCTGTGAATGTCCACCAAACAAAGTATTTATACCATTTACAGAAAAAAAAGCCAAACGCTTTTTTATGAATACCAATCTTTTGCGGAGCACATAAATCAAGATCTGAGCATCCACCAGAATTATGGAAACCAAACCACTTACCAATATTGCGTGCGGCAATGTCCCGTAATAGATTAAGACTACCTTCACGCTTTATTCGTTTCGATAACTAACAAACTTGAGCAAGGCGTGTTGAAATAGATAAATGTGCTGTGATTAGAGACATTTGGACCATGCTTTAGTATTTAAAAGTTACAAGTCAGTCGAGAGTATTATCGTTGATGAACAATTCTTTGGGTATAGAGGACGTACCCAATTCATACAATCATATTACACTGGTGGGAACAGTGAAAGAAAAAAAGTTTCTGCCATCAAATATGCTGCCTCATAAAGATAGCTAAGAATAAGTATGTTTATTTATTTTTGTAAAACTATAAAGCTGAATTGAAACACATAAATTCACATTTGGTCATATATTTTGTGTAATGGTACCCGGGTACCCCGTCACCCTGTTAAGATTTACTACTTCCTCCTATGCTGAAACACAAATGTACAAAGGAAACTCCAATTAAAATACAAAAAGTTACCCGGGTACGCTGTCACACACATAAGGGTTAAATGATATGTATAACATTTGAAAGGTATATTTCTCATCTTCCCGAATCCGCATAGAATTGGTTATAAAAAATAAAATTGGTTAATAGTCTGTAAAAAAAAATCTGCGACATACATGGTTTCATGATGATATATGATCACTACGACTAGTTGTTACAAGCATATCTTATCAGCTGCTTATTTGATACTTTTTGATCATTTTTTTTTTCTTGATAATATTTAATTCAAGGCAACTGCCCTGTTGGCCTTTAATAATTATCACATGGATTTAATATACCCCCAAGCAAAGAAATCAAAAAGTGTAAAATTGCACGAGCTTGGAGTAAAGAAAAAGGTAAAATTTGTAAAATAACATTATCGCCAAACATACAAACGTAATTTAAATTAAAGAGAATTTTAAAGACAAATCAAGAACAGTTTAATCCAACAAATCAAGATCTTTTGCAATTTAAAAATGTAGCCATTGAAACAGTTTTGACATTAGAATAGCGTGCGTGTGGTCTGGCTGATTCTCAATGATCTTCGTACAATAAAGGAGTCTCCAATTCAGTTAAAATAGTTTTTTTTATACAAAATACATTGTCCAGTCGAAATTGCAGGGTCGATTACTTCACCAAAAGAGGCACATTGAATCCACTTCCTCTTTTCTATTCAAAAATATATAATTTTCATTAATGTGCAAAAACAAATACAAACTAAATAACGGCATCCAAAAGCTTCCTTCACTTGTCAAAATAATTGGCAAAATAGCAAGTATTTGGTAAAGCCAAATTAAGTGCAAGTGTGAACACACTTTAACAGAAGCAATGTTTAGATACTAAAACAACAGTCTTAACAGCGGCAAGCAGCAACATTCAATATTTGCCTGTATTGTGTGCATAGTATTATAGTTGTTGTTGCGACTGCAAAGGAGTAGTTGCACAAATATATCAAATACGATCGATCTTTTTAGAACACATTCGTATTAAGCAATAAATATATAAACAAGCTCTCTCGCACAGTCATATGCTTTCACGAAGAGGGGGACAATTGGTTAAATGTGGTGTGGTGGTTGCTTAAACGTGGCTCAATGTTTGAAAACTACTGATGATTATAGAGTTTTTGTTCACTGTCATGCAACATCGGTATGCTACAACAACAGCAGAATTTTTTGATATTTTAACCTTTACCCCTCTCTGCCCTACCTCAAGCCGATATGCAATACACGGTTTAACGATCATCACAAATGCTAACATATTGGACAATAGCCGATGATGATGATGATGATGCTGACGGTTGTGAGCCAGTGGCTTCTGAAATTCTTAATGCTGATGCCCCTTCTAATACTGGTAGTGGAACTGGTGGTTGTGGTGATTGTTCGTTGGTATTTTCATAGCAGCATCTTTTAACATTATTTTTTCTTGTTGTTTTTGTTGTCTTTTTTTCAACTTAATGCAACAATACAATTTTGCAGCAATAACTAAAGCAACAACAATGCTAACAACAAGATCATAAGCTGAATTGAGTATGTTTGGCATGGTTGGTCGCATTCTGTCAGTTCTACACACATTGACTTCAACTGAATTGACAGTGGCAAGAGACTTGTGCCGGCTTTCATTTAAACATAAAATGTGTACGAATATATTCTTCATCTTCATCTTCTTCCTATACCCACATCTTTAGCAAATGAAAACATTGGCTAACCTTCAGTGTTCAGTTGTTTGCAGTTTAACTTTTTCTCTTCGATTTCATGCAAAATTGCCCATATTGTTATTGTTTTGTTGTTGTTTTTTTTCAGTTTCAACATGTTGCATTGCATTGTTTTGCTGCTTTTTTACTTCAATTTTGCTTCACTTTGTAATGCGTTGAGAAATGATAGCGTTTAGCTGAAACGCTGATACGATTTTGAGATGACAGCTGTGATATGGTCACTCTTATTTTGACTCTGCTATTGTGAGTCTTTTTGGCAAAAGACGCTATCCAACAAAAATAAATTCCAAAGCACCAAAAATGGTTTTGGCAGCTTAGAAGTCATTTAGTTTTCCATCAGATGAAATGTGATTTAGTAGCGTTATTTTTTTAATACATTTTTTTAGGACAGCGATATGCGAGGTTCGTTAAAAAAAAATCACTTTTACGCTTTCTTCAAAATAAAAAATATTAAGCTTTGGATTATGATTGTGATACTGCGAAACATTTTATCTGTTCACAATTTCAGGCGCGTGCTTGTACTGGACATAAACATCATCAAATACGATGTTTGCAGATGCGTAACGAACTTTGTTGTAGAGATTGAGTTTCTTATGATGACGAACGATGTCATCACAGATGACAGATTTCAGATGAATATAGTAACTTTAAATTATATATATGTAGTATGAGAACTTGAACCGATTTTGTTCTATCGACTATATCAGAAGATGGTCATAAGCTCACTTCTGAGTACTTCATTAAAAATAAGCCATTTAATCACAATCTTTAAAAAGTTGGGCTATTGTAGGAATTTATTTTAAAAGAATACATAGGATAAGAAAGAGAAAATTATTACGAAAATAAGTGGAGATTCTTCTAAAGACATTGTCTGAGTCAAGACTTGGGGAAAAAGTAAAAAGAAAAGAAAGAAATCTATGGGTTGACAAACAGCAGCAGCAGACTTCGAATAACCGTTATACCGAAGAACCAAATATATAAAGAGGGCATTGTGTCTATGGAACGAGAACTTATAACCTAGATACCTGTAAGAGTAAATCGATGACCTGCTAAGCTTGGAGACAAAAATAACACTACTTTACAAATTCAACTTTTTGATCAGAGCCGTTGTCTGAGACACTGATTAGAATCCGGATTTTTTTTTCAAGATTGATTCTAGTTTTCGAATTCTCTAATGTTGGCAGCACTGCACTGTCATAACGACAATCAGCTGTTGATATCGCTAGAAACATCATTTCAATTTTATTCTTAAAGATCTTGTTTGTTAAAAAACCTGTGAAAATGCAAAAACGAGTCCAAGCTTTTTTGTTATGTTTACGGATGCTCTATGAAAGAAAATGTGCTTCATTATTTTGGTTTCTTTGTAACAAACACTCACAGGCCGTGGGTACTGATATTATTTTGTAACGCATGTAGCACAAAACTGTAGAAAAGGTTAGTTGGTCAAGAAGTATACTTTCCATTATTAATGCCAATATTATGGACGATGATTGTGTCGAATATTAATATTTTTTGTTTGACGAATGTGGTCGGCAAAAAAAAGTCATCGGTGTCCAAGGTAGTAGGTATAAGTGCAAGTTTCATAGGAACAATTCATCACCGACAAAGAGTTCATCATTGACCGAAGATTTTAACATGGAAAAAAATATTTAATTTTGCAAAGTCTACTTGATTTGTGATTTGGATATATCGCATCCAAACCTAGAATGGAAATGTCTTGACACTTAAATAAAAGCCACTATTTATAGAACCAGAAATAGGGTTTTTTGTTTTTTACAAAATTATCGCAAAATTGGAGCCACAGTGTCTCTCAAAATACAAATTCTTCCTTCATATTTCGGTTTTTTCTGAGAAGGAACACCTACACAAAGATTTGGCGAAAATCGAAAGACAATATCAGGGATTTTGAGACGTTAGCTGAGCGACTACTTTTAGACTCTAATGCATAAAATAGAATCCAAGCAATACAAACGACACAGTTCGACTGCTCTTCAATACTATATTTTCACTTTATATTGGATAAAGTGGATATTTATTTTCAAAAATTTTAAGCCATTATCTTATTCAATATCTTGAAAGTAATAACCAATCTTAACATCTTCTCTTATTTGCTCTGATCCAAAACCGTGTATACTTGTCTAATTATAAAGAAACTGAAACAAGATATATGCCCCCAAGGGAGTTACAGAAGAAATCGAGTTTTTTCAGCATTTTCCAATCTTTCAATAGAAATAACTGATTGACGCTTAGCTGTAATGTTTTTTTTTTTTTTGTTTTTGTTTTTTGTATTTTTTTTTCCAGGTAACTAGAAACAATATTACACACTAAGAATCATAAAATCAGTGCCTCATTGGTCAAATAAAACTTCGCAAATCTTGTTTAGAGACGATATACTTTTAAAAGTAAAAATAATCAAAGACAGATAATTAACATTTAGGCCGAATTAAGAACTAACAATTTTATCAGTCCCTATTTATTCCAAATGAAGTAACTTTCGTTATAGTGAATGGTGCACGAGTAATGCTGAATAATTTTTGTGTCAAAAACACAATGGGATAAATGTCAATAACTTGAGGTTTCTCCATGCCATGTAAACATTTGCAAAAGCGACTTAAATATTTATTTGAGGCGATAAACGAATACCTGTCATTTACTTTTTATGTTTTCCGCTGATGCCCCGTAGGATGCCATTCTAACAACTGTAATGTTGTGAGTAGCTTGTCCCTCTACTTGAGAGGCTTCACGTGTCCCCACAAAAGTGATCTTGGCTGCCAATGGACTGCTCCAAGACGTGAGATTAATCGCGCACCAAACTCACCGCTCAATAGTTTCATGGTATCCCGTATAGTGGCATATGGCACCGTCTTGTTGAAACGACATGTCAACTTAATCTAATTCTTCCATTTTGAGCTAAATGAAGTCGGATCTCACGATACCTTGCGATTCTCATCGTTCTTAAAGAAATACAATCCATTGATATCGCTATACCAAACAGTGTATATTTCAGAATGCATTGGCAGCTCCAGAACTCACATTAAATCTAATAATTCTGTTTGTTGACGTACCCATTGAGCCGAAATTGAGCTTCGGCCGCTGAGTTTGATTTTCGATAGAAAAATAGATCTTCATCCAACATTTCTAAGGCCCATTCAACAAACCAATGAAGTTGTGGTGCTCTTCAGTTCTTGCAGCGGCTGTATTTTGTATGGTTTCATAACGCGCTCTTTAAAAATCTTCCAGGTCGTCGAATAATAAAAGACCAGTTGTTGACAAAGGTGACGACATTAGCCAGAACAGCAGCTTTTTGGTTTTCAGGATAGTGCAATATTAGGCCTCCTAACTAATTTCTTTGAGCGAACAGCATTCATTCTATTAACAGCAAAAGTTTTTAAAAAATAGTACAAAATTAAATTAACAACATGCGCTATGTAGCAGCACGTAGTGTTCATTTACCAGATAATATTTTTCAAAACGTTAATCTTATAGAACTTTTTTCCATACAAAATTGTATTTAATTTATTCACTTTATTTTATTATATAGCAAAATTCGGATGCTCATGTAAAAACGCATTTTACAAAGAATTTTTATCATCAAGCGTAGAACAAATGTTAAGTGTTATAATCATTATATTGTATTTCAAGAGACAAAATATTCTCTGTACAATCAAATAACTAACCAGCCAGCCTGCTAAACATATTCCGCACAACCAACCATGATCGTCAGCCACATCCTTAAAATAATCATCAACATCAGCGACAATAGCCAGAGCAAATGTTAGTCTCATCGGTATAATGGTCTTCTTTAACACAATAGTTCGTTTTTTCCCTTATTTTTCTTGTAAATAAATACTTACGTGTATTGGGACAGACATATAGTCGGTTGCAACAACAATTGTTAATAATGGCGTACTACTGACTACCACCAGCTATACTGCTCGTTACAACAATAATAATAACAAACTAAATATGTATCAACAGGCCAACATGTCGATCGTTTTGTATTGATCACTTTGCAGACATCCACACACACACACTGGCACACACACATACTGTTCTCTGTAACTCACATACCATTACAGTGTCCCACTACAGCAAGGATGCGATACGTTTTGAATTCGTTTTGGTATTTCCAATGCATTGTTACGCAGTGATTTCTCCAGCTCTGACATTTTGGAATTTCGTTAAACGCGCGCTTGCGTTCATGTCTCATCAGCTTGTTAGTAACGAGTAACACACAGAACACAACAAAAATCAACATAATAAGACAGGATATTATGCAGGTGATGAAAGGCGCTCATGGGGAACACTACGTACCATTAATAATTTTGAAAATCGAGAATTAAAAAATTTTTGTTAATAAATTTATACCTTCTGTTCATTATTACTTAAATAGATTTAAAATTTATTTCCCCGCCTTTAATATATTTTTGGCAATTCAGCAATCAAAGGCCAATTACGGAACTTTTCGTTTAATATTGTATTAACCACCCAGTGGCGTACTTTAAAGTGAATCATCGTGACAAACACTAGTAAAGCATTGAAGACTGATGGTGAATATTCTTTAGTGTCATATATAAAACGATTGTCCCAATTGTCGTAAATAACAGTCGACTATTTATTAGAGTTTTGTTCATTAACAGTGAGGTGTAGCAAGCAAAATCATGCATCGTTCAGCAGAATTGATAACAGACATGAAGTAGACTCATAACAGACAACGTCGCTAAATTTCCGTTTTCTTTAGTATGTTGACATTCGATAACGTTTTCATACAAAACCCTATTTGTTTGTGTCATTGCCACGAGGATACATCTTAAATTTTTTTATATTTATAACTTCATTCGAATTTCACTCTAATACTGGTATTGCGACGAAGATTCATCGATGAAAACATCATATATCAAATTCGCTACAAAATTATATTATTACTAGCTTTACCCATCCGGCAATGCCCGGAAATCTTCGTTTTTAGCATTTAAAAACCTTTATTTATGAGTTCGTAGATTGCAGTTAAAATAAAATATATCCTGTGTTTGGTTTTTAATTAAAATCCATTATTTACGCAGTTTCAACAACAACAATTTCTATTTTTAATTACTTTCTCTGTTTACAATTTTATAAGCAACAATAATTAAAGATCCTAGATACAACTTAGGTTCGATCATAACCTCTTCAACCAGAGCTTAACCACACTTAACTCTTTTTAAACTGGGTTCACATCAATAACTCGTACATACGTTGAGTTTACACCAAATAAATTCATTGTTGTCCTCCGCATCGATGTGCTTTTTATAGGGTTGAGTAAACAATACTTCGAAAGCTCTCGAACCTTTCGATATTTCAGTTAGATTTCACTTCTTTCCTTCTCTTTATTTTATGTTCTCATGAAGCCAAGCGAATTTAAACATCTACTTTTTTCAGTTCTTGTTGTTCGTTACTGTCTGTTTTATTTGTTGCCTGCTTTTGTTGTTGCCGTTTATTTTTATTTACTACATTTCTGCTAACGTTTCTGTTGTCGATTTGGTTATTTGTAAACAGCATGTATAGTTGTTTTTGCTGCTTTTGTTTATTCTTTTTAACAATGTAATAAGCGACAGGGGTGCCCAATCTGATATTTGTAACAATATTATAGAAAACAGGTAAAATCCTTTTTCTCGAGCCCATAAGTTTTTACGCGAAGACCACCCTTTGTTATATTTATTGATATGTAGATAATAAATATTATTTGTTATGGGGGGTGTGAAACCCACTCTTCTTCTGTAGTTAATTTGTTGTCTGAACGTGCAACTTGATAATAGAATAGCATTTTTAAAGTTTGCTCATAGCTCTCAAAATATACCGTAATAACTTCGTATTTCGTAGCAAGGGACTATGAACAAAAAATTGTCCTTTTACCCCTTATTAGCCCCTGAAGTGCAACTTTCAAAGACTTCCTTTGGTACAACAGATTTTAGTGGATGATATAACATATGTTAGAAAACAAAAACCTTTGCTTTATGATGAAAGCAAAAAAAAGGAATGTAGTTTAATCTATTCCCTCGATTTTAACGTCTAGGGATCCAGTTTCGTATAAGAGCACTTTCATTAGCTGGATCAATATATCTGCGTCCCAAATTTCAACAAAATCGAGTTAGTATTTTACGCGTGATTACTCATAAACGATTTCTTCAATCCAGTTGTGAGTGGCTTACACATGTCTCATATACAGTCACACAGGTAATAATACGTACCCCTAAAAATATTTTGATTTTAAGCATACTTCAATTTAAAATCATACTTCATAGCTTAATATCCACTGTTTCAGATATCTCTTGATTTGGCCGCATGCTGTAGTGCTAAGTCCATTCGCGTTCTTTTGTTGAGTTCGCTTATAAAAGGTTTTTTTCTCGGTAGTCTTAGTACTATGGAAACCGTTTCTTCTCACAGTTTTGTATGCACATTAATATTGTCGTCTTATTCCAATGTATGTATGTATATATGTATGTAGGTATATTGTAGGCTTAATTCAACAGCTGTTGTTTTAGGTGTTTTATCTACAACACCTTTTATGTATCGGGCATTTCTATAAGAGAATTTAAGTGAACGAAAACTTTTAGGCTTGCATGCTAAAGATTTCGGTTTAAAAATTTTTTTGAGATTTTCAGATTATTTTCTGTTAAAATAGTATATTTTTTTAACGCTGAGAAGAAACTTCTCAACCTAATGTACAAATGGTTAATGTAGAAATTTTATTGTAAAATTTGAAAAAATATAGTTCCTTTCACGTCGTACGTATAATTATATGTGTTGCCATATCTGTTTTAGGACAAATTCTGGTTTGTTTAGAGTCCTATGTCATTGTACTCTCAAATGTAAAGGCAACATCGATTAGACATGTAAAGCTTTTCTTAAAAACAGTTTTTTATTGCGGGTACGTATTATTTTCTGTGGTGAAGTATAAACAAACACTTTATTAAAACGGCTTCACAATGCTTCAGACAATTTTTTATTTATTTTTTTTTTTTGCTAATCTATGTATTTTACATTGTCTTGCTTTCAGAAGCCAAAAGTGGTTTACAGATGGCCTAGTGTATTTCAGGCTGAAATTCAGGCAATTTCAGCTTGCGCTGGAATCAACCTAAAGAGAGAAGTCAGAGGTAAGCACATAACTATATTTTCAGATAATCATGCCACACTGAAGGAATTGGTTTACTATTCACTGAAATCGATGCTGGTTGGAGGTTGTTTTGAATATTTTTAACGAGTCAGTGCGGTAAACAATGTAGTGCTTTGTTCGGTCCCGCGTCATTCTGAAACCCTGCAATAAAATTGCTGGTGGATTGGCAAGAACAGAGTTCGTTTACATTCGGAGAGAGAGCGTGGTATCAGTAGACTATGATGATTAATTGGGTATCATCTGTTGGTGGCGTCGCACGGCAAAAGATATTTTAGCTATTGGTGTCTGTAGCTGGGCTACCAGCTGTCTTGTAAAGATAATAATAACGCTTTTAAAATTTTATTTTTTTTAAAGAGGTCCCGTACACTAGTTCACAAGAACTGAAATCTGTTCTCATATCTTAAATCATAATGATTTCAACAACTACTGCATATTGTAGAGTACTAAAGCTAAGAAATCAGAGCAGTTTTTATTTTAGTCTACAGCTTACATTTTTTTATTGTTGCGTATTACCATATGAAAATCTAAAACAACATTCGTTGTACCATGTTGCACTAAAAAAAGAACGAAAAAATTGTATACCAACGATCATCAAGTGTCTGTCGCACGCGTTTGCATTCAACCAAATTTATTGGTATCATTGATTTTGTGAAAGAATCTCAAATTGTTACTGATGCTGTTGTTGTTATTGTTTACTTTTTGTTTAGCACAAGCATGTATTGTTTTGGTTTCTGTTTGTTTTATTTGTTGCACCAACTAAATATTTTGGTTTCATGTATAAAGTTTCGTTAGTATTTTATCAGTTGTCAGTTCAACGTATTTTTTTCTCTATCCAATGCGTTAAATTTCGTTATTATTTCGATTTAATATTTTTTTCTTTGTCTTCTCTCTGCTTAGTTGCAAGAATGATAAGGATCTTCATTTCTCTGATTTTTTGTGACTTTTAAATTGAAGGAAAAAACGTTTTTCTGTGATCTTTTGTGGTCAACATTGAAAATTTGTACCATTTCGTTAGGATTTTTAAATTATTCTTGTAGATTTTAAGTGAGTTATCAAAATAATTGGCAAACGAAGAGAAAGCACACACTAAGTGCGTTGATAACTTTTCTCATAAGAGTCTACTAAGGAAGCTAAGACCTTGGCTGCATTAATTTCATAATGCCCGAGGCAACAAATTCCATAATTAATTCATATTTCATATCAGACGTTGTAAACCAAAAATCCATTATTTCAATATAAATTTTATCAATATAATTCTGGAGAATGATACATAAAATTAATTTCTTTCATGTTTCAAATATTTACCAAAATATAAACGTAATTAGTCATGTTATTTTGAAACTTGTCTATTAATTACAGAACAGAACATAGTCAAAAAAATATCAGAGCAGTAGATGTAGCGTGCAACTTAGTATTAAATTTTCGGTCAAACCTTTGTTATGATATCCTACAATACACGGCCATATGCAAAAAAAACTTAACAAGGCTTGTTAACCCTTTGTATTTTTTATATATTAAAAAGAAAAATAGCATGTTTTGGCGTCAAGGAACATTTTTTAGCGGCTTAAACCTTTACCGAAGAAAAATGTAATTTTTTTGTGAGATGGTGATCCAAGCCAGACCGCTAAAATTGTCAAAGAATAGCTGTTGTAACAGAAATTTAAGGTAAATTGGTGATCAACGTAAAGACCTAATCTCAGTACAATGGAGAATTTCTGAACACGCCTTGAAAAATATAATTGGACTTCGAAGAACATGTTGAAGCTATGGCAACGAATATAATATGAATAGGCCGACATTTCTGTAACATTCTTGGGTAATATTGTAGAGAACGTCTAAATTCTTCAAAAATGCAGCAAAAAAGGAGTTCTAAGAATAGTATTAAAAATATAAATTGCTCTCTATTGAGGCAAAAACTGGAAAAATAGACGCATGCAGATTCTTTTATATCATTGTTTTTCTTCCACCCCAGTATTTGAGTATCATAACTTTTTTTATGAAGTTTGGTTTTATTTGATTGAGTATTTAAGTTTTTATATGAACTTTTCTGTCCAACTTCAAACCATGCACTTGATTTTGCACCCAACTGTGTGTATATAAATTTATACACCCACTTTGTTATCCTCCGTACAATTATCGAATCTTTTTCTTCTAAAAGTAATATTCTTATAATAAATTTTATCATTTTAGCATAATAAACACATTTTTCCTTTAGTGATGTACATAAAATCAAAACAAATGCACAAAGCTCGTTATTCCAGTATTTATTTTCCACTAATAAATTTTTTTAAGGATTCAAAGAATTTTACAACAAATTTGTACAGCATTAAATAAAATATAAAAAGATAATGAAAAATGAAACAGATTTATTAGAAAAATATGATTTTATATGAAATTAATCAAAATATATATTTTATTTTATTTTATTTTTTTGGTTCGACTAATCGTATGTGTAGCACTCGTTTTTTTGTCTGATATAAAAAAATCATGGTATTGTCAGCATTAGAATTAAGTTAAGCAATTATTAGCTAATGTGGGGTTTTTGCATACGTTTTTTTTAACAAATGTTTGTTAAGCTTAAAGAGTGTCGTAACTAACGTGCACTACAAAGTCTACTTTTGGATTTTTTTTGCATATGACCGTTAGTGTTTTGGACTTGATTCGGTTATCTACTAAAGAAATGTACTATTTTTTTCAATTTCTGTCGAAGAATTTGTCTTTGCTGTCTTAATTATGGAACAGTCTTTACCAAATCTAGTGCAATTATATTTTTAAAAGTACTGCCCACTTTTATTCATTGTGATACCTGAAACGTGAAGTATGAGTGGTGGTGATGATGGTGATGATGGTGATTATTTTCAATGAGGCTTCAAACGAAATAAGAAAGAGAAAACAAGGAATATCATAGGTTACTCAAGTTAATGGAACATACACTACAAGGCCAAATGGTGAGTAAAATACTATACAGAATCAAATAAAACACCAAAAGCGGACTACGAGAACCAACCGCTAGGCCTAGTCAATTGTTCTCTTTTCCGAAAAATCCGAAAGGTTACTCAAGTACCAAGATCTCAGAAACCTATGGAGATATTATTCCAGACGGGGACAATATCACAGAAAGGGTAAGATCAGCTCCACAACTTCTTTATCACTCTAATTATAAAAACTATTTTTAAGAAAGAGAGATCTATTATCTCCGCGTTTGTGTCGAATATACATACTATTGCCTAGAAGACATTACTTTATCTTCCTTCTTTTAGAATCTTACAAATGCATAAGGCACTGATTCAAATAAGAAACTGAGTTGAAATTGTTTTGACAGAAGAAATCAAAACTGGACAAATCCATGAACTAATCGTGTACTAAGAAGTCATTTTATTATATCGGGTGGGCCATTTAAGGGTTTAAATTTAATAATGCAATAAAACAAGAACGGTTTGCCATTTTTTTGTTTGTTTGTTTGTTCCGCTGCCGCGACTGGCCTGACAGTGCCCCATTCGATCAGACCAATTTTCGTGAACTTCGAGTGTATGGGGTCGTATCTCGGCAATGGCATCACAAATGTTGGCCTACAAACACTCAATTGTCACTGGTTTGTCGACATAACGGCGCCCCACAGAAAATTGTCCAACGGTGCCAAATGACAGCTTCTTCGGCTAATTAAGCTTGACAGCCGTCTGACGCAATAAATCGATTGTGGCATGAGATGTGTGGTAAGTTACACCATTCTGTTGAAACTAAATATCGTTTACATCAATACATGAAGAACAACCACAAAAAAATCGGTTATCATAGTGCGATAGGTGTCTCCATTGACCGTAATAGTTGCGCCATCCTCATTTTCAAAGAAATATGGGCCAATGATGCCTCCGCTCCACAAGCCGCACCAAAGAGTTACTCCTAATGGGTGCAATAAATCCAATTAATCGCAACGCTGCTCAAGCGTAAATCGATTCCTTTCTTTCAGTGGAGATAATATACTGAATTTTGTGACAGAATAGAATGACATAAGTATTGACAGATTCGAAATTAATGCTGGCTCTAATTTAAAGATGGCCCACCCGATATTTACCATCGATTCAATTACACGCCATGTTGGTCTTAAGTTAGAGAACTATAAAGTTGAAATACAAACAGAATAGCCAATATTTAGGTTAGAGGTTAAGTTAGGTTAAGTTAGATCGCTCGATATCCGCGAGGCCATATATAGCCCATTGTATAAAACTTTAGAGAATAAACTTATAAAAGAAGCTGAAAAGCCAGACATAGGAGTCCCAAGATGCCT
This sequence comes from Wohlfahrtia magnifica, assembly GCA_023159175.1. Classification (NCBI taxonomy): domain Eukaryota; kingdom Metazoa; phylum Arthropoda; class Insecta; order Diptera; family Sarcophagidae; genus Wohlfahrtia; species Wohlfahrtia magnifica. The sequence continues at coordinate 2,251,507 of JAKWBJ010000061.1, forward strand.
TCCAGAATCTAAAAAATCCGTTGATAGGCCCGTAACGTGCCAACAGATAACCCTGGCGAAGTGACACAGTGACAGACAGAGTAAATCAATGAAGTGCTGAGCTGCTATAGTGGAGCAGTTATAAAGAAGTTGTTGTACCGATTCCTCTTCCTCCTAGAGTAGAAATGACCAGAGGAGTATCCAGTACTAATGCTCGATTGATCTTCTTCCAAACTTGAGAAAAGATATATGCTTTTCATAGACGAAGAACGTCAGAGTAGGACAAGCTATGATCTTAGTTTACCTATATTTTATCATACCCAAAGCCCATATTGTCATCAAGCTCGACATCGCAACCAGAAAGGCATGTATATGCCACACGTAGAATCAATTCCTAGTAACGTACTCATTAGCAATATTATTGATCATATCAATTCGCCTTTTCAGTCTTCTCAGTGCCTACTGATCGAATAGCTGAGAAGGATTTTACTACACTGAAGTCGAGAGCATTGTTTAACGCAAGACTGTCCACGCAGATTCCAATAGACCCAGAGTCCTCGATACGCCTCGCTGCAGTCATCGGATAGTCTGAGAGAGACCCTGAGGTCCAGCTTACCAGAGTAGAAACTCGACCTCGTGCTGGTTTTAATCTTTAAGCCATCGATATATACCACTACACAAGCCTAGAAAGCATCCTAATACTGTAGGTCCTGTCAAAAGTAGGTGTCGCATATTCTGTTCGACGTGCCAGAAGTGGTCCCACTACTTTATGTAAAATGTAGCCAAACTCAAGAACGTAACCGTAGACTTTGCAGAGACACATTACTTAAGCATATCCAGAAGTGGCTTGCTCAACATTATATTCAGACTGGCCTGAGGAGCGAAACTCATAGCATCGGTGATGGCAAGACAGGTCATCCTGATAATTCTATTCAGAATGGCAAACTGTGACTCAATATCTATCGCCTCCTATAAGTAAAGATTGGTCTTATGAAGCCGGTGTACATTCAATACAAATCATAGAGTCTAAGGCCCAAAGGCCTTCTTACAAATGTAGAAGACTTTATCTATCCGACTCTCAGCATTACACCTACACGAGAGCTTTGAGTTCAGAATTACGCCAAAGTATTTAGCCAGTATTTTAAAAGGGGCCCAAAATTTAGGTATCATGTTTATTTTAATAAAACAAAGATTTTTTTATATTAAAAATATTTTCATTTCAGATATTACCAATAGGTTCCGGTTAAAAATGAAAAATTATGTCGGTCAAGTGACCGCACCTACTCGCTCGGTAGGCTCCCAATCTTTTAACAACATTATCAATCACGTTTTTCAATAAACTGTTGTCAATGGTTGATATCTGCTCGATAATATTGGTTTTAATCTCTTGAACTGTTGTGGGATTATTGCTGGACACTTTCGATTTCAAAACACCCAACAAAAAATCTAAAGGTGTACGACTGCATGATTTGGTCACCAATTAACTCTTCCTCTACGAGAAATATGTTTTTCAAAGTTTTCCTTTAAAAGAGTCATTATTTCTCTTGCTGTGTAACAAGTTGCACCGCCCTGTTGAAACCATATATTTTGTATGTCTAAATAATCAATTTGATGCCACAAAAAGCTTCGAATTATCTCCCTGTAGTGATTTCCATTGACCGTAATCGCATTTCCATTTTCGTTAAAAAAAAAAAAAAATATGATCCGAAGATTCCTCCGGACCACAAACCACACCAAAGCGTATCTTTTTGTGGATGTAATGGTTGCTCTGAGATAACTCTTGGATTCTCTTAACCCCATATGCGGCAATTCTGCTTTTTGACGTAGCCATTGAGCTGGAAATGGGCTTCGTCGGTGAAGATTATTTTGTTAAAAGTTGTTCTAAATTTCCCAATTACATCTTGAAAAACTTTGCCATTTTCAAAAAACATTTTATAAAAAAACACGTTGTTTCTTGGTGTAACATCCCCTAAAATTATCCGGAATGTGTTATTAATTACAAGCAGAAACAACTGGCTGTAATATTAAAATGATACCTCAATTTTGGACACCCTATATTAAAATTGGCAAAAACAATAATCAAAAAATATATTTTATCGTTTCAATATTTTCATTTTGTTTGCACCCTAATTTTTTTCTCCAAACCCTCTCTGCACTTTATTAACCACAATATTTACTATCCTTTCCCCCCTACATAAAAAAATAAAAAATAACCCTATTATTTTGCTTTCAACGCTATGCGCTCACACAACTCACCTTTGAGCTGCGAAAATGGCTGTAAAATGGTTAATCAATCTCTGTAGTACTTCAAAAAGAAAAAAGTAAAAATGAGAACTAAAGGATTCGAGTAAAGAGGCATCAGTTCTTAAATAATCCATACCTTTGGGGAATGGTGAAAAGTTGTTCTTTTTTCTTTTGTATCTGCTTTACCATTATATCGATTACTCTTACCCCTATTCTTTTAAACGTAAATTTTCACGAAATAATTTCGTTTCCATCGAAGTTTTTTTTTCGGTTCATTTTAATTTTTTGTCGTTACAACACCTGCAGTTACGCTACCGTAACGCGCATTGAAGTATACGTCGTCGTCTTTTTTTCTACTGTTCCTTCGCTACGCTGTTTTTTAAATGCTATTTTGTCAGCCATTTACGGGTGTCTGTAACAGAGTGTATTTTAACAAGTGGGGTGCGTGTCGTGTTTGGAGGTTTGTGTACTTTTCATAACTTTTTTTTTGATGCCTTTTGATCTTTTCTGATTTCATTTTTTTCTTTTTTTGTAAAATTTCATTAAAAATATTTTTGTTGGTCTTGGCGTGTTTTTAAATTAATTTATTTGAACGCTTCTCTTCTGCTGTTCTGCTGTTTGCCCCGCTTGAAGTTGATTGTTTTACTCATTTGTTGTATGAATATTTGCTTTTTTTTTGTTAAGAATTTTTGTAGTTGAAACTTTTTATATCACTTTGTTTGATGTTTTAATTTCATTAAAGGATTCTTTTGTATGATATACATACAATATAAATACGTTCCCTAAATCAGTTATTCCCAAACGATGATAAGAATAAGTAAAATAATTGACTAATTCATCACCAGATAGATCAGGATATACATACCAATATGTAGTTGACTTCGGTTTTGGATGCTGCTAATAAATGGAATTATAAACTCAACATTCCTGCCATATTTAACGAAAATTGTATCCTGATACATTTTTGACGCCCCTAAACTTCCTATTGTAAGAGACAATCGATTTATTTAATTCTATACCGTTTAGTTTGAGTGCCTTTCCTTTTTCAAGGGTGAGAACTATTTAAACCTGCTATAGAAAATTGCCAACAATGATTGCTGTGCAATCAAAACCAGGTCAAAACCTCTACTAACGATTCAGTTCCAAATCTAAGCATTATTTCTCCAAAGAATCGCAGCTAACTGTAGAACCAATTAAGTAAATCTATACTCAGGATTCTGAAGAAATTTTCATCTCATTCAGATACTGATTACTCAGAATGGTTTGCCCTTTGGACATTTGTTAATTCAGAATAGCAGGAGTATCGGCTTGTGAAAATAAAACACTAATTTTTAATGGGAAAGTAAAAAACATTTTATTCAAAGTATTGGCCCTTGTTGACTACATATTTTTCAAACAAATCAGTCACCCAATTTTCTACTTATACGTAAAGCCAGCCAATGCGTGTCCCATCGACGAAAACAAACAGCAATCGAAAGGAGCCAAGTCTGGTGAATTCGGCGGGTGTGGAAGCAGCTTTCAGCCTAATGCGTTGATTGTATCCTGAATCGTTTTTGCTTTGTGTGAAAGTGTCTTCTCATGTTGCAAAATTACCTTGCCGTGTCTTGTGACCCATTCTATTATTTTTTCGATCAAGGCATAGTTCAAATTGAGCATTTGTTGTCGGCAGTGATCTGTATTAACGGTTTCACCAGGTTTTACGACCTCGTGGTACACCAGACACACTGCATTGTCTTCCTGTCGAATCGATCTGATTTGCAGCCGAAGTTGATAGTTGTCCCGGATTAAACCAAGATTTTTTCCGTTTAGGTCTGAAAATATGCCTCGATAAGCATTCGGTGAGATTCTACAACACTTTTCTTCAAGTAAAAACAAAAAATTAATGCTTTCTGCAAATTATCATATTCTGGTACAAAATACACCATCTTTAACACGATAAAAAAATATTGTTACAAAATCAAGTTTGGCAGCCATGTGTTTATTACATTGCTAAAAAAATAAACAAAGGCCGCAAAAACAACTATGCGTGCAGCTTACACATACCAAATTGACAATAAAAACATTAGCAGAAATGTAGCAAATAAAAATATACGACAACAACAAAAGCAGGCAACAAATAAAAACAATAACAGTTTATGTGTTGTAAGTTCAGTGAGTATAGCGTGAAGAGAGATTATTAGTCTAAACTCTGTGTAAAGGGAGTTTATAAGGAGTAAACTCGTGAAGTGAGTCATGAAGTAAGAAACCAATTTAGTTGGAGCTAACTCAGGAAAAGAGTTAAGTGTGGATTGAAAAGTAATCGAACATAAGTTGTAATAACGTTCGGGTTGTAGATCATTAGGTAGAAAGATCTGTCGAGTTATTGTTGTTGTTTACAAAGTTATAAACAGGCGGAGCAATTAAGAATAAAAATTGTTATTGTATGTAAAAAGGTTAAAAGCCAAATACATAAACATATTTTATTAGAACTTTAATCTAAGAACTCATAAATAAATGTTTTAAAGAAGGCAGAAACGTAACAATATGATGTTGTTTGGTCAGTGATTTAATGTAGACTGAATATGTTTGACAGATGTCATTGGCAACACAACAAATATATAAGGCTCGTTGATAATAAATAAGTAAAAGTTCCTCATGGAAACATTTGTAACTTGACGCCCACTTCATACCGGTACACCTGGTATAATCGGGCATCTGAGGGCGAAACGACAGAAATTAGGAAAATGGGAACAGAGAAGAAGACATGAGCATCATATCGAGAATAAGATCATTTTTGACTACAATAAGAGTGAGATAAAGCGTGAAAACGAAATCAAGAGAAAGCATGGAATCCGCGGATGAAATCAAACAGAAAACCATTAGTATGTTGATTGAATACTTCCAAAGAGTATCGTAGTATCTTTTATAAAAAGCTAAAATGCCTGATTGACGGGCAAACACGTACCACCAACACACAACCAGTGCGTGCAATCATATTTTTATCTTCTAACACACACAAACAAAATGTTGGTTAAACATGTTTGAATGAGGTTAGAAATTACTTTAATGCATATCGTGTCAGTAGACAAGGCGTTGAAGTTCGTCCGCACGTGACAAGATAAACACTACCGTGGATGAGAATTATCTACTCCGTATATGTACACAAACGAACGAAAACAAATAGATGATAAATAAACTACAAATTAATCCAATTCTGTGATAGATCTTGATGTAAGTAGACGAATGTCGCTTCGCGCAATAAAATTGTTTATTTGTATGTTGCTTACGATTTTAGTATCTTTCTTCTACGTAGACTGCAAAACTACTGCTACAAATTAAGTTTTCTTTCAGGCCACTTTTGATCTAGTCTGATAATCAATTAAAAAAGTTTCCCAAATTATGATTGCCATACATAAGGTGACAACCAAAGGACATGTACTTGTTCAAATTGAACTTATTCGCTCTCATATCTTACAACCATATTTTCGGCATTTATCCCATCTTCATGCACCCGTATTAGGATCACTTTCGAACTTTTAGAATATATTAAAAACTATCAAAATTCCGACATGAATCTTATTTCAAATCTGATTAAATCTGATGCTACAGATTTTTGAATCTTAAGTCGCTAATTCAGAAAAGAAAATTTCAGCATGGCGTGGTGTAGTGGTTAGAGCGCACGCATAACAACACAAACGACCCAGGTTCGAGCCCCAGTAGAGGACATGACGAAGAAAAAATTTAATTGTGGTTTCGAATGTTTAATAATAAAAAAGGCTTCAAGTTCTTCCCTCCAGACAACTCCAACTAAAAAAAAAATAAAAAAAGCCCCCCATACCCTTCTCGCATACCTCTGGCGATGATGACAATTATCAGACGAATGATCAGGAAAAACACGCCACCTACTGGGAAAAAATTACAATGCTAAAGTAAAGATCACAACCAGTCAGCAAGGATCTTCACCACTACACAAAAAAAAAATCATATGGAGGAAGCTACAGCGAATTAATCATCATTAGATTGAAATATCAAATTGATTAGAGAAACTGAAACAAAGCAATAGATGCTTTGTGGAAAGTCAATATGCTCAAAATACAGCAGTGACGGAGAAGAAGAAATTCCTTTTCAAACATGTTTTTTAAAGTTTAAGAAACTCTGCTTCAGTTTTTATTTCAATTATTCAATTTATTTTTACCACAGGCATTGTCAAAATATGGTTTTTGAAAAATTATAAATAGAGCGAGAAAAAAAACGAACAGTATGGGAAATTGTTTGAATTGATTAGCCAGCAACAACAACAACGACTACTATCACCATCGTAGAGTCAACCTTATGTTCTAAATTTGTTCACAATTTTTACTGAAAGCGATTTTAAATATCAAATAACTCATTGATAGAAATTAAAAAATTATAAAATAAAAATTTTCGCTTCCACTTCTTTACCCAAAGGCTATTTTTATTTGATTTTTCTTTATGGATGTAGTCTACTCTTTTTATTTTCAACTTACACTCAACCAACGACCTTAGACTATCAGCTAAGCAGTCAAACAAAAAACAGCTTCCCGGAAAACGTGAAAAAAAGTAAAAGTGATTTGGCGCATTTTTATTGCCAAGACTTCTCTGCTTGTATTCGTATTTCACTCTCACACCCTTTTTTTAAAGCATTCATCGTTAAAGGCTTTAAATAGAACATAAATATATACAGTCAGGAACATAATGAGTCCCAAGAGATTTTAAATAAATAAAGTAGAACAAAAAATGTGAATGTTTAAAAGAGAAGAAGAAAATTTAAAATATTGAGTTAATTTTAGGTACTTAAGTATAATTTAAATACCATAAATTGGAAAGCTGTGAAATTAAAAAACTAAACTAAAGTGAAAACATTTGTTCCACATTTTTCGGAACTTAATAAAATTATAGATGAGTTTATGGCATTTCTATATCACAGCTTACCAAAAGTTCTCGTAGCCCAGTATATAACTTGCAAAGATTTATGTACTGATTTCAAGGCTGCAGCATCGTTCAAGATGACAACTCAAAAAGATATATATTAGCAGTCAATAACAAATCCATTGAACAAGTTTTGGAATTCAACTATTTGGTCTCCGTTATAACTACCAGACGGGATTTCAAAAATGCAGACCAACAAATCTGCAACATTATCGGTATACCTAAGAAATGGTATATGAACAAGGACAGCAAGATGAGAGTATAAAAACCATATATTGAACCAGTTATTACATATGCATCCGAAACTCGCGCGAACACCACTGCTACACGGCAAATCTTTATAACTGTCGAGATGAGTAGCATAAGAACAATAGACGGATACAGAAGGTTGGACAGAAAATCATACGAAGAGGTTAGAAAAGCTTGTGATACGTATAGAGAACGTGTTCAAACTGATTAGAAGAAAAAGATCACGTGATAATCATCCCGCTAAAGTAGCATTTGAATGAAGAATCTACAACTTTAAAAAGTTGGCATGAGTATTAGACATCGACTTTGGTTAAGGATGAATTTAATGATTTAACGAAAACAAGAAATTGGATCAGTATATAGTGCTTGTATTGATATGAATTTTAAATGTGATGAATACGAACAGTATTTAATTCTAAATAAAGAAAAAAACCTGCAAAGATTAAAAGCAGTTTTTTCACAAAGCTTTACCAATTGGTGATACCACGGCTTCTTATATAAATCTGTTCGTAAGACGTACTGCTTTAACTGACATCCCCGAAGTCTCTTTTAAGAAAGACATCTGATTTGTTATTTAATCTGCGATTCATACTTCCTTCTTGACGCTGCACAAGTGACATACATTGCGATTAATGCAATGTAACTCTAGACTGAGTCTAAAGTAGTACCTCTTTTGTTAACAGTGGCTGTGATATAAGAATTTAGTCTACAGCTAGACCCTATATGCCTATGCGTATATACACAGAGACTTTAAGCCCGAATACAACAAATCCCCTCTCACCAACAGCGTTAATAATATTTGAAAGTTTCTTAGAAGTCAATATCAACTGAACGAGATTGTTTTTAAATTGGATTTAATTGAAGGTAAAATTAAGAAGGCCGAACTAGCCTTTCTCGATGGCTTATTGGAGATGTCGATCCTTGATATCAGGTTAATAGCCAGATTCATTAGGCTGTCGGGCTAATCGTGCTTGTGTGTGTGGTCTCTTGTTGATTTTTAGGAGCGGTTAATTTGACTTGGTAACTAGAACAGGCGCATTGCCTTATGTGGTATCACAACGGGCAGCTATATGTGCTCAAGTGTGTCTTAATTTAGCGAGGCTGCCATTCCCTCCTATCCGTTTATTAGTTTAAAATTAAGATTAATATTTTTATTAGTTATAGTAGCAAATAATTATATTTCACATTATTCCAACAAGGTTCCTGATGTATTGCAAATATTAATATCGCACTGTTCACTAATTGCATAAACTGCTTTTAATAATATTCACCAGATGTTCTCTGTTGGATTACAGTCCAGACTTCTAGCTAGGTAATCTAAAAATTGGATAGAATCTTGGAGAAAAAGGCCTTTGTGACATTATCGACGTGAATACTTGCATTGTCTTGTTGAAAACTAACATCCTCCCGGGTTTCAATTTACATTTACATTTAAAAGGATAACTTCGACTTTCTAAAACAATTAAACACAACTTATATCATGATACTATCACATTCAAAGGTTTTATAGATCATGGCAGTAAAAGTTACGATCAACTAGTCCACATGCAAATTAAATTGTTTTTCATCAAGAAAAGTTATGTTTTGATCACACGTGACGCCTATCAAGGTCTAGGATATTGGCTTTGTGTGTGACAGATAATGCGGACTGTTTTTCGCACACGACTCTTTTGAAAGGTATTTTTCTAATTTGTCCACAATTTAAGATGCATAAAGCTTAGTTGACTTTAACTCCTACAAGCTTTATATGCATTAGACTTACACTTATATTTAGAGTCTACTCATAGTATTTGATTGGCAAATATTTTTTAAATTACATACAATACCCTTTAATTTGCAATGTTATAAAAATTTTATTTTCAATGACCTTTAACAACGTCTGCACTTGGTTTTTTAATACTCCATACATACCATAAGTATGTATATTAACTTTGCTTATAAGCATTGAATTTGAATTAACAAAAAAAAAAAATCCCATGAATTCCATTCTGTGGCCAAAAAAAAAAAGGAAAACGAATAAGAAACTATAAAAAGTGTTTTATGGACCAAGTGACAAGCACAAAAAATAATGGCGTCTAACAGTGAAGATTTAAAGATTACAGATATTTTAGTATTGCTATCATTATAAAAAAAAACATTAATGCACTAACATTACAATAAAGATGAAAAAAAAAACAAAATAATATAACAAAAAAGTAGGGAGCGTTTTTGTCGGTCAAGTTCGACAAAAGTTTTACCAAACTTATCCAATGAGTTAAACCTTTCGTTCAAAATAAATTGATTAGTTTTCTACATACAGGCCGATCTTCAAATCATTGTTTCAAAGAGCAATGGTTTTGAAATTACATTTATATATACTCTTGACCTATTAATTTATATTAAATTATAGTCCCATTACAATGAACTCCACTTATTTATAGGCACTGGCTTCAACTATCAACAGATTGGAAGCGAATTTAGTTTGGTTAATGCTAGCATATATAAACCGTTTTGTAATAAATTGTTCCAACGCAACCCATTCTTAACCCTTTCTTACACCAAACTTTGTTAGGGCAGCTATATTTTTAACTTTGTTTCCAACTATATTGAGTTTAAGTCAAATCAAATGGGCTTTTAGAAAATGTACACATACAACATAGCGCATAAAAGGAGTAAAGGGATACATTTTTTTTATTAGAAAAAAATAATTTATTTAGTATTTATTTTTTAGTAATATTTTGTGTATTTTTAAGTATTTCAAGGAGTTTATACTTCTACATCGTCTTCCATAGGATTTTTCCATGATTTTCTCCAGTGTTTTAGATCCATTTTTTAAATCTTCATCTTAATTCAAGAATCATTAGAAATTGCAATGTTTATTTCTTCCAGCTCTAAGCAGTGATTTCTGTAATTCTTTAGGCACCTCAACACTTCAAAAACAATATCAGGAATTCTCGCAGCAACAGAATTATACCAATCATACTCAAAACTTTGTTCCATTTCTCTTGTTAATGTTGATGTTGTTTATGGCCAAAGTTTACCTCGATCTGAAATATTTTTTGTGCAGTACATAAATTCATCACATTAGATTGAGGTTGCGAATAAAGCCAGTAATCATATTTGGTGAGAGAAGAACTCTTTCAGAGTCAGCACAGCATCTCCCAGAAACATCATCCTCTGAGCCGAGATAACTGGACACTCACCAGTACATGTTCAAATATTTCAGAGCCAATCGTCCCCAACATTTTGTAAAAAAAAACGCTGACCACAGCGTTCAGCAGTAAGACTCTTTAGTAACCTGAGCTTGATCTTATTGATAGCCTTCTGAATCTACTGAGAGAATGCGTTCATTACAATCTCTGTTAAACGCTTTTGTCGTCTCAAATTAACTAACTGTACGAATAAGTAGTTAAAGGAGTGGAAAGGAATACAAATTTTTAAAAATTGCAATACAAAATATTAACAGAAATACACCGTTCATGTTCCATGTTGTATGTACACACTATTGGACAAAATAAAGAGACAAACTCAATATTATTGTTAAAAAAATTAATTGAATTTATTAATTTCGTTTACATTTCAGTGTAAAAAACATAAAAACTTAAATATTTTAATTGTTGCATTTAACTTATTTATAAACTACTAGAGTATCCCTTACCGCGTTGCTGGGAGCCTTTGTGTTCTATACCTATAAAATGTGTTTCTCATAAGAAAAATTTAAGGAATGCATTAAAACTAATGAAGTAACTCGTACCAAATATTGAAACTTTGCTTTAACCATTCTCAAGATATAATGAAATCAATATTTCGTTTGTATGGGAGGTACAACGCCCACTTACACAATTTTGCCCATTTTTTGCTTCATATTTTGTATTGACTATGAAGTCATTCAAACCAAAGTTAGAAGCTTTTGCTTTAACTGTTCATAAGATACACATAAATTAATATTTAGTTTGTATGGGAGGTACCACGCCCACTTGTACGATTCCGCCCAATTTTTGACTGATGGTTTGTATAGTCAATACACTGAAGAATCAATGAAGTCATTCAAAAAAAATGTTGAAACTTTAGCTTAAACCGTTCTCAAGATATATCAAAATCAATATTTACTTCATATGGGAGGTGACCACGCCCAATTGAGTACTACCCATTTTTTGCCTGATGACTTGATTTCACTATGAATCTATTTGGGCCAAATTTAGAGAATCATTCTGTTACATTTTGAAAATATAGACAAATATATATACACTTTGTAGGTCCTTCCAGACAGAGAAGTAATACAAAAATTTCAAACCGCTGGGCTTAGCTGTCATTAAGTCACAGACAAACAAACAAACAAACATACATACTAACACACATTCACTTTTATAAATGTGTACATTATCTCACACAAAGTTAAATGCTGTAACAAATTGCGTTTTCAAGTAAAACTTTTGCAATACAAAGGGGTTCACTCTGACGTCAATAAATCGTGAACCAATGGACCTACAAAAACCGCAATACATAAAAAACTTGGTGTTAACTTTCGTTTAAGGGCTTACAAATTAAAATCGGTTGGCGCATTTCAGAGAACATAAATTACAACGCATTTTATTTTTCTCTTTTATTATTCCCATAGATTGTAACTGAAAAACACATTTCAATGAAATATCGTGAGATTTTCTAAAAAAAATTGAGCATCTATTTGACCGAAGGAAAATTAAAATAAGAAAAAAAATTTTCTACATCAGCTAAATTAGAAGAAAAACTAATCTTAAGGCATAGAATTTCATTTTACATTACTTCGCTTAAAAATAGAATATCGTTAGACATGGGAAATGTGCTTTCGAATAGTGATGTTGTATAGAAACAGCAAATGGACGAAAGGGTTAACACCATAAACTTGAATATATTTTTCCTATACAGACTTATCTTTAACAAATTTAATTATTTTTTAAATAAAATATTTATCAATAATATTTCGAATTTTAAGTTATATTCTGATTATTACTAAACCGTTTGATGAAAGAAAATATGTCCGATGTTTGTCTAGGGAGCATATTGGCTTTCCACAAAGTATATATTGCTTTGTCTCAGTTTCTCCATATGATTTTTTTGTGTGTAGTGGTGAAGATCCTTGCTAATTGGTGATGATCTTTACTTTAGCATTGTAATTTTTTCCCAGTAGGTGGCGTGTTTTTTCATCGCCAGAGGTATGCGGAAAGGTCAGGGAGGCTTTTTTCTTTATTTTTTTGAGGGAGTTATCTTTAGGGAAGTTGGAATCTTGTTTTTTTTATTATTATTAAACATTCGAAACCACAATTAAATTTTTTCTTCTTCATGTCCTCCGCTGGGGCTCGAACCTGGGTCGCTTTTGTTATTAAGCGCGCGCTCTAACCACTACACCACGCCACCCCCATCTTGCATTAAAACCAGTTCATTTGTCAGAATGTTTCTAAAGTAATGAAATGATTTAAACCAAAATTAATTAATTCTGTTTTTAAACCATCTCATGGATAACGTGATATAACATAACGATCGCTGAAATATAAAAAGCTTGTCGTGACAGCCCAGAAGTGTAGAGAAAGAAAAAGGAAATCTCCAAAGTTATACAGACAGAAAAAACGTCGAAGTGAAAAACAAGACATCCAAAATCATGAAATATGGAGCAGCAATGAAACGAGGATGTTTTATCAAGGTATTGCAAAACCCTGGAAAGGTTTCCATCATCAGCCCACTTATAGAGGACAAGCACGTAGTTTTTGATTGGCGGAGGATATTTTTCGAAAAAATGCTCAATGGCGAAATGAATAGTATTACCGTTCACAAAGAAAAATCGCCGAATGGCCGCATTAAATCAATACAGCCGTTACCTCCCATATACCTTCTTTGGGTGTCTTTCAAACTACAATTCAGAAAAAAAGTATTGAAACAGATGCCATTCCTGATACTCCTATGATACTCTACAGCGAAATGAGCTATTCAAAGCTATAAGAAATCTTTCGAGCAGTTTTTGATCCCGACAGTCAAGAACTAGAACAACTGTATCAAGTCACATGTATCGTATTGTCTGCAAAAAATTATTCTCAACATTTCCAGTCGGTGACAAAAGACCTGCTCAAAACAGAGATGCCTGGATAAAAGTTATCGACCAACGGGAATCCACATACAAATTCAAAAGGTGCGTTTCTAAACGAGCTAGGATTTAATGTTGATGTTAAATTATATAATAAGTACAGCTGAATGTTAAATTCTTATTTTCTTATGCGATACAAATTTTAGCAAAAATCCACATACCATCTGTATTGGTGTAGGGTGTAGTAATTTATTTTATTTTATTTTTTATTTTTTTTGCACATTAAACCTCAATCGGAGAAAAAGTTCCCGGTAAAAGCTGCACTTAAAAATAAAAATACTTATTTTTAATTTTTAAATAAGAGGTCACTTTAATCGATCACCACTCGTCCTACCTTCTTTTGATAAGAATGTTTCATATAAATTATGGCTTCTGTTTAAACTCTACAGTGCCCTGAAGTCTCATTAGGATCATCACTTAAACAGTTTTACACAATCAATCATTTAAAAATAAATCAACAATTTTGAAGCCATCAATTTAAAAAAGAAAAAAAGTTTACACTGCGCCATAAAAAGGAAAAATTATAATCTATCGATAGTTGAACTCAAAAAAAATGCTATTTTTTATTTTATTTTAATATGTATGTACGAAAGTGTACCACCCAAGTTAAAAGAAATCTCAAAAACGCCACTGTTTGCCAAAAACAAAAAATCAAATGAAGGAAAGAAATCGTTAAAATCGAAAACCATTAAAAGAGGGAGTTGGCATATCATCATCATCAACGTCTTCGTACACATCCATACCCATAGATGGTCGAGCTATAAATTTGGATCACCAACATTCTTTCTTAACAAAGAATTGCCATAAAAAGCCATAAGTCACTCATAGAATATTTCGTTGCTTAAATGATGGCTTTTGCCAGCAACTAAAGACGATAAAAATAAATACAAAAAGCAAATAAAATAAAATCGTAGCAAACAAAAAATTATCTCAAAGACGAAACCAAAAATAAAATGTTTAATTTCTTTTAAGGGTTACAATTGGTTTCGTTAGTCAGTGAAGCCATGAAAACGATATGAACGAACGGAAGAAAAAAGTTCAAGAAAATCGAATAGAAACTTGAAATTTATTGCATAAAATCTCATCAATTTTGGGTTGGTATTGTCATCATTTTCATCATTAAATATTAAAGTGGTTTTATAAGGGTTGCCATAATGCAAAGCTTGTCAAAAAAAACGTATGTCCAAGCTTCAAAGTATTTCATAGCAGCATTTCAAAATACAGCCTACGACTTCTCTATTGATAACAGCCCTCATTATTTAATAAGTCTAAGCTTATAGCTGCTTTCGGTGTGTTATCGTGACATAAAAACTATAAATTTTTTTAGGAATCCGGAAACTTCTGTGAGTACTGCTTCTTCCATTTGGCTTCTAGTTTATACACAATCAATCGTTTAAAAATAAATTAAAAATTTTGAAGCCATAAAATTAAGAAAAATCTTCACAGGATAAGCCAGTGGCTGAAAAACCTTATATACAATGCCAGGTACCTATGTATCGGGTTTTTTAAGAGGTTGATAACTTCGAGTTGGCAATACTGCTTCATTTGACGACCTATTTAACAGTTGATAGTTGCTTTCTGTTTAGTTTGGTTTGACATTTCATTATGGATAGACCTACACCGCCGCCAATTTGGCGAATAAGCTGAAGCATAAATTGATATTGATATTGAATTTTCTTTCAAAATTTTGTTCTCCAATGAAGCCCATTTATGGTTGAATTGGTACGTAAATAAACAGAATTGTCGCATTTAGCGTGAGGAAAATCAACAAGCTTTTGTCGAAACACCATAACATCCACAGAAAGTTACTGTCAATGGTGAACGGTATAGGGACATGATTACAAATTTGTTCATACCTGAATTAGCTGGCATTAATCCGTTAACCCTTTATCATAGAAAAACTATTATTTTTTATAGAATCTTTGCTTTTGACATAATTTAAGCCCAAAAAATAGTTTCGTATTTTAGCAAAGCCGGGAAGAATATAAGTTAATCCTGGTACTTAGAAATATTGAGGGCCTATAGATTTTGATTTTATTTAACTTTTTTTGAAACAAAGTGTGTTTTATAACCGTTTCTATATGTAGCGTTTGTATATGTATTTAACTAAAAAATTAGATTCCACAGTTTTTCAATTTTAAAGAATATTGAAATTTAAGCGAAAACTCGATTTTCGAAATCACCTCTAAACACCAGAACTGTTGAAGGATAAATGATCTCATGAGTAAACAGGAGCAAAAAAACTATTTTTTTTATACATACATCGTAAAATTAGACCGTTATAAAGCACAAAAAAAGTTAGTATTGTCGGGCAATAAATGGTTAAAAACGACTCCAGTAGATTCACTCAAAGAAACTTTTGATTAAAGAATAATTTCACGAAATGCTCCAATTAATTGGCCACCAAAATTGTGTGATTTAAGCCAATTGGATTATTTTCTTTAGGGCTTGTATACATATATCGATAAACCAGAGACAATTAAACACCTGCAAATCAACATTTAAAGAGTTATTCGCGAAATACGTCCGCATATACAGATTGCGCCTTGTACGCTCCAGTCGTGGCGACCACATGGCCGAAATCATATTTAAACATTACTGTCATAAACTTTTCTATCAAACGAAGCCCGTTTCATTGATATTAAAAATATATTTCTTTGTTTTTTTTCAATGATTTAAACTTGTGTAACTGTAAAAAAACACCCGATATATGCTCTTATTCGTACAAGCCACAATAATGAATTAATTCTATTCGGTTCTGTTTAATGCCAGAGGCTTTAGCTCATTTCATAATCTGTTGCACACAACTATTTCGGCAACCAGCTGTGTAGGTCACGTGTGGCTTGGGCATTTCCTCTTTCAGCTTTCCTGTTGGTTGCAATCGATAGAATTTCGGGTTATGTCAATCAGGGGTCTACGGTACGAATGCTCAATCCACAGTCATTTGTAAAGTTTAATCTTTACATTTATTGGACTACAACTTTTATATCCCATTTCCGCTAGTTTCCGTTAGATGTTTGACCATTAAATGTTCAGTATTTTACGTAGGCAACGACTTGTAATGCCTGCTAATCTCAATCAGCGGTATTCCAACTGCCGGAACCATATACAAGCACAGTTTTCACACAGCTATTACAGATCTGAATATGTTACTTGATCTCCATATCGTGCACAGCTTATAGAATGACTATTTACCCTTTCTTATTCGGCTCGAGATAACTTTGTAGGTAAAATTTTGTAATTATACTGCCAAAGTAGAAGAACAACTCAATTTCTTCAAGGTTTTGATGACAGATAGTGAAAGATTGGGAATTTATTGTATTCATTGGCATGGTTTTGGTAATAAGGATGTTTGCTTTAACAGCTTCCGTTACAACTTAGCTTACCCAATTTGAGAGCAGCATGTTAACTCAGTAAACAGATATCATTTGCATAATTGTGACCCTCTAACTAACTAACACTTCACTAAAAAAAATAATAGGGGCGATAGATGGCATCCTAGTCTAACTCTGATCTTAATTCCAATTTGTTGGCTTTGTATCCCCATATGTTATTGTCATATACGACTTGAAGAAGACTAATTGCCCTGTTTGGTATACCTTTGCACTTGAGCCATACAATATCAATATCTGGTTTATAATGCCGAGGAAAGTTAAACAAATACGATCGGTCCGTTTTTATTTGCGGATCATCGATAGATCACTTGTTAAGACGGTAACCCTCTTACTTGTTCCAAGTATCCGGCAAGATATTATCTACTAGATTGTTGACCATGGAGAACCTTTTATAGAGATATTAATTTTCAGCCTTTCTTTTATTTCATTATACAAACTATTCGTTAACTGTAATTTTTCTATTATTGGTGTTAGAAGATGAGCGCTTGTTATTATGACAACCGTAATTTTTCATTCAGGTGATCTAATGTTCTTAATATTCTTAACCGCATTTGATATTTCGTGGCCAATCTGTAGGTATGTCTCTCCGATCTTTGTGGCGAGTTTTACACCTATTATTTTCTTATAGTGTTTTACGCAAATCTCGAGCGATGAATCAGTTCTTCATATTCGTTTCTTATTTGTTTTCAATAGAAAGACACTTGTTGCAGAGTTTCTTTGCAACTTTATAAAGGTTCCGATTTCTATGCGTCTTTGTTGTTGTCCGCGCTTTCTTATCAGGCTACCGCCAGCAGTCTTTTTCTCATGCCTGTTTTTGCAGAGTTTAAGTTTTATGTACTTTCCATCTCTGTATAAGGTTCCAAGTTTCGTGAGATATCGAAGGCTTTCCGGTTCCAGGTTTGAATACCCCATTCTCTCATTTCCTACATCACAATGGTAATCGAAGAAAATTGTAATCAAAAGTTTTGCAATTGAACTAAATTGGAAAGTTTTACTCGGCTTTGTCTGTTTCCGGTTTGTTCTTAATGTGATTAAGCTCACATAGCTACGATTCGGATCTTTATTAAGGTCTTTCAAAAACTGCAAAGGCTTTATTTCCGCCAAACTAACTAAGTTATGTTTACGCACGTCATGTCCAAAATACTTGAAAAAATTGCGTGTTATCAGCTAACTGATACGTTTACCTTATTGGCAATTTCTCTAGTGGTGATTCGCTTCAGCAATGAAGCTTCAGCAGCTTATAAGTCATGCAGAACTAGACCTAATCCATAAGAGCAAACCCACATACCAATTGGAAACCTACCAAATTTTACGATATGTTTAAATTGCGGCTCCTACATTTATAACAAAGATAACGTTAACAGAAAAGCTATTGAGCCGAAAGGCTTGCTCCATCCATTATAAAAATTGATTCAAAATTGGTTGATATTAAGTGTTACCAACATAAGCACAAGCAGTATTTCCCTCAAACATCTATGGTGGCGTAGGGTTTAATAAAATTTGTTACAGTTACGTTTTGAGTCCATTACAAACGTTGCTAATGTCAGAATCTAGTGAATATTGCTTAGTGCTAACTAATATAAAACTCTATTAAATAAAGAAAAAACATGTGGCAATCCTGGCAAGTTTATTCAGTATCCCTTAACGAATGTCTTGATGGTTTCTTGACTCATATATTTTCGTAGTTCTGACATTAACTGCTATCGCACGAAGAAACATCCTTCAAGAGAATGAGTTAGAGCGAGAGGACAAAGAATAAACTGCCTTTGAAGGATACTAAATTCTTAACTCAAAACAAAAAA
Organism: Wohlfahrtia magnifica; assembly: GCA_023159175.1. Lineage (NCBI taxonomy): Eukaryota > Metazoa > Arthropoda > Insecta > Diptera > Sarcophagidae > Wohlfahrtia > Wohlfahrtia magnifica. Next base: position 2,270,199 of record JAKWBJ010000061.1, read on the forward strand.
ATAAAATAAAATGAAAACAAAAGAGGGAATATAATAGAAAAAAGAGCGCCAACATAAACACGTGCGGGTGGATGACCAACATTTAAGCCAAAATAAAATGTAAGAATAAGAACAAGCAAAATGAATTGCTATGAAAAATATATAAATTTTCCCGCCAAAGTAACGATTTATTGACAACTACTATGTACCCCCAATCCCTTTTTGAGCCCAGACACACCATCCCATCCACATATAGATGATGGTGTTAAAACTAAAATGAAAGTTGGCTTAAACAAACAATGCAACATTTTACAACTCATTGTCGATATCTTGAGAAAACAATCAGTTTCGTACTTCTGGGTTGAGCTATAGATCTTCTTTTTTTCCTTTTCTTTCTGAAAAGAAACGACGAAGACGACATTAAAACTGTCGTTTTGCAAACAATAAATAAAATGTTACACCAATGGCTGGAGGAAAGGAAGAAAGAGATACCCAAGAATTTGAGTTTAGTGGTGTAGAAATGAATTTGATTTGCAAGTGGTTTGGGTGGATGAATAGTGTGGATGATGGTATTGTTAGATGGATGGGTCTTCACGTTAAACACTTTCATTTTATCTAATTTCCGTCTTTTTTTATGTAATAGATGTTGCCATGTATGAGTGCAATAGTAAAAAGATTTTCAAAAAATATATGTAAGTTTATCTGTACGTGTATATATACATATATAATAGGTAAGTATGTAGGTATGTATTTATGTATGTATGTGTGTATGTATAAGGGTTGTTAATGATTTATTTAAATTATATTTTACATACAAATATACAACTTACGAGCGCAATTATTTATTATACATCGTTTATAATTGTAATACAGTTGGCGCTCACATCGTCACTTTTCCAACTAAGTTACAGTTGGTTGATAATTTTTTGGCTGACATTACTTTCCATCAAATTAATGGTTTTATTTTTTCTTAAATGAAAAATCAGAAATGGCATCGTAATGGCACGCCAGTAGCTAAGATCTTTTAAAATTTCTAAAATTTTAATATTGGATTTAAAAAAAAATATGACTTAATTGCAGTTTATTTTTCTTTAAGTATCAGAGGGAAGTAAAAAAAATTTGTATCTTCAAAAAACTAAATTTAAAAAAATTAATAACTATTCGGCAATTAACTTAATTACAATTAAAAAAGTTGATGTTTATTAAACCCTATTATAAGGTACCCTACCATTATGTTCTGGCTTGAACAAAATGAAGTGAGTAGTGTATGAGCTTGCTTACATTTTCTTAAAGGCGTATATTAAATTTAACAATTAGTAGACCCCTAATGCTTCAGTTACGCATAGAAGAGTTTTCAGCCAGAGTAGTGTTTTTTAAGCAATGGTGTTCATTCATAGAGCAATTCTTTACGCTCAACCCACACGCAGTGTTGTCGTTTTGGTTATTTTTAACTAAAATTGGTTAATAATATAATAAATATAATGATTTCTTTTAACGTTTATTATCCAGGTTCTTACTATGTGTATCACTTTAAAAACGGGATTTTCGGCCAACTTTGGTTTTTGTTGTGTGTTTGCTATGATCTTTCCCACCCTTCTGGTAACATTGGAGATCGTACCAAAAAACTGCAGATTTTTCGAACCAATTTGCGATCGAAACAAATGGTAGCCTGACGGACAATGTCTGAAAGATAAGACGGCCGAAATAGCTTCAACTGATCTTGAAATACTTGGTCGAGCGTTGTCCTTATACTAGTAGATATATTTTTTATTGCCAGTAATGATTGGATGCTGGTACAATTTTTTCCAGCTTGAATAGCTTTTTGAGTTTGAAAATAAATTGCATACAGTAAAACCTTCAATTCATCATCTCCGAATATTTTTGCCTGAACTGGGAGGTCTTCCTATTTCATGTCAAAATCTTTACTTCTGAACTGCATAAATAATCTCTCGCATATTGAAATCGGTGAAACATATTCAGGACAAGCTTTGACAAGCAAAATCAAAGAAAAAACTTCCTTGTTTATACTATTTCGTTCAGTGGCTAAGTCAGAATAAATACCAGACACATTTCACTTCAACGCTATTGTTTGGTTCGGGTATTTAATGGTTCATTAATATATCTGTTAGTAAAAGCTATTGAGCTAAAATTATCCACAAATAAATTTTAAAGCCTCTCAAAATTTGTTAATACATAGTTAAAGTTTTTAGAGCAAATAGGAAAATTTGCCTCATCAATTGTTGTAGCCAGATTTTTTCACCAGTCCTATATTCAGTCAAAACTGCAAAATTCCATATATTTTAATTCCCATAACATTCCATGAGGACTTCTCTCAGTCAATGAGCTGCACCCGATTCTATTTTTTAACTTCATTGAAAGGGACCTACAGTTTAACGCCGGCTCCGAACGGCAAATGCATTAGAGAAGTTTTCAATAGTAAGTAATACTCATAACCAGTTACTAGATATTGTTATGAGTTGATACCGCTGTCGAAAAAACTTATTTTTTTAACATAGGCTGGTCTGGTATTGAACGGAGGACCTTCTGGTTGGTAGGCGGGTGTGTTACCTACCATACCACAGTGGCACAATAAATTCCATATATAATATATTTTAATGTTCTTCGTATTAAAATTATGATTTTAAGTTTTTGGTTATTTTTTGGTTACTTTTTTATTGAAATTTGGTTACAAAAAAATCGAAGTTATGGCAACGCTGCTTACACGCATTCTTACGCTGTTGGTTTTAATCCTCTCTTTGCCTGTGCTTTTTTTCAAAAGCACTGGAAGACATTTACTTTTAATCGACGCTGAAACAACGACGAATCAACATGTGGAGTGGCTGTTTGTGTATTTTTTTTACTTCCCACTAAATGTACTGATTAAAATTGTTGACAATGTGCAACGAACATTTTATGATTATTAATGCATTTGGTAATCACCAATGCATTATAAATTTGACACAAAACATTTCCTTTTTTATATTTTGCATTTAAAATAAATTCTTAGAGAACCTAATACTACTTTTAACACGTTGAAAATTTCTTACAGTGCATTTATCGTTTTCTCACCAGAACAAATACATACGTCATTTTGCACAGCATTGACCTTAATTCTTGTGAAACCTATAAATGTTTTGACGGTAAATTGCAATAATAACTACGTATGCTGGACACTAAATAATATTTCCAAAAGAACACACAATCATCTCGCTACATCGGTTTTGGCCAGCATTACTATGCGAGTAGTTCTGATTAGCAAGGCTAAGGAAGAGCCGACGGGACATAATGTTCTTATTTATGTCTTTTCCTCCTTTAGTTTTCAGATAAAACAATGGAACTACGGTTATGGCGCAACCTTAAAAGATTTAAAATGGGCCTGTAATAGCGAAAATTTAAATATAAATAATTAATATTATTTTTTTATTATTCTTTTCTTATTATTTTATAAAATATATAGTTTATTATAAATATATATTTTCTTACTTATTTTATATATTGCATTTCGAACCTACATTATCTTTCGGTAGAATAGTTAAAACACTTAGCATATGTTTAGATCAGGGTTGGCAACCCGCCAGGTAACCCAATTAACCCCACCCACATTTTGTGAAATGGAATGAAATCTCTATTATATATTTTTATGTAAAAATGTATGATATATCCGCTTACATCTTTTCCTCACTTCCGAGCCAATTTCCGGTTTCCGTTTCAAAAAAACTTAATTTCTTTAAAGGCGATCCAACTTTGAAGCCGATTTTATATATCTTGTAAAGTAGTTATTCCATGACATGTTAAAGACATTGTATCCGTCGAAATAGCCAATTTTTGGCCACAAAAATTCTGTTATCAGTGAGCACGACAACAAGTCTAGGTTGACGGTTCTTTTGCCACACTATTACGAATATCAGCAATGTTTTCCGCAGAACGAACTTAATGAGCATGCACAGGCGTTTTTACATGTCTTACAAACCCAGTTTGCTGAAATTTGCGCACAGTTCTCCCGGTTGTAGACACATTTGGTCCATTATGCTGACCAAGAATATTACAAAGTGCACGAAATGCATTTTGATTTGAACGGCCATTTTCTTATAAGGCTTCAACAATCTTAACGCGCTGCTCAATACTGTATGTCTCCATGGCTAAATTTTTCAAACATTGAAACAAAAAAATATCAAATTAAGTTGCCTTTATTTATAAGACATCCATTTGGCCGAAAGCGATAAACAAATTTTACTATGGAACAGTGCTTTGAAGCTATTTTTTCATTATTAGCAATAGGGTATCTAACTTTAATAGTTCAATGTTACGTCTATACTACAAGAGATCGTGCAACGGAGTTGATTCCTAAAAGTCGCTAATTTTTACGTAATAAACGTATTGCAGAGAACGAATTCCTGTCGACTCTCTGTTCGTTTGTTGTTTTCTAACCATCACAATACACTTTCCGGAATTCAGCAAAATACAAAATATGATTGAGTGTCATCATCTTAAAAAATGCATCAGGAAAAAAATAGCCTAAAGCTACTTAATCTGATATTCACGGTTACATATGTATGTACATAGTTACTTTGATAATCAAATATCTTGTTTTTAAAAAACGTTACACTAATACTTTGACCTTTGATCTGTTTCTGACAATTAATTTTTAAAATTTCCTGCTTTAGATGAAGCATAAGCTTAAGCAGCTGAACAAATTTAGAACCGCTTTAGCGCTTACCATTTGCTCCTTTGATAAAGAAAACATCTTCCAAATATTTTTCTCTAGCATGTCTTTATTGATCAGCGTAATTTTACTAAAAAGTCTATTTTCTGATACAATCAATAATAAGATAACAATAATGTTATCAAATGTTTAAAAGTCAATTATTCATTATTTGTCTTGGAGCCGCTCTCTTGTTTGTCCTACCCAGATATGAGTATTTCATTCGCCCAAAAGATATCTTTGCCGCTTATCAGAGGATGGGTATATAAATGTTGCTGATGATGTTGATGGTGTTGTGCGCCTTCGGCATATTTTTTAATTGCCTAATTTTGCAGTTTGAATGATGTCAAATGTTGTTTCTTTAGCTAAATGAGGGTTGTTGCTTAATTTTTAAGAGTATTTATACATATAAATGTACATACACAACCAACACAACTACAATAATAATATGTCCTTTACGAATACAAAAAAGCGAGAAATGTTATAGATGGTTGACTACGACAATTTAATACTCTACAGCACAATTTATATTACAGCAAACTCAAATTTACTTAAGCCTAGAGCACACAAATTTACTCATTGTTGGGAATAAGTCGTGGGTGCGAATAAGAGGAAAGGCATGTTATCTGCCATATATTGAGTAAAAAATTTTATCAATTATGTAATAAACAAACCAAAAAAAAAGTTGTGCAAACTCTAATTGCACTATCCAACAAGCAAAAATACCTTTGATATTCAATATATATATTTTTTTTTTTGATGCGCTGTGGTCGCCTAACTTCAAAAATCATCAGCATTTCAGATTCTATGGATAAGTTATTTTTTTAACTTTTTCTCTAAAATGTGAGATTTTTAAAGAAGCTACTTCATACATTTTATGATAACTTTGAAATGACTTATTCGATTTCTTTACGCCATATGTTCAAAAATTCCAAATCGTACCAGCTTTAAGTCATTCTAACATCATGTTTTAATATAACCAATATTTTTGAAGATACGAGTATAGAGAAACAAATTATAAAAAAAAATGTTTTTGAAAAATTATGAAAGTTTTGATATCTAAGAATGCACAAAAAATTGAAAGCAACAAATATTTACCAGTTTCACTATTTGTTCTTAAAGCTGCATATAATAGAAATAAAACAAACCATGATTTATTGAGATCGGTAGGTAAATACTTATTTTATTTCCAATAAAGTGAGAGTACCCAGTTTTGTGAAAAAAAACTATTTTTGCTGTAATTGCCGAACAACGGTTCTTTCGTAGTACATCAGATGTTCTAAGACCGAAGCTTTACAACCACACAAAGCTAAATGATCTTATCAAAGACCTCAAGCTAACACAAGAGAAATCACAGCTCTTGGCGTCTCGCTTAAAAGACCGAAATTTTTTAGAAAATGGTGTTAAGACAACAGAGCATTGACATAAGCCATAAGCCAATTTTTATACAACGAAAGACAATATGTGCTTTTGTTACGATATAAACGGTGTTTTTGAGAAACTCGGCCAAAAATATGTCGCGAATGAGTGGCGACATATTTTCATTTGTAGCATAGTGTTATACTTCAGCTTCGAGATCAAAAGTAAAATTCTTACAAATAATCAACACAGGGGCATGATTGGAATGAGGACCGATCTCAATTACCTTTTGTGCTTTGAATTTGCCTGTGATGCCTGTTTGCTAGTACAAAGATGTCGTCGGAGTTGTCGAGATCTTATAGTTTGCGTAAGTAGTTTTCGCATTAATTTGATTATTTATATCGGTTTGTTCAAATGGAGTCACTTGCATAAAAATTTAAATTTATGGATTTCTAGATATATTTATTGAAAGATGGATCTGGGCCTAACTCTTTATGATGTTACAACTATTATCATAAGCAAAACATACCAGCTCTGTTGGCGTATACAAATTAAGCCACTGTGATGAACGTTTGTTGGTAGCATTTGCCAGTAAAATAAAATGATAAAAAAAAAGAAAAAGAAACCGTATGAAGAACAACTTTATGCTGGTTGTCGCCAAAAAGAAAAAGAGTGGCATCATTTAAATATTTTCCTTGTCATGGCATTGCAAACGAAAATACTTTTACTATATTTTTTTACGTAACACTCGAGGCAAATTATAGCCTAATATTTTAGCCTGATGTTAATGTTTATGGCCTTCTGTTTGGTTCTCTTGCTAAGTATTTGAAAACGAAATCCTTTCTACCAGTTTGAACTCACAACCACCATCACCCACCCTCAAATATATCAACTCATACTAATTTTCAGTGCCAGGAAAAGAAATTAATTCCTTCATTCCATATTTATTAAAAAAAAAAACTCTTCTTCATCTGGCTTTTTACTTCTGGGCAAAAATTCTAAATTATTTGTCTTTTGAGGTAATTCAAGATTGTGTATAAAGACGCTTGCATGTCTAGGTAGACTTTCCCTTTTAGGCCGTGTGACAATTTTTTCTTACTTTTTTTTTGTGTTCTGCTTAATGTTTTGGAAACTGTCTGAGGTGTTTGGTTTTTAGCCGGTTTTTAAAAATAAATAAAAGTGAAATAATTACTTACCTACTTGGAAAGGTTGTTAAAGGTATGGTTTTGAAATAACTGTCTTAAAAATACAAAACTAGTTGAAATTAAAAAAAGAAAAAATATGCATATGTATCAGGGTTGGCAAAAACCCGGGTTTAAAAAAAAAACGAGCCCACCGGGTTTTATTTAATTTGTTTATCTGTTTTATTTGGTTTAATAACTGCTTCCAAAATCCGTTCAAGTTTACAATATTTTTTGTTTGTTTATACAATCACGTTGTTTTAGCATTTATAGTGCAACCTTGCACTTTCGGTGGGATTAAAGCAGCATTGTGTACTATGAGCTGCTGAAGCTTGGTGAGCGAAACAGACTGCAATTACTTCGTTTGAGTCATGCATTTTAAGAAAAACGGCCGGAATATAAAGACAGACATGATTAAGTTATTCTTTTGCAGGACAACTGTTTGAAATATGGAACACATTCGCTTTAAGCGCAAATTTTTTCGTTCTACCGTTATGACATCATGTATTCTCCCTTTTTTAACAAAAAGTGTAAGGGAAGTAAGCATATTTACCTCGTTTAAAGCCATTTCGATTTACGACCTACATTTTTAGAAACTACCTATGCCGTATAAAGGGGTATGAGTTTATCTTCTAACATGTCATCGAATCACTTTCTTAGAGCCTTAGAGCACGAAAATTTTTTTATTTATTTATTTATTTATTTATTTATTTTTTTTTTTTTTTTTTTGAGACGGGATTTCGAAATTCGCTCAGAGGTGGGGAAAAGATGTAAGCAGTGATTTGATAAATTTGTTATTACATTGTCTTTTTGAGCTCAAAAGCGGAATAAATAAATTTGTAGTCCCAATACGTAAGGGTTACCCAGTGGGTTGGCAACCCTGATTTCTCATTACTGCTAAAATGGAAATGCTAAAATGGATTCTTTAACTGAAACCTGACTTTTCAAGATTAGCCTGGGGACTAATTCTGGCATTCGTACACAAACGAATTCTTATTCGAACGAACGGAGTTTTTTGACTATTTGGAATTATCTTATACGATCACGTATAAAATGAATCCCATTTTCTGATTATGGCATTCGATATCGAACAATAATTCGAACGTAAGCTTGCGAGTCTTTACTTAAAGGCACAAGAAAATTAATTTAAAAATTTTTGTTGAAAATTTATTAAGAAGAAAAAAAAATTCAACGCAAAAGGAAATACTTAGAACTTTATGACAAAGAAAGCAAACTTCGTCCAAAATATTAATGCCAATTAGTTCCCAAAGAAAAGCAATGGCTAATCAACTTTGGGAAAACCGTACCCTTAACTTTAAAGCCTAAGGTATACCAATAACATTTTTCAAGTTGTAATACAAGGCGAAATACACAAAAAATTTTTGTTTGCTTGTTTTCAGTAATAACTTTTTAACGCTGACCGAAAATAAAAATAGATGGTGGGCTGAATGAAGACCAAGTTTTTTGCAAGTAGGAAAAAATTTTGATTGAAGCAGGTTTAGAAGTCCCTGGCGAAGGTCTAAAAATTTTCAGAAATTTTCTATCGCTTTTGCAACAAAAGCAATATAAGATCTATCTCAACATAATTTAAAAAAAGTTTTAAATAACCTTGGTAAGGTTTGGAAACTTTGCTGTTTGACTTCGTTTACTCACTATAACTACAATAATTTCATAATTTATTGAATATTTTATCCAGTGTTGTAAAACAAATTTATTTAAACCTTTTACAACACTTGAGCTATAATTTTATTCGTTTCGTATCGAGTAACATCATTGGAAAATTTTACGATATCGAAATATTTTTCGATTCGAATTTCATTTCGATCACGAATGTCATAATTAGGCCCCTAAAAAAAATTTACGTCGATTGGTTCATTGGTGCGGTAGTTACGATTATTTCATCGATTTTCATAATGTCTAAAATTATTCAACAAAAAACATGCATTACTCGTAAATGTCACAGAAGGCCATTGGTGCGAAGTCAATGTCGAGAACGCGTTGAAGACGAACCATATTAAAGACGACTAAGAACATCTACTGATGAGCTACACGTCAACAAAATCAGAATTGGTGATGCAAAATATTCGATTGTCTACTATTGAGCTTGCCGATATTGTTAGAATTTCAAATGGATCCGTAACCCCATTTAAAAAACATTTTATGCCTTAAAACAGTCAAATCTCGATTGGTACTTAAATCACTCAATTTGTTCGAGACCATTTTGCCAAAAATGAATCTGCAGTTTAGCTGTTCACAGTCTTCAAACAAACACACATTAATTTTTATATAGTATATGTGTGCTTTAATTCGGTATGCTTTATACAATACCGCTTTAACCAAACCTACCTGTTTTTTGGCTGATATGGACAGATAGCGAAGCTTGCATTGTTGTTCTCCACATATAAAAAGTTCCATATTTAGTATTAATGGAAGTCGCCAAGCTTATTTAATCAATCTCGCCCATTTTTGTCTGATAATTTGTATTGACTACGAAGTCGTTTAGACCGAATTCACAAATTTACACTTTAACAAACATGCAAGACATTGTTATCAACTACTTAAGCCCAAAATAAGGCTTCCGGAATTGAAAAAAAATAAAAGTATTATGGACCTGCCCGGGTTGGCGAGAAAATTAATTGCCTTTATATTCAATAGAATATAATATTATCCACGTGCTTGGAAAATAGCTCTTATCTCTATGATCCCTTCGACGGGTTGACTCAATTTGTTATCCTCTTCGTCCCGAGGAGATAGTAGATCCTCCTAACTTGGACAGATCGGAAATTGATGACCGTATGAGTCGGGTTATGAAAAAAAGGCGCCAAATTTGGTCGGATTGACTGGTGAAATGTGTAAGATCATCTGGAATACCTGGAGGCAATTTATGGTAGGTACATCAATTATGGCTATTTCGCAAAGGCTTGGAAATGTGCTCGCATTGAGGTGCTTCTTAAGTCACCTGATAAAGTGAGGAATAATCCTCGCTCTTATCAGGACATCGGTCTCTTGCCAGTATTTGCAAAAGTACTCGAAAGAATCATGATGTACAGACTTAAGAAATGCTACAGCTAAAGTCCTTCATGCCAAGAGTTTGGTTTTAGGCAAGGCAAATGCGTTGAAGACGCTTGGATGTATGTCAAGAGTTCTGTCGAATAAAATCTACTTCGAAGTATGTGCTTGGCTTTTTATTTGGGACCTCATGATGAATACTCTCTTAGGGCAGCTCGGACTGACATTTAAACTATATGCGTATGCGGATGACTTGCTCATTCTGATCGAAGAAGTCTCGTGCTGAGCTGGAGAGAAAGGGTATTCATGCCATTCGTATCGCTTGTGAGTGGGGTGCAGAGATTGGTGCTGACGTCGCAGTGGATAAGACGGTGTTGATGTTGCTTAATGGCATTTGTCAATCAGGCGATCACCACATACAGGCGTGCCGTTCGTATCATATATGATTGGTTGTTCATTGCCTGTGCTGCGTATGTTACGTGTGGTACGAGACAGTCATGTTTGTTGCTGGACGGCGCAAGATTCTCGCTTGCCAGAGAATTGCGCATATGTTCCAGTGTTTCGTACCGTATCTACCGATGCTTTGCAAGGTCTTGTTTGTGCAGCGCTACTTGATTTAGAATTAATTCGTCGCAGTATTGCCTACAGAGAAACGACAGCCACTTCGAACGCATAACTGGATTCTGCTTCTGATGTAAACATGGGTAGAGATAGGTATAAGGTCATTTTGAAGGGTGCCTCGTAGATAGATGGCATATAAGATACTCGTAGACGAACAGTGACAATGAGAAGGCTACATATGAGTTTATTACGGACGTGACGTTCGTACAGGAATACTTCAGGCTTCGGCTTAAGCCTGGGATTCATACTAACGGGACATGGCTCTTTCAATGCATTTTTGCATCGAATTGGCCAGATTGAATCTGCCGACTGTCGGTATGGGTTGGGAACTGAAGACTGAAGGCATGTACTGACTACATGCTCAGACTATGCTGACATTAGGAATCTAGATAGTATGATATTACTCATACTGGTGGGTTTGGGATTTCACTAGGTGTTTGCAGGACGATCGGACTCTTGGGAGGTAGGGTGCTTTTGCGCTTGCTGTGTTATAGGAGAAGATGGAACGTTCGGGACGTATCTCCCTCACTTCCAATACTGGGGATCACTGAGTTGCCATTTTTACCGTTTTTCAGCTCATTAGCACATGGCAGTATGCATTGGTGTCTGGTTGGTCTGTGGCCCGCTGCGAATTTGAGTTTGTCTCCGGCTTCTGGCCATCGTGCTGGTCCTGTTTGCTGTTTAGTGTTTGCTGTGTTTCTATTTTCTTTTTTTATAGTGTTGGATTTCTAGTGTTTTCTGTTTGGTGTGTTTTACCTCCATATTGGCCACAAGTCCGGACTCACATTGGTAGTAGCATTATGCTACTACTACTCGGACACCTCACCAAAGTGGAGGTCATGTCCAAGCAACATGGCTTCGAATTGGTACTCACTGGCGATTTTAATCATAGGTGGACGCACTGTATTCACTCGTGCTTTGGCAACGTGGGGGAAAGTTCTAGAGCAGGTACACACGTTGAGCAACTGACTTATCCCAAACTCTGTAAAAGATCACACGGAAGAGAGTAGTGAGTGCCATTAGAAGAACTCTTGGGGAATAAATATTGCTCCACTCTTTTTATCCACATATCTCGCTTTTAAAAAAATAAAACATGAAGGCTTAATATATAAACTGACAAAATTTTACACCAAATGTCTACAACCTTTTACAGAGATACTAGATAAGCGAAAGTTAAAGGTTAAGGAAAACGTTCATGTAAGCGAACCTCAGAGTATCAAGCTGGAGTATACTAAAGAAGTATCCAGAGACGCATTCTATATTTAATATATATATACCTCTAATATACTAAAATGCTGCAGTACCCACACTTCGACATTCGCTGATGATACAGCTATTCTATGCATCCATGAAGATCCGTAGGCAGCAAATTGAATTTTGGAAGACCATATGACGCAGCTGGGGACCTGTTTAGGGTATTGTAGGATAAAGGTTAATGAGCTAAAATGTGCACACTTGCTATTAAAATAAAGAACCTAATTATCCTCCAGAGTATGAAGTTAAATATTTGGGAAAACATCTTAACCGCCGGCAAACATAAATGCTAAGTTAATCCAATTGAAAATAAAGGCAATACAATCACATTGGCTGATTTAAAGAAACTTCGTGCTTAGCTTGGACTGTAAGCTTCTTCTTTATAATGCGACATTGAAACCAATCTGGTGCTACAGTGTACAGTTATGGGGCACTGTCAGGCATCTCTTCTAACATAGAACAAATACAAACGTGACCAGAATGTGCAAATGGAAGAAATGGATAGAGGGGAAAAATGCGAGGCATTCTTAAATGTATCTGAAGAAGTAAGAGGTGCATTCCAACCCTCTGGCCCGTACACTCTTGAATAATGTGGGCTACATCTCAATCGATAGGAAGATACACTGATAACCTAATACGAAGAAGAACGAAAATATTAAAAAAATGCGTGATTCCTTATAATTCCATCGCGCTCTAGCAGGACTAAATTAGTATAATCTCTAGTTTTAATGTTTGAAAACAAATTGTCAGCTCTCTTTACAGTGAGAATTCAATTTAATATATTTTCAAAAAAGGAACAGCCACTCCTTGATTAGGGACTCGTATGTAAGGGGCACATATTAAGGTAAAAAATTAAGAGGAGCTTTTTAAACAAATATTAATAATCTTATATTTAAACACCCAGTTATACGAACATTAAATATATATAAACTTTTAATAACGTTTAAACGCAAAAATAAATAAATTAAAAACTTTGTTAAAATATAAATTCTCACTTTTAATAAACCTCGTCTACACTCGATACAAATTTCTATTGAAACATAAATATTCGATTTAATGTATTTTAACCATTACAGCCATAACTTTTTTTCTTTATAATTACCCCTCTTCTTCAACTTTTATAGAACCACCAAACTCAAAAAAAGAAAGTCCAATAACATCCTACTTAATTTGAATTTACACATCATTCAGTGTGCCTTGGAATAGAAGCATCAATGCAATGCAGACAACATCACTACCATCGCAATCAATATTATCAACAACAAATTGCTACACATCATAAAAATCAGTTTTACAACATGTTCAAGAATTCTTTTCTTCCCCACAATACAACTATCAGTTCACAGTGAAAAGAAGAACTCACACCCAGTTCTGGCGCGTTACATGGGTCATAATTTTCTTAAAAATTATTTTAATATTTTTTAGTCTTTTTTTGTTTGTTTCTTTTTTCTTCGTTGTATTCAAATTTGTAATAAAACTGCAGGCATTAAAATTTTAATTCATTTCATTTTCCATCATTATCAAGATGATTTAAGAGCCGGCATTATTTTCTTATTTTTTTTTCTCATTTCTTGTTTGTTTGTACATTTTTAGATATTTTTAATTTTTGTTTCTTTTTTCCACTGGTTCCAAAGAATTGTGGAATTTTTACGATTTTGGTGGAGTTATAATTTTTTCCCCATTTTCGCTTAATTTGCTTATTTCGCGCCTAATTTGAGGTTGTAAATTAAAGATCATTTAATATGATTTTCTTATTGGGGTTGGTTCATTCTTCAAAGTATATGCCACACAGTGGTTTTAATAAAAGAAAATGTGGCAAGATTTTTTAAAGTAACTTACTATTTGCCGGAATTAAGAAGTGCGGCGGACATGAACCTGCTCAATAACGTTAATCGGAGAGACCCTTGTTTTGAGTGAAGTAACCAATTGTCCGCATAGTAAGAAGAAAACCCTCGAAGTTTGCCTAGAGGCTTACTTCTGGTGCCACGAGCTCTAAGAGCCCCAAGGACTTCAGTTTCTGCCCGTCCACTGACCGGTTGAGTCTCTTCGTTTAGTATAGAAGTAGACTATATGCAAAGAATCTCCAGTTATCTTAATCCTTATTAAAGGATTTGTACTTTCCAATAACGATGGTTTGCCTTCAAGTGGTTCATGGTAGCCCACGTTTTCAGAATCCAGGTGGGTTCCACTTCAAGTTGGCGTGACAGATCTCATCTTCAGCCAGTTGTATTTACGTCGTCTTTTTTGCGTGTTGATATCCTTCTGTATATTTAGTATTAACTGGTCTTCATTTGAAATCGTGAGTCGCCATTAGTATTGAAGCGCGCGTTATAAACGTAGATCTTAGTTTACAGCGATAACTCATATAAGCGCCAAATGTTGTGTTAGCTGCTGAAAGCAGAGCCAGCATTATTAATTCTGCTTTGGACGTCTTATACAGCACCACCTATAGTAAGTGTAGCCAGATATTTAAATTGACAAAGTACATTGGGTAAAATGAGCAGTACAACTAATAAAAAATAAATTTTTTTTTAATCAAAACGACTTGAAAATTTATAATAAATAACATGGAATAACAATGAAAACATCAAATATTATAAAAATGGGATCATTTGCAATAGTAATTCTATCGAATACTTAGCCAGAGTGTTACCGTACGGTTACATTAAGGTAAATATTGGCCAAAAAGCGCAAACACTACTCTGTATAAACATTTTATGGAAAATTTTCTTTTTGTCCACATTTCTTAAAAAATGATTTAAAACAAAAAATAGCGTAAAAATATTAAAATATTTTAATATATAAATTCGAAAAAATAAATATTAAAAACAAATATTTCCATAAAATAGTGATTACGCTTTTTCCGTCTAATATTTTCCTCAATGTGATCGTAACTGTAGTTAAAATTTTAGACAGATTGATTTTACCACTTATACATTTTAAAATCTACATTGCTCGATCAAAGTCGGAAAAAAAGGTCTCATATGGCCTCCGAAATGGCGTCGTAAATATGTATGTTATGTGGATGTTTCAAAACACCATTTTTTCTGGGCTAAAGAACTTTATTTTTACTAAAAACATCATAATTAAAATAAAGTACAAAAAGAAATACAAAAAGCTAAAAAAGTACTTTAGCATACTTTTGTAGGTGTTATGCAGAAAGCATTACATTGACTAAAAAAAGTGCGCGTATTGCTGAAAAAAGGACCTGTAAGGCTAATTAAGCTACGAAAGTAACAGAAATCGTTCACGTTTTCGATCGACTTTCCGGTCACCGTGAAGGATAGTATATTTGGTGATTTAATAGTACATGCCTTAGTTATTTCCCTATTTCTGGCAGCAATCAATGTCAAGATGCAATCCAGTGCGAATATGAAGGGAAATGGTGAAAACAGACATTCTTGTCTGACTTCAGTCAAAATGAGAAAAGGGTAGCTAACATTTTCGCACTGGAAAACCCTCGCAGAGGCGTCCAGGTAATGGGCAATGATGACCATTTTCTCCAGTACTCCCTTGCTCTGTAGCACTTTCCATATTATGTTGCTATCAACGGATTCGCAAGTCATTAGAAAGACTGTAAATACCAGGAAAAAAGGAATTATATTAATTGCTTTGTTATACGATTAGTTTGAAGAATGTTGCCTTAAAACGTTCGCGAGTATATATAGCTCTGCGGATACATCATCAATACCAGAGGCCTTGATATTCTTGAGATGTGAAATTGCTTTCGCGTTTTCCTCTTGTCGAGGGGTCTAATCCCTGCGGAGGCTCGGCGAGTTTGCTCGTGCTGTCTTTAATAGTAGGGATGCTGTTGTAAGGGAGTGCATTTCTTTCTTTGCGGTTTGTGGTGGGGTGGTATTGCTGACTTCGGTCCGTTGTGTATTTCCCTGGTGATGTGTTTGGGTTGCTTGTGGGTGCTTGTCGCTGATTTTGGTCTCCTGCGGGCTGCTCGGGTTGTGGGTTCAGGTCTGGTATGGCCTGGTGGGTGATTGCTGTATCTGCGACCAGTCCGGAGTCGTCTGGGACTTACACTGGTAATAGCTTCTGTGCTACGAAGCCTGACCGGAGGCTTAATTCTGGTACCACAGGAGCCGGGTGCCCCGGGGATTGCGGTCCCTGCCCGGCTATGGTGAGGTCCCTTGTGGGAACAACGTGGTGGCTGTGGTTTATACCCAAAATCGCAGGGAGAGCTTCGGCTCGGTGTGGAGTTACACTCTTAACCGGGTGCCGTGACCCATAGAGCGGTAGGAGTTTTAGATAGTCTCCGGCACATAACCAAGGTGTGGGGTCATGTCCACATAACATGGCTTCGAATTTGGTACTCACCGGTGATTTTCATCATAGGTGGGGCGTTGGTTGACGCATTGTATTCACCCGTGCCTCGGGCACCGTGGAGTATGCCAACGTGGCGAGACTCACGTTAAACTGTGACATTTCTGTCTAGGGATCTAATACCATTTGACCAAAGTAGGCGCACGTTTGGAAATGATATGGAGCCAATGCAGCTAGGGAGATCGAACGGTTATTATGCGACCAGACTTAACCGGTTTTTTCGGTGTTGTCGAATGCGATTTTTTCAAAATTCATTTCATTTTTCGAATACTGAATAAACCGGTTAATTTAACACGAATAACCGGTTAATTTAAATAAGTACAATTTTTATACGTTTGTATAGTTTTTTATTGAAAATAGGCTCATCGTTTAACAATTTGTATAAATTAATTATTTTTGTATATATGATAACTTTGAACGTCTCACAATGAACGTGAAAACCAAGGTAGATCGAAAAAGATGTGCACTCTTGAGCAAAAATAACCTTTTCTCATCTTCTGTACATAAATATTGATTTTTATATATGGAGAATGATCAACTAGACGCATTGAAATCCCACAAACGCCGGTTCCGAACGGCATACATATTAGTTAGTGAAGTTGTTCACAGCGTATATATGTAATATCGCTGTTGAAAATTGTCAGATGGTGTAGCCTGGGATTGAAACGATGACTTCTTGGTTGGAAGGTGGGTTCTTGCCTAACATATCACAATATTACGCACACCATTATTGAAAGTAAAACATATAATTTTTGTTATCTTAGGCACTTAAATTATAACTATAATAACAAACCTTTAAGTCCATTCTCTACCAAGCAATACAACAAAAACGAAATACGCTCCTTGAGTAGAGCTGTTCGAAACTTAAGCATTTTTTACTACTTTGTGTAATAAACTTTGTTTTCTGGCCTCCGCACATCTTTTTGGTATAGTTTTTATGAAATTTGTTCGAATCATTGTTAGTATTGATTGCCACTTTAATTTTAAGCTCTCCATCAGCTTTTGCTTATTTTCAAAACGACGTGGTCCAGCTCTGCGCTTCAAGAATTAGGAACAATTTTGTTTAAATAAAAGAACCGGTTAACCGGTTATTTGGATTATTATTAACCGATAACCGGTTATTTAAAAACTACTACTTTTCGAATTATTCGAAAACCAGTTTTTGCAAAAAGCAATCTCCTTAAATACAGCAGAATTTTCGATAGTCCTCAACAATAAGGAGGCATTGCAAACAGCAGTGTAGCTCAAAATTGTAACATGGATGTCTCTTATACTCTAGGCAATAGGGGCACCTATTCGCTGTTGATAAAATTGTCCATTATGTCCTTCATAGGCGATGAGTAATAACGACTCATGTGTGGTTATAAATTTATTCCCGGTCAATAGCTTTCCAGCGCATAACTATCCGTGGTAATAATATAAGATGTTGGCAGTTTTAAGTCCTTCAAGTCTTATGGGCCAAATAATCTTGTCAGTAGAGTATCATAGACCTGAATTAATCCAAATTTTAAAATAATTCAACCACAACTCAAAATTTCTTCTTAATATCTTTGAAAAAATCGTTTATGCCAACTTTAGGGTGACCAGCTAACCGAGTTTTCTATCGCTATCTAATGAGAAACTTTAAGAAATTTTTCAAATTAAAGAAATACACTATCATTACTTTGTGCATACCTTCAGAAATACCAAGAATATTGGGGAATTGGCTAATTGTAGTTACAAAGTACTTATAACTTGGACTTATACTTCTCATACCGATGTGCGCTTCCTAACGCGTGCGTAGTTAGAATTATTTTTGTATCGGACAGATATTCGGACTTTCTGCATAGAGAGGTTGTTTCGTGAAAATTCTTAATTATTGCAAAGGAAAGGGTTGATGTGTGTGAACTCTACCAAAAATCTTTTGTATTCACTAGAAGAAACATGGAAGCAGTAACGCAGCCGATATTGAAAATAAATAATTTTGGTTTGTTCTCCTTTAAGCTCTGAATTTTTTAACGTTTATTTGAACTTCTAATGTCAGCATATTTTATTAGTATTTGCATCCATTATCATTAAACTTTATAGCGCCATATATATTTACGGATTTTGTAAGGGACACACGAAACTAAATTCATTTATATTCAATTGTCATTTTAAATATGAAACATATTCGATAATCATCTGATAATATTGAAATTCAACATTTTATTACCAATGAGATGAGATGCGTTAACAAATAACAAAACAACCAAAAAACATATAAATTTTGTAAGACACTAGAGCCCATCCATTAATGTTATGAAAATGGAATATTTTCTTAAAGAGATTATCATGCAAATATAAAATAAAATTAATAATAAAAAAATACGAAAATTAAAAATTTTATGGACCTTTTTTTATTAATAATTTTATATTTTTTTAATAATCATTAACAAAAAAACAACAGAAATAAAACCAGAAATTTAAAAAAGAATTTGAAAATACAATACAAAAAAAATCTTTTTATTGCTTTAAAAACACTCAATAAACAAGAATTATTAGTGGATTTTAGATGCGCGAGAATCATTATTTTATGGGGAAATAAAAAATAAAACGACAAGCGTTTGTTATTGCTGGTTTTTCTTTCTTTCTAAAAGGGGGGAACTGCGTTAACAGATAAGAGGGTGAGCGTAGAAGGAGGGGAAAAAAAATTTTTCGTTGTTGGTGTCATTGTGGCCAATGTTTTTTTTTTTACTTTAAAAACCATAATAAAAAGCAAAAACAATGAAAAAAATCTTTATGTTGCATGCAACATACATACAAACAAACCTACACAACATACTTGTAAATGGGCGCTAAAAATTTACTGTTCTTTTATTTTATTTTTTTAGTGTTATTGTTTGTGCTGTTGTTGTATTCTACTATTGCTCCAATTCTCCACAACGAGCCTTGTTTGCCTTGTTGTTGTGATATTTTCTTTATTTTGTTGCTGTAAATGTTTTGATTGGAAGTGGATTTGGTTTTTTGTGTTTTTCTAAATCCACTTGTTGTTTCAAATAAACTCTCATACTCAAACTCGTAAAAATATTTTAGATTTCGTTTTTATAGATTTTTATTTATATACTACCAAGGGGTATCCCTCTCTCCCTTGTTATCCCTTGACCAAGCGGTGGTAAAGTCGTCAATTGCAGCGCATCCATTAGCTATTGTAAAGGTGTAAAATGCATTTTTATAGTTTTGTTAAGCGTTATTGTGTGTTTTTTTATTTTTTCTTTTATATCTTTTTAGTTACATATTTTTGCTTTATTTTTATTCATGTTTTTATTTTTATTTTTAAAATTTTAGTGTTTATTACTGTATTGATATAGGGTGTTCCCGAAAAAATTTATATAATTTGCCACAGATGTAAATATGTATTTTATACAGAGTGTACTTATATAAACTGCTCTGATCTCTATATAAGGCTTACTTGTGTACATCAAACAATAAACTGATTTTTTTACGTTTCTTTTCAGCAATTTTTCGCTAATCATCATTATCAGTATTACACATCCAAATTATGTGAATTTATTATTAAAATAATTTTTCTATCACACTCAACATCGCAATTCATTTTTTGTAATGATTAGTTCATTGTATTATGTTTGCGTGCTAAATAAAATAACAGTTCGTAGGTAAATTCATGTATGTATTCCTGAATTCTCTTAATGGAACATCTTTATTTCCTTAACAAAGTGACTCCAACTTAACTGTAAAATACCCTTAATGGCCCGTTTGATTCAACCAAAGAATCTTACCGTTTTGATTGAACATTGTTTTATGGTACATTGTGATGGACTCATGCTTAGTCTACAAGTACAAATTTGCGTAAAAACTTATTTGGTTGATCTCCAATATCATCAACCACTCCTTTAAAATCATCATACGGTTTGTCTTATAGATGGTGTTTTTTTAAGCCTTACGAAAAGGGGTTTACTGTCATGATGGATAGATTAATGCTAAACCAACGCTACCAAATTATCCACATTCATCCACATTAATTATTGCAACTTATAGACGGTTCAGCGGAATGTTGCAGGTTTCGGATAGTGAACGACCCTCAGATATGAGGGTTAACTGCGAATAAATGAATTTCACTTATAAGTAATCCCGGACAATCAGAGAGTTTGCATAACACCGACAAGGCAAGAAAATGCCGCCTTTTAATATGCACTCAACAAGTTCTACCTTCAGCGTCCGTACATAGTGAGCGGACGCAAACAGCGTCTCTTCCTTATGTTAAAGGCAGCTGAGGTCGATTGTTCGAATTTTTCCAAAACCGGTTTTCAGATAATTCGAAAAATTGCAATTTTTAAAAACCCGGCTTTCAGTTAGAAATTTTTCAAATAATCGGTTAACCGGTTCTGTTCTTAAAATAAAATTTTTCTAAACTCAATTTGCATTAGCAAATAAAATTGATAAATTTTTGCCCCATGTAGTAGTTCCTAGCAAGTAAGAATGCTAGAAAAACATTTAAAACATTTCTTCCTCGAAAATACAACATCCTAATATTTCATTCAGTGTTTAATATTTTTTTAGCGTAGATTCATTTCCAGCTGCTTTTATTTTGATGATCTGGACCTCAGGGTCTCTCTCAGACTACCGGATGCTTACTGGCACATCTGCAACGATATCATGTCGAAGTGATATGGGTGCAAAGTCACGCGGGGATCCGAGGAAATGAAACTGCTGATGAGTGCGCTACTATAGGGGTTCTCTCTGTCTCTCGTATAGGGGGATGTGCATGCCCCTCTATATGCGTCGTCAGTTTTGTATCTTAGGTTTGATCGGCCTTTTTCGGGCATAATTACCGGGCATTTTATAATGGATCGCATGTCGGAGCGCATGGGATGCCTTGGTCAAGGCTACTGTGGGAGCTGTCAGGATAAAGAGGAGGAGGAATCGGTACGACACCTTCTCTGCGACTCTCCTGCATTATGGGAGCTTAGACTTAGGTTCATGTCGCTTCCATCATCTAAACTGTCTTAGGGATGTGTCACTTTCGAAGCTGGTTAACTTCGTCAAGGGTACTGGTTGACCCAAATGAGGTAACTGGTATTTTTGGGTCCTTATGTGGGGATATTTCGTCTTCCGAATATTTTCACACTTCAGACGACATCTATAGAAACATAAATGCATGCATCACGTATTTAATAGTGTGTGGCACTGTGGCATGTTAGGTAAGACACCCACCTACCAACCAAGAAGTCTTCGGTTCAATCCCAGGCCACACCATCTAACAATTTTCAACAGCGGTATCACCTCACAACATTACTAACGACTAGTTATGAGTATTTACACTGTGAAAAACTTCACTGACTTATACATCTGCAGTTCGGAGCCGGCATTTGTAGATCCTTTTCAATGAGTTTACTTGATCATCATTCTCGACATATAAAATATTAATATTTGTTGACAGAAACTGAGAAAAAATTATTGTTGCTCAAGTGTATAAACGATGAGCATATTTGCAATAACAAATAATTAAACGTATAAAAATTATACATATTTAAGTTAACCGGTTATTCGTGTTAAATTGACCGGTTTATTCACTATTCGAAAAATGAACATTTTAAGAAAACCGTATTCGACAAAACCAAAAAAACCGGTTAAAACCGGTTGAATAATAACCATTCGATATCCCTAGTGCTGTGTATATCTCTAAATATGTTGCCTTCAAAAATCTTTTATATTTCGTCATTTTTGACGACGTTTTATTGCAAGGAATCAATGAAGTGCATTATTTTTTGTCAGAAAGGAAAACGCCATTAACTTATTATTAATTTTTTATAACTATTGTTTTTCTTACATATTAATGACTAAAACGCGTAGGAAATGCTGCCACCAACAATTTACTGCTTGCTTTATGCTGCTTGATGCCATCTATATATTTACAGCATTATATAATTCTTACTTTAAAACCTATATTATCATAATTGGATCTGTTCAAAAACTTGTTCCTTAAAAGCACTTGAGTGAAGCCCATATGTACTTCCCTAACTTAAAAGCAGAATCACGATTATTATGTTACTTAAGTAGAAAGGTCGTTACTTAAAGCTGAATATATCCTTTCTATGAGATTTTATTCGTGGTGATGTAAATTCAGAGCTTTTACTAATCAATGTTTTTTAAAATCATTTAAAATTGATCACCATTCAAATAATTTCTATTACAGTAATGAAGTAGAGTTGAACATCATTTTTCGTGTGCACCCGTTGTTTTTTTTTTTTTTTCTTAACAGCGTTAGTTGATTATAAAAATTATATTTGTGTTCTTTAAAATTTTTACGAATTTTTTTCTTGTTTCATTACAACATCAATTGTTGTTGCTGTAGATTTTGTAGAAATATTTCAGTTATGCCGGCTTATTTCATTATTATTAAGCAATTTTGTGTGTTTTTATTATGTTCAGTTATGTTTTACTACGAATTTTTATGTGAATTTCTATGTACAGTGGCTGGAAAAAATAAGTTGTCAACACCAATTTTTCAGTAATAGTGCACAGTAAATTTTGTTTCAGTGTTTAAATCTTTTTTCTGAATGTGTGTCATTTACATACTTCGTAGTTTTAAACTAAAATATATTTTTTAACAAAAATAAATTTTGAAAAAGAAACAAAACTATACTAAATTCATATTGAAAAGGCTTGAGTGACCACTTTGCTCAGTCTGTGTTTTACAGAATCCACGAACTTGAAACACTTATCCCGCAAAATTTTATCGAATATCAAAGGATATAATCTTTCATATTTTCTAATTTTTGAGCCCTATCCTTAAAAATACGGATTTTTAAACTTCCCCAAGCTTTTTTATAATAAACAGATGTGTGCTCTGCGGAGTCAACTTTAGAGCATTTATATTTTTTTCATTTCAAATAATCTTTGATTATTTTTGCAGTGTTGATTGTCCTGTACAGGTTGAAGTTTTTCCTCATTAGTCGTTAACCTTCTGCTATTGCAGTCTCCTCTATAATTTTTAGGGAGACAGATGCAATTACACTCTCGCAGATAAGCATCCTCAAATCATTCGGGCACTTTCTAACGACATAAAGGTGGGTAGAGTACACTTGCATGTAAGCTGTTAGCCGGGGTTGCGTCATACAAACACCATACCGCCAGAATATTTAAGTTTAATCATAGAATCATATTTCCCAAGCGCCATATGCCAAAAATTTAGTAGTTTTTAATATTTGCTCCTTATAAAATATTTATTTTTTCTGTCTGGTTATCTTGCATATAGATTTGACTCAATCGAAAATGTTTTGTATAAATCTAAGGTACCTTTTTGCCCTCATTTAACGACTGCGCCCCAAACTTTGACGCGGATTCGGTCAGCATTGAAAATTAGTAAAATTTGTATATTCAATTTGTCAGAAGCTTTTTGATTGAGCTTAGGTCCCATTTTCTGCAAACTCCGTGTTCTCTAGTGTACTTTGGGACTTCCAGACCATTGTTCGATTTTTACAAAGGTTTTTTGCTATATATCTCTGCGTATTACCGTTTTTATATAAGCTGGTAATAACACTTAGCTTTTTGGCCTTCAATTGTCTAGTTTAACCACTTTTAAATAAATTTAAAGATATCCGAAGAGTAAACAGATATATACTATTTAAAAAATTATCAAGATCTTTTTTATATAAAAAATAGACTAATTTTACTTATAAATATATACTTTGAATTTAATTGTATCTATTCATACAACACCAGATTAGAACTTTGGCTGAAAACATATCTTTCAGCGTTTTTATTTTCATTACGATACTTCAAAAATATGTTAAAACATAAAACATAACTAAAAAAGAACAAAGTAAGACTCTGAGATCACTTTAAAAATCAAGGTTTGCTTTGACAACTTATTTTATCCACATACTGTATACTGTATGTTTAGCAGCAGTGATCTAATAATAAAAAATAAGGGTTTATAAGAAAATAAAAATAAATCAGCGTTAAACTATTGCAATAATAAATTGCTCAGTCCATAAACCACACCATTAGTTATTATTGTCGATTTCAATTTATAAAGACAAATTATAAAAATAAAATATATAACCGAATAATTAAAAACTACATTCAGTTAGTAATGCTAAAATTTCCTTTGAATAGCACATCCTATGAATACTCAGAGCAGCGACAACAAATATTAATAGACAACAAAATGAAATCCTATTTAATAATGGATTTGTTGGATCATTAAATCATCACCATAAAATGCCAATAAAAATTAACAAAATAAATGAAATAGAAAAATTCGAAATTCATAACTCTTTTTAATTTATTTGTATAGTTTGACTAGAAAAAAAGTTAATTAATTTTAGTACTGGAAAAAGATGGGAAGTGAACCACAAATCTACTATACATGACAGATTAAAATTATTGTTATTAGAAACCAGCGAAACCCGGGGTGCTTCGCTGCCACCATCGTTCGTCAGATATTCCATAATTAATATTTGCTTGGTATGGAGCAAACCTATCTGACCCTATCCACCCTAGATTTTTTCACTATATCAGTTTCATAGGAAAGTAATTGCGACAAAACTTTGAGGCTCTCACTGTAACATTTCTGAAGATATTCTTAAATTTATGTTTCCTTTCTATACGGTTATTTTTGCCTCTAATCCTATTTCGCCCAGATTGTGTCTATTGTTTTTTTTTAGAAAGTGGTTGGGAAAAACTTTATCGCAATCTGTATAATTGTATTCGAAAATTAATATTTGCTTTATGTGAGGGTAACTCTCCCCCTGAATATATCTGCCCTACATATATTCCAGAAAATTAGTTTCAAGGAAAAGTGATGGAACAAAGTTTTAAGACTGTCGCTATAATAGTTTTTTAGATATACTATAATTAACATTTTCATTGTATGGGTTATACTTCTCCTCCTGAATACATTCGCCCTATATTTTTTCTAATGAATCGGTTTCATGCGAAGGTAATTAGGGCAGAGACTTATGACTCTGGCTGATATAGTTATTCATATTTGGTTTGTATGGTGGGACCTTATCAAAAAAAAAAAAATAATAATATTAAATAAATAAATAAATGTAGCCTATGCCTGTGTGCCGCTGGTATGGTAGGTAAGACACCCGCCTACCAACCAGAAGGTCGTCGGTTCAATACCAAGCTAGACCATCTTAAAAGAAAGAAAAAAGTTTTTCGACGCCGGTATCGCCTCATAACATTAGCTAGTAACTGGTTATGAGTATAAATACTATTGAAAACTTCTCTAAATGCATTTGCCGTTCGGAGCCAGCGTTAAATAGTAGGTCCCTTTCAATGAGTTTAAAAATAGAATCGGGTGCAGCTCATTGACTGAGAGAAGTCCCCATGTTCCTTCATGGAATGTTATGGGAATTAATAATAATGTCTCATTCCAGGAATACAGGATGATACAGTGAAAATTTCAAGAAAATCGGTTCAGCTGCTTAGTCGTCTTTACATTGATTTTTATATATAAAGATAAAAAAACTTAATTTACATTGGAAAAATTACTATAAGTTTATCCACACCACGCTTTTCGTATTTCTTGAAACAAAAAATATCATGTTTTAGTCCTAGGGAAAATTTTAGAGTGGCCAGACTGAAATAATTAGGGTTCGATTAAAAATATTAGCAATAAACGAATGTTATTGAAGTTTTGTATTTTAGGAAATTTGATGATGCTTAACACACATTGTACAAGTGATAGCGATGAGAAAACGTTAAAACGAAACTAGAGGAACAAATTGGACCCATAACTTCTGTAAACGTACTGGGCAAAAGTTAAAACAACCCTGAATCACTATTCGATGTAATGCGTAAAGGGTCCCGAATCGAGAAATTTTCTTAACGAACACGATAACATCCGACGATCCGAAGGGATTTTCCCACCTGACAAAAGAAAAAAATAGGCATACTTATCATCATGCAATTTTTTGTTACTTTGGATATCTATTCCAAATTATTATATTGAATATTAATTGTCAAAAATTGTCTCCTTTGTTTGTTTAATTCATGACATGGTGAAAATGTTGCACCATTTCTAAATATGCTTACATACTTATGAAGCATATTAACTCCTTTAACCATCAATAAAATGTTAATTTTGTATACAATTTTCTAGATTTTTACATTTGAAGATCTTTTTTTTTTGGTATTTGAAAAAAAATCTAGTTTTTGATTGATAAAGTTCTTTATTTTTGAAAGTGACATGAATTGGTATATTCTTAAATCGGAATAAGTGTAAAAAACTTTTTATCATTACGGTAAAGTGACTTCTCTCGGTTAAAATCTTAGAAGTTCTCGGCATTTAATTATAAAATTTACTACTCAGTTACAAGCTATTGCAAAATTTTTTTAGCATCAACAGATAGTCAGAGTACAAGTCCTTTGTTTGTTACAAGCTACTGCCCCTGCGTTTGTAAATTTTCTGTAAGGATTAGTGATTAGTTATTACCAGCGTTGCCAGAATGATGACTTTATCATATTTTTGATGATTTTTTTTTTCACCAAAATATGATTTGATGATATTTTTTCTTAAATGATGATTTTTTATTTTTAAAAATTACGATAATTTTTTTTTAATATATACTTATAATTAAAAAAAAACGAAATAAAAAATCAACAGTTAACTTTTAAAACAAACAAAAATTGCTTTTGTTTACCATGTATGTACACTGTTTTTAACCTGCACAAAAATATATTATTGTTTCAAAGTAATTTCAAAGTAACAAAGTAATTTAAGAAGCATTTGTGAAGAAATTTAATTGAAAAAAGGAAGATCGCGTTTTTATATAGTTTGATACATTAAAAAAAAACAAATAAAAATTTTGTACGAAAAGGTATGACTCATACGTTTGCAAATATAGTATTTGATTATTTTCAATAAAATGTTTTTATTTGAAAATGAAGAAATTTTGGTTTCATTTTAACGATGTTGTTTAAAAAGAGCTTTTATGTCTCGACTCTTCAACAAGTATAGATAAAAATATATCTTCTTTGGCAGGATTGATATAAAGCTTAATAGATGAGAAATATATTCAAAATTTAGATTTAGAGCTTAGAGAACTTCGTCTTGTTAACTCTAGATTATCGTAGTTGTGGAGAATCTTGTTAAAAAGTTCAAAACCGAAAGATACTGATGATGATGACTTCATTTAGTGTAAAAAAAGATTCGTGATATGTGGAAATGCCAAAAATGCTCAGAGGTGTGATGCCATTTCACCATGAATAGACTAACAAACGAACAACGCTTGCAAACCTTTGCATTTTATTACCGATTATCATGCTGTGCGAGCACACTATACATTTTTTGAAGGTATACTACAAGTCTCTCATGTACAGAGACAAGCCAGCTACAATTCGCGTCCTGGGAAATAACATTACAACTGCAATAGGTGAGATACCGGATTAAATGCTAGAAAAAGTATGCCAAAATTAGAGCTAACAGATGGACCACGTACGACGTTGCCGAGGCAACATTTAAATTAAATAATCTTATAGTAAATAGCAGGCATTCATTCATTCATTCATTCATTTATCGATCCAAATAAATATTTTATTAACTTTTGCACATTTTCTGCTACTTTTTTCAATTTTGAAAACCCAAACGGTTAACAAAATCACCCCTTAATTATAATTACTCTTATGTTTTTGTAATGAATTTTTTTTGAAATAAAAAATGATGGCTTGTTTTCTTCAAAATATAATTTTTTTCTGCCAAATGATGATTTTTTTCCAAAGTTTCTGGCAACTCTGGTTATTACAGTTTGTTTTAAAACAGGGAAGCTTACAGATTTTGAGAAAAACATCACATTTGCCTATAGTAGACACTAATTTTTCATATATTCATTATTAAAATTAGAATTGTACAGAGAGAGACTTTATCATCATATGATTTATGAAAGAAAGCCTCTTAAGCGTTAGTCTCTAGCGGAATTTCGAAATTTGTCAGACATTGCCATGGAGTGTTCAGATCATGATCTCAAATATGGACAGCTCACGTACAGTTTGATTATGACGAGGCATTAAAGGCTATAAATGAGGAACTTAGCGAAATCCACTCAGGAAATAGAAAAACATTGCCGTTAGATGAATATCGCCCTCCCCAAAGGCAGTGAGTCGAATTATTAGAACAATCTACCAGATATTTGTTGACTGGAACTTTAAAAAAATAGGTTAAAACAAATTGAGCCTTTTTTGTCAAAATACGGCAACTTATACATTTTTACCTTACCATGATGATGATAAGATCATTCCATGGGTTAAAAAGGCTCATCACTCAGTTGAAGTCAAAGCTTAGTGGTGTGTTTCTCTTACGATCGTCCTTACAGAAAAATTTAACAAATAAAATGATAAAATACATGCATGATAATCATAAGATCCGACCTATGGGTTAAAAATGGTCATCACTCAGTTGAAGTCAAAACTTAGTAGTGTGTTTCTCTTACGATCGTCCGTGGACGTTCCAATAGGAATTTGCTTCGGCTTAAAAAACAGAAACAGTGTGAACCACTCTGCAAAAGAACTTATCAGTTTTTATTTGCTCTGCAGAATGACCTTTTGATAGTCTGATCTGAACTCTCTAGATCACGAACCACGTAAACCGTTTTAGAGAACATCGTTTGCCACAAAAGATAGCCCATAGTTAGTTTATCCAAATATTCGACTTTTAGTTTTCCTCGAATAAGAAATTAATCGATTTTAAGCTTTCAAAATTGCTTGATTAATCGAATAAGGTTTTCAATTTGTTCGAATAACTCGATGAATTAAAATAATTATCCAAAAAATGTAATCTAACATTTATTCTAAGCAAGTGATCTTTTAAGAAAGAATTGTTTGTCTTTTCTAAATTGTTGCTTAAAAACTATATTACTCCATCCAACTCAATTAGTGTTGCTGAATCTTTACTGAGCTCCTTGATGGCAACATCCAGCGGTCGTAAGGTATTACTGATTGCTGATTTACTGATTGAGTATAAGTATTTCTCTGTCTGTGAAAACAATTAACACATGATCTGCTAATGCATGGTTTACACATTTATAAATGCGATGAAACTTTTGAATCATATTGGCTAAAGACGACCAAAGATGTTTAACGTCATGAACAAGTCGAATTTCTGTTTTTTCTTGACTAACTACCTACAGAGGTTTGTAATTTTTTTTGCTTTTCGGTAGAAAAAATTGTAAATTTAATATGTAATTTTGTAAATTTTTTTGCTTTTCGGTAGAAAAAAATTTACAACACTTACGCACGCGACTACCAACACTTTGATTTCAGATTTAAGACCAAATCCCTCTTCTTCACAGCTTTCCTCTTCTTTCAATTCTGGTGTTCTAATAACGTTTTTTGAATAAAATGTATCAACAACTGACAAATGAATAGCATGGTTCAAACATAATTGTGACTCAGCCTATACCTATATCGTTTCCATATTTTACCATTGCGGTGGCACCATTATGTGTAGACCCAACTATATGTTTGTTGAAATTGATACCAAATTCTTCAAGTCTTTTATTTATTGTACAATAAATATTTGCTTAGATTCCACTTTTTTCATTTCTTCAAGTCAAATTGAAGAGCCTAAAATTTTCATTTTTAGTGTCATAGCATCTTAATGTAACGTTTACATATTTGGTGTATAAAATGTACGTCTACTCCTCTGCTAGAAAAGAAAATCGCACATTATTGTTCAATATCTCGTTTATTTCGTTAGCAAGTTCTTTCTTTCTTTCTTTTTTCGGAATATAAAAACATTCGCCCTGGGGCATTAAGGGCCTTTCAACTTTAAAAATGGTGTTATCACTTAAGATTTTTTTAACGAATTCACATACAGTTGTGGTCAAAACATTCACAACTAGAGCAGTATTCTAGCTATTCAACTACCCATTTCTTTCCGATTTGTTTATAATCCATGATTTTTGGTATTTTCATAACTTTGTTGATTGCTTTTTTGAAATATCAGGAAGAAATCATCTTCTAATTAAAGACAACAATAAAATGGTAATCTTTGAGCAAGAGAGTCTAAATAATTGCTGTGCAAAAGATTTGCAACTCTCACCTCTTTTACTCTATATGTCCTTTTTTACCTACAAACCTTTAAGAATGACTTTAGTTATAATGCGAGTGTCCGACGTTTGTAATTTATTAAAAAATTCCACATTAGCTATTCACCTTTTCAAGAAATAAAATTTTTGCTAGAAGTGATACATCGTACAATTCTGAAATTCCAAAATTCAGAATTTCGCATGATTATAAGAGCGGAGTTTCACACAAAGATACGTCACTAAAGTATTCTACTCCAAAATCAACAATTTTTTGAAAAGTCAATAATGGCAATATCCATACGTTCATAAGGTAGTAAGACTTCGTGTAACAACAGTACACGAAGACAGAAAAATCAAAAACTTTTTTGTGAAATATCATAACGTAATACCAGGAGAAGCAAAAACTGAAACTCCCAGCCAGGAAATATGGACTCAGAAGCTATAAGGATGCAAAGTCCCCTTATATCCGAAAAGAACAGAGAAATTCGTCCTAACTTTGCACGACAATATGCAAATTGGACTCCACAGCAATACAGAACAATATTGTGGCATGACGAATTTGTGTCCGAAGACCGGTTGCAAATGTTTTCACCACAGTGTACATACCGTCTTCAGCCACATATCCGCAAGTAATTTCTTCAAGGGACGACTGTATATCCTTTTAAAAAAATGTGCCAGTGGACTAATAGTGGCTTTTGCAGAAGTTGACGCAGATGATAAATAATGGAAGATGTCGTGGAACTTGAGCGTTTATAATTTTTTGGACAATTGTTGCATTTGGCATTGTTTCTATCTCTAGTAAAATATTTCCAAACTAAGCTCTATGTCGCATTTTTAAATATATATTTTTAACAGATAATACCTATAAGCGAAAAACTAAATACTCACAAACGTTACTATTTAAGCAACAAGTTTTATATATAAAATTTGCTCAGTTAAGCGAAATACATTATTCGAGTTATTTGTTACTCGAAATTGGAAATTTAATTATTCGATCAAATAATGCCAAAAAATTCTTCGATTATTGGTTGTTCGATTAATCGAGTGAATACTCTAATACTAGGGATATCGAATGGTTATTATTCGACCGGTTTTAACCCGTTTTTTTTGGTTTTTTTAAAAGTTCATTTTTCGAATACCAAAAAACCGGTTAATTTTAATATGTATAATTTTTATAAATTTTTATATTTTTTATTGCAAATATGCTCGTCGTTTAAGTATTTTTCTAAATTTAATATACGAGAACTTATTTTTATATTGTATATGACAACCTGGAGCGTCTCACAAATAACGTGAAAACCGGATGGATCGAAAGATATATGCACACTTGGACAACAATAAGATTTTATAAATTTCTGTAAATAATTATTAATTTTTTATATTTGGAGAATGATGAACAACTAGACTTATTGAAAAGGACCTACAAACGCCGGCTTCGAACGGCAGATGTTATAGTTGAGTTGTTTTTGAGCGTAAATAATCATAACCAGTATCTAGCAATATTGTGGGGTGATACCGCTGTTGAAAATAGCCAGATAGTGAGGCTTGTTATTGAGCCAAGACTTCTTGGTTGGTAGGCGGCAGTGGCACACAATATTAAATACGTGGTGCATGCATTTATGTTTCTACACATGTCCTCTGAAGTGTGAAAACATCTGTTAATCGATGGAAAGGATACGTATAGATATTTTGAATGTCCTTAAATACTAATCTAAAAAAGCACTTTCACACCAGAAATTATTAACCACCTTAAATGAGTTTATGAGATTGACATTATTATGCAGTAAGGAAAACTTGATTCTATACCAAGTAGTTTCTAGGTGCTGGCAAGTAGAACGCTTACAAAACACGCTGTAAAAAGTGAATCACTGGATGAAATATTAGGACGTTGCGGTGTCGAGGAAGAAGTGTCCGTTAAGGTAAAAAAAAGGCGAATGTTTTTCTAACATACTTACTTGCTAGAAACTACAACATGGGACAAAAATTTATCAATTTTATTTGCTAATGCAACAAGAATTGAGAATAATTTTATTTTAATAACAGAACCGGTTAAGCTGTTATTTGATAAATGAATAACCGAAAATCGGTTTCTAAAAAGTTTCAATTTTTCGAATTATTCGGAAGCCGGTTTTTAAAAAAAGTCGAATAATCAATCTCCCTTGCTAATACGCATAAATAATTCCCGCGACATCAGAAATGGAGCATTGAGACATCCTTAATCAATGAGCTGCACCCGATTCTATTTTTAGAAGCATTGAAAGGGACCTACAGTTTAACACGTGCTCCGAACGGCGAATGCATGAGGAAGTTTTTCATAAAGTTAGGAGGTGATAGTGCTGTTGAAAATTGTCTGACGGTGCGAATACGTTTTGGTTGAAAGGTGGGTGTTTTACCTACACATTTAGCTGTACATAATGGATGACTTGCGTGCAGCTATTCGTGATTTGCCAGTGCGACATAAGGTATGGTGTTCATGTTTTAATTTAGAAAGACCTAAAATTCCTTAAAGTGGTGTTTTCTAGAAGCATCAACATATTTTGTGAACCCAAATTATACCAACTTCTGGGTAAACGTTATTATTGTGATCAAAGCCTCGCGTGCGCATCAAATTCGCGAGCTGACATAGTAGCACACTACGTACTAGATAATCGGCGCTATTAAGAGAGAAGGAAATGTAAATTCTTTTACTTTTATAGCAATATCTCAACAGATTTTTACCATAAGAAACTTTTTCGATTAAAAATTGCCGGTCTCTACGTTTCATATTAAAATTTAGGTATAAAATATAGATGTAATGGGAAATGAATATTAATTAACTAATTGATATGTTAAAATTAATATTATTAAGCAAAATTAATTTACTAATTTCCCCCCACATCACAATTCATAAAATTAAGTCGTTTGACCGGCTAAGGAAGCCAAATTACTAATTATCTTATGTTCAGTGTTAAATTATACGTAGAGAGCTTCGAAATATTTATCAAGTTTTTTTACAATTATTTAAATAGGCACCTATATTGATATTGTAGTTTCATTGAGGTTGAATTAAAATTCATACATACATGCGTACATATGTATATCCCATAGCATGTCTAACTTAGGAGCACTAAACCTTACCCATTATCAAATTCTAGGTTTTGTCATCATGTGCCTATAAAAAAAAGTTCAAAACACAGTAATTAAATCGCTGGATATACTTTGGCAATGAAGAAATAAGTTTTGAATTATTTTAAAAGTAATTTTTCATGTTTTTATTACAAATTTTCATATTTTAATAAGAAAAACAATTTAAAAAAAAATTACAATCTTTTTTCCCTAACAATGCATTGCAAAATAAAAATAATGAAAAAGTTTCGGTCTTGCCGTCGGCATGTTAAATATTAATTGCAACACAAACACTGTTAAACAACGTTTTCTACAAATAATTGAATTAATAAATATTTCCACACATCCATATACATACATACACACACAAGCACGCACGTAACATGAGAGAGGGAGAGAGGAAAAAAAATAGCAACAATAAATCAATAATAAAATTAAAAACAATTAAAATAAATGCCTGGAAAAAATAAAAAATAAATAATAATAATGCATTTGAAAAATAAGAAGAAGAAAACAAGAAATAGTGTGAAACAGAATGAAAAGAAAAAAGGTGTGCATAAGATTATAAACACTCGTCAAGGAGAGAAGCAAAGTTATATATGAATAATTCACTTTCACACACACACATGCATACACACTTCAAAAAACAAATTAGCAAGCAAATGATATTGAAGTATTGTTGTGAACATACTACCACTGAGAAATAAAAACAATAAATTATAAATGAATGATTGTTTTCGTTTCTTTTCTTAAATCATTGTTGTTTTTTATTTGTGAAAAAATTTATAGCAAAAATAAATGACAGCCTCAAAGGAGAATGTTGAAAAACGAGAAAGAAAAAAAACAGCAGGGAGGAAAGACAATAACCATAATAATTTTAAAGAAATTATTTCAGCAAAAACACGACAAAAGAAAAAAAACATTTGCAAAAAAAAACATTAATTGCAGAAGCACAACGAAATTAAATGCAAAAAAATCTACCACCGCCATCAACTCTCTTCAAAGCAACACCAAAACAACAACTAAACCTAGTCGAACCAATATTCAAGCCCATACTACCGATTCCATTATTATTACTACAGCTCGCCACCATCACTACTTCTACAACTGACGACAAGAACATTATATTCAATGCAGCGACGCAGCGCACGGCATTGAGAGAGAAAGAGCTGTACAACAACACAACTCTGACAAAATGATTTATTATGAATGAAATTTCAACAAAACTGAAAAATAAACGTCAAAACTAAAGAAGACAGACAGCTTTATATCACACATAAACAAATACACACGTTTGCATGTAAACAACAACACAATAATTTCGCACCATCCAACATATAAGTTAAAGAGAGAAAACGGTAGTAGAAGTAAAATAATAGAAAATAACTGTATAATATTACAAGAGTAAAAGTGACAAAAATAGTTATATGCACAAACAACGTTAAGGAGAAATATATGTTGTACATAGAGAGATTCGCTTATTAAAATGTATTTAAAAAAGAGAGCGCAAGTGCTTTTAAAGAGGTACAAAATGGCATATGAACGTGTTTCGTTGCCAATTTATAACCAAATACCTAATGAGTAAAGGGGAACCGGGAAATTATATTTTTGTTTAGCTACAGGTGGATTTGAAAGAGGTCTAAAGGGGAAATCTATAACCACCAGATAACTTATTAAAAATTAACAGGGAAATTTTATTAAAAGAGAAGAGAGAATTATTGCTTTAAATTTTAAAAATTTAAGAGGTATAATGAAAAGAAAAAACAGATAATTGAAAGAGGAAATTTAAAGAGCAACTTGTGAAGAGTGTTTTATATAAAAGAGTAAATTTAAAGAGCTTTTAAATAACTCTCTTTCAATCTCTCTTGTAATAATGCTCTTATACAACTTTACCGGCTTTATTTATGTGTGTGTGTGTTTTTATGTAGCCTTCAATTAAGTTTTTTTCTTTTATTTGATTACAATGTAACTGAAGTAAAGTAAGCGCACATGGGCCACCCATTATTGCATGAACTATTCTGCTCAACCAAACATTTTTTCTTTAGTTTCTTTAACATTCTAAGAGTTTTTCAATATTATTCATAACTCAACATGGACTTTTGCTTTTCCTTAAGTTTTTCACGTACACATTCATACATACTGAAAACCATAAACAATAAATAACATAAAAGAGTAATAAATTTTGCAAATGAATTTCCTTTTGTTGTTATTGTTTGTTAATTTTTTTTTGTGGACTCTTAAGTGCAGAAATTGCCTCTTGCTAGACATTATTGTTTTTCTTGTAGATGTTTTTTTTATACTTTTGCAATTACAAGAATATGTATGTTTGCGTGTGTGTGTACTTTAGCAAATGCAATAAAAAACAAATTTGTTGTATTACTTAGCAGCCATGAAGAAATAAAAAGACCAACAACAACATCAATAAAACAATTTAATGTGGTCGTTAAGAGTCTGGCGTCAAAGTCAGTTGTCTTATGTATT
This sequence comes from Wohlfahrtia magnifica, assembly GCA_023159175.1. Lineage (NCBI taxonomy): Eukaryota > Metazoa > Arthropoda > Insecta > Diptera > Sarcophagidae > Wohlfahrtia > Wohlfahrtia magnifica. Next base: position 2,306,240 of record JAKWBJ010000061.1, read on the forward strand.
GGTAAGGTGCAACACAGCACTTTCAGAAATTAACGCTTAAAAAATTAAGTAAAAAAAGATAAATGAAAGCGTAAAAGTCGTAAAACAGTTCAATAAAAAACAACGGAAAAAAATCACCGCAAAAACAATAACAAAACGTGTAATAACGAATGCTAATAAAAAAAACGCGCGCGTTAAGTAAACAAGTCGAAGTAACAGAAAAACAATAACAAGGCACATCAATTGTAAAGAAGTTTAGAAAAAGGAATATTTCTTTTTTAGTTTCAAATCGTTTGCTTTTATTTTTTTTAGATTTTTTGCTTCCTTAACATTAACCACAAATTATCGATGACATTAATTAATTGTTGATTACTTTTAAATGTGTTTTAATCTTTATTTGCGGATAATCGATTACTTTTAGGTAAGTTAGTTGTAAGTATTACAGAATGTTTATCATTAAATTTGTGGTTCCCAAATTTTAATTTTTAATCAAAAGGGGGTCATATTTATTTTTAATATGGTATTTCCTAAATCGAACAAATTATACTGAGAATAGGTTAAATCTTCTTAATCACTATCTTTTTATCGATCGAACAATAAGTAGGCCAATCATTGGTATGGTGACGGTCGTTTCTTCGATATATTCAAACTTTTTTTTCTTTCAATGTACTCCCAAACAGATCAGTTGTGTTTTATATGCTTATGCAGATTACATACTTCTAATCCCACTGATCTCTCCCACTTGCGACTTAGATATAAGGTTTTTCCGTTTAGTCTGCTCTTACAACCTATATTTTGCGCTTTGGATTATCTCACCTGATCTCTATAGGAAATTAAAGGAACGGTTGGTCCAGATACAAATGTACATGTCTTAATGTTCTAAATTTAGTACAGATAAATTGTATATAATCTTTCACAGTAATTTCACTATTGGCGCTTGCTTTAATACAAAATTTCGCTTAAAAATCGAAAAAAGCCATAAGTTTATTTTTTTATATAATGCGTCTATACGTTCTAATCAAGAGCAACCCATTTCTGTTTTAACGCACCATTAGCTGCAATGTAACATTACATTGAGTCCTAAATACCCTCCTTCTGGGACTTAATTTGATTTAAAGTACAAGCACCAAAAGTTCTTTCGGAAGTTCACAAACAGTCTCCATACAATAAAATGTGCCCCAGCTATCCAATAAAATTTAATACAAAAACTGAAACAGTTATATTTTGGATATGCAGCCATATGCTTAAAGCATCGGAAAAGGTATACAAATATATTTCTGGGCTTGACAAGCAAGTCAAAACGAAGCAGTATTTAACAAAAGCAGCAAATTAAGATGTAACCCTGTATTATAACATTGTATTGGTTTGCTTTAGTTTTTATCAAAGCTGTAACCTATTTTTGAAATAAAGTGATTACCCGTTACTTAAAATAATCCATTTACCCACAACTCCACTGCAAACGTAACAAATTTAAATAATAGCGGACAGTCGAGATTACTAAATTGCTTCGAAAATCTTTTAATATTTCACGTTTTACTATATTTCCACAATTTTTTTAATGAAATTGTTTTTGTTAAGGTCTCTTATTGACCTTACGCCACCCTCTTGGCCATTAACAATTTGCTTTTTTTTCATAAATCAAAATTTCTTATGTTTTGCCATCTGTTAATATGTTGGACCCTCTTTCATATTTTTAACAGTTACAACATTTTTACAGTTTCAAACTGTTTTCTGTTTAGCATGTACATTCTTACATTGAAAGTTAACAGTCCTATTCTATCTGTTTTGCGTTTTGATTTTTGCTTAACATTTCTTTGCAAACAAAATAATTTTTGTTTTTACTGTAACTTAACATTTGTTTTCTCTGTAAATAACAGACAAAAACAAATACAATTTGCATGTGTTTATTTAATAATTGTTTTTTGTTTATTTATTTCTATAAATGTGTGAGTGTTAATATGCTTTTATTCATTCACTTATTAACAGCAGAATGCCAATGTCATTAGCAGTATGTAATTGTATTCGGCGTTTATTACTTTAAATGTTACTTAAAGTGCCTGAATTTATTTACTTATTGGGCAAGCAGTGTGATATACTATGTATATATGTGTGTAGGTATGAATTTAAAAATCTTATTGGAAGCGTTAGTAAAGACAAAAACCGGTTAAATAGAAGTTTAAAGCAATTTTAATGATTTGATTGAAGAACTAGTTCAGTAGTTGTATTAAATTGTTAGAAAAACTGTGTTTTTTTGCAAAATTGATTTTTTTTTTAATGTTCGTGTTAACATTACTTTTCTTTATTTATCTTTTAACACCATTGTTTGCCACATACCTGTCAACGAGTATAATAATCACATTACATGGGTTTCGGGAAACTGTAGGACTGATGAATTGGCCAGGCATGGCCAACTTATGAACTTACGAGCGAATTTTCCACGTATGGAATCCCATTGGGAATTTGTAAGCTTATGGTTCACAGTGAAGTAATAGACTCCGTCAATGGTACATGGGCTGCTTCGGAGGCGGTAAAGATGGCGCAGCAAATCTGGGCAAAACTGAATATCAAGCGTACAAAATATCTACTTAATTTCCAAAGAAGCACACTCCTCGTAGTTGAATAATAGGCACTCATGCCAGGCAGGTTGGACTTGTTCACCTGTGGCCAATGATTTCTGCAGAGGCTGCAGGGATGAGGCGAAAACGATTCCTCAACTACTATGCACATGCCTGGCGTTATGAGAGGCAACTGGTCTTCTGCCATGGAAAGCTTCGCGGTTTTATTATGAGTTTCGGGTGGTTCCGGCTATAGGGGGTATGTACGGTGAGGGCTATTTCCCGGCGGCTTAAAAATGTGTTCATGTTGTGGTGCTTCTTAAATCGTCTGATAAAGTGAGGAGTAATCCTCCCTCTTTTCGGGGCATCAGTCTCTTGCCTGTTTTTGGAAGAGTACTGGGGAAAAGCATCGTGCACAGACGTAAGGAATGCTACAGAAAGTTACCAGTTTGGTTTTAGGAAAGGCAAATGCCTTGACGACGCTTGTATGTTAAGGATACTGTCGAACAATCATCTTCGAAGGAGGTGCTTCTTAGCCTTTTCATTGATTTTAAGGGTGCTTTCGATTATCTTTCGTGGGGCAATGTCTTTAGAACTTTATCGGAGATTGGCTGCTGTGAGATGAACATCTGGCGTAGCTATTTCGATGGTAGAAAAGCGTGTGTTGTTAGATCCTTTGAAACGGTTTGGGTGGAAGTTGTTCCGGGCTGTCCGCAGGGGTCCATCTGTGGTCCATTTACTTGGAAAATCATGATGGGTACTCTGGCTGACATATAAACCATTTGCGCATGCGTATGACTTGCTTATCTTGATCGAAGGCCAAACTGAGATGGAGAGGAAGTATGCTCAAGCCTTTCGTATTGCTTGTGAGTGGGGTGTAGAGGTTGGTGTTGATATCGCAGTGGATAAGACGGTGATGATGTTGCTCAAGGGCACATTGTCATCCGGCCGACCTCCACTCATTAGAATTGGTGATAACAGCATTCGCTATGTGATCTCGGTATGGGAGAGCGTATTAGCTTTCACGTTCATCCCACCCATGTTAGGCATAAACTGGTTGTTGGAAAGGGTAGGCGCATATTGAGAAGTGATTAGGGACTCATCAGGCGTGCCATCCCTATCAAATATAATGGGCTCTTCGTTGTTTGTGCAGCGTATGGCGTATCTGTATAGTATAAGCCGGTTATGACTGTTGTTGGACAGCGCAAGATTCTTACGTGTTAGAGAATTGCACAGTTTTTACCTATGCTTTGCAATACCTTATTGGTGCACCACCGCAAAAATGCAGTGTCAAGGGAAGGGTGATATATGGATTTATTCCGCATGTAGCATTCGTACAGGAACACCCAGAATTCGGCTTTGCTTAAGCCTGGGGTTCATACTGATGGAACACGCCTCTGTCAGTGCATTTTAGCATCGGATTGGCCTGATTGAATCTGTTAACTGTCGGTGTGGGAGGGGAATTGAGGACTGGAAGCATGTACTTACTTCATGCCTGTACTATCATAACGTTAGAAACTTAGATAGTATGGGTATCACTCATACAGTAGGGTATTGTTGGACGTTCGTATTTATTGTAAGTTGGGCGCTTTTGCCCTGGAGGTATTTAGGCGTAGAAGGACAGCAATGTTAGAGGAGGTTAAACCTGCACCGACATATTAGCGGCCTTTTCTAGGTCGGTTTCCCGGTGGTGTACTAGTGATAGTTGGTGTTTTTGCTGCTTGCTGTTTGCGGTCTTAGGTCATAGCTGCCGACTATGATGTGTTGCTTTGTACTGGTCTATCCTTGACTGGTTGTGTTTTTGTTTTCTGTAATGTGTTCGTGGCGCACGATGTCACTTTGAGTTCTCCCGTGAGTGTGGCTCCGTTTATTGTTGTGTTGCTTACTACATTGGTAATAGTATTTATGCTAGGAAGCCCGACCGGAGGCTTAATTCTGATGCCACGGGTGTCGGGAGCCGCGGGTACTTCGGTTACTGCCCGACTTGTGGGAGCAACGTCAAAATAACATGGTTTCGGATTGGTACTCACTGATGATTTTAATCATATGTGGGGGCGTTGGTGGACGCATTGTATTCACTCGTGTTTTGGCACGTGAGGTAAGGTTCTAGTGCAGGTACTCACGTAAAGCAACTGACAACGGGCTATTTTTATATGTGTGTCCTCTTTGGGGGCAGCCACTTCTTCCTACCTACCTACACCATCATCTGTAAAAAAAATGAAAGCTATTGCCTTTTTACTACAGCTTTTTTAAATATCAGGCCAAATATATGCCGTTTTGATGGACTACATTTTGCCATTTTTTTGTTGTAACCATTATTCCATCAATGTAGAACTTAAATTTACATCATTAAGAGAGTTTTGTATATGTGGTGGATGCATCAAAACTTCCTAGCCAAGCTCTGTCAGTTTTTAACGGGTCATCAAAGATATGTGTGTGTTCTGACGTTGTCATGATGGAATATAAAACTTTTTCGGTTTGTCAATTCTGGCCGTTTTAATTGAATTTCTTATTTCAATTAAAATCAATCGTTTAATCAGGTTGTAGAAGCTTATAATTTTCCTTCTAATATTCTTGGTGGCACAGCCAGGTTTCGTCTGCAAACCTGCACCTTGCTTTGTCCATGATTTTTTTCAGAGATTATTGTAATACGTGATCCACTATTAATTGACCGTAAACATTGCATTTTGTGCCGCTGTGGTATGGTGGGTAAGATACCATATATTATTAATAACTATTAAGTCATCCTCTTCTTATATTTAATAACAGTGCCTATATTACGCACAAAACCTAAATAGGCTACCGAATGTCTTACTCGAAAAATTTACTGAAAAAGACTGATTCTTTGATAGAAAAATATTTTCATTGCTAAACTAAATTCATTTCTTATTTTTAGCTCCACAATAAAGCTGCAAAACTATTGACACTCGCCCAATTCGATAGTTTACAAAAAGACTATTGAAACTATCGGATTGTTTTAAGTGCTACTTGTGGCAACAATATTAGAATTAAAGTGAAAGGGAAAGAATAATAATAAATATACAGTCTTGAAACATATAATAAGTACACTTTATTCTCTCCAGTATGTCACAAAATTTGATGTATTGAAGTTTTTTTGATGGAAGAGTAATCCTTATATATAGCGAATATTGTTCAGGCCATGTAGTGCTTCAAAACTAAAGTAATTAATGCGATCCAGTGAAAGAAAACTGCAGAGGCTATGGGAAGAAAGCATGAAACAACTGTCAGTTTTGATAAATTTTTAATTCGTACTTCAAAGATTAATCCATTCAAGTCATCAAAAAGCCTCACAAATGAACTTATTCTCCTGTTTCAAGTTGCAGAGTCCTCGAAATGTATCATTTCTCAGCAAAATAAAGCAACACCTGCACTGTAATAGTCAGAACAATATGACGAAATGAAGATTACTTTGTTTGAGTCAAATGCCAAATCGTATGCACGAACATATTTTAGTTACAAAGAATACTTTATTTGAGTTTAATAAATAAAAATTTAAGAAACTGTTAAACTGTGTCCCTATGTTTAACTATAAAATTTTACAGACGGCCTGCGTCGAACAAATTTTCTCAAAAGTGACTTTGACTACATTTAGTCGGCGTCGTATTTACTCTTCGAATTTGACGATAGTATCGTAAGTGAAAAAAACCAAAAACAAAACTATCGATAGTACGTACTATCGATTGTTTTGCAGTTCTACTCCATAGAACATTTGCATAAAAACTTATTATATATTTTAATTTACTCAGCGTTTTTACAAAATAATTAAACAATACATTTGTCATAATTCCGGAACAAATGTTTTTCTTCCACAAATAAAACCTGATGCAAATTTTGCAGTCGAAACGTAGCTTTGACTATTCGTCATAGTGCTCTGCTATATGGCTACGTCAGCCTTTGCTGTTCCTTTTATGTGCCTTCCTCTCTAGAGTAACCCTTCCCGTGTTGCTGGGACCCTTTGTGTTGTTTAACTACAAATTGTTTTCCTTATAAGAAAAACTTAAAGGGTCCCAGCATTTGGACCAAATTTAGAAACTTACATTATTACCGTTCTCTAGATATAAAAAATTCAATATTTACTTTCTATAGGAGGTGCCACACCCACTTATTAAATTTCGCTCGTATTTCGATTGATGATGTGGATTGACTACGAAGTTATTCAGACCAAATTCAGAACCTTCCACAATTACCGTTCCAAAGATATACAAAATTTGTATTTATTTTGTAAGGCAGGTGCCACTACCACTTGCCGATACAGAGATATAAATAAAAATTTTGTATGGGCGTGACACCGCCCAATTGGTCTAGAACCATCAGTGAGAGCACACCTTTCTAATGTATATATTGTAAGTCGGATAGGGCAACTAATTTTTATATATACTACATAGATATAGATATTATCGACTTACAAATTTAAAGATAAAAAGCATTACAAAAGAAGTACAAATATGGAAAAAACAATACATTTGCATAAATCAGTACAGTAATCAAATAACATGCAGTACATGCCCTGATAAAAACAGTACGTCTGGCAACAGTCAAGGTTTAAGGCAAGCATTAACAACAATTAACAAGATTGAAGTAAGCAATTCGAGGTGTTGTGTTCCATCATGACAATACCAGACTACACATATTTTTGCTGACCCGGCAGAAGCTAAGAGAGTTTGGTTTGGAAGCTCGGCACCTGCTGTTTACTTTTTTGATGGAATAAGGTGTTTATAACCTTGTAACAAAATGGTATAAATATAAGAGCGTCTTATACCAAAATGGTATAAGGTTATAGATTAAAACGGCACATAGTTGGTTTGATAAAGCCCGTTTCCAATTTTAGAAAAGGTGTTTGATACAACTTTTAACCGAACCTGATCGACCACTCAATCATTTTAATTTACTATGTAAGTACATACAGTAACTTCAACGCATAATCGATCATGAATTTTTCTCATAAATAGGACTCTAAATGTAAGAAATATAAAAAATATTGTTACGAAAATTCAGTTTGGGAACAACTGTCGCTTGTTACATCGCTAAAATAAATAAACAAAAGCTGCAAGAACAAGTATACGTGCTGTTTATAAATAACCCGAATCTACAACAACAAACATTAGCAGAGATCAAGTAAATAAAAGTAACACAGCAAAGAAAACAAGTAACAAACAGCAAACCAGCAACAACAAATATTAAGAGCTGAAAGAGGTAGATGTTTACATGCGCATGGCTACAAAAGAACTAAAAGGAAATTAAAAGAAAGATATGGAATCTACCTGAAATATCGAGAGGTTCGAGAGCTTTTGATGTGTTGTTTACTCAGCCATATAAAAAGCACTTAACTCACCGAATGTGTTATTGGTGTGAAGAGAGTTTATAAGGAGTAAGCTCGTGAAGGTAGTAGTGAAGTAAAAACCAATCTAGTTGGAGATAACTCAGTGAAGAGATTTAAGTGTGGATAACCTCCGGTTGAAAAGGTTGTGAGCGAACCTAAGTTATAGGTACGATCGGCTTGGAAGATCTTTAGGTAAACATATCTGTCCAGTAATTGTTGTTGTTTACAAAGTTGTAAACAGACAGAGTAATTAAGAATAAAAATTGTTATTGCCTGTAAAATGATTATAAGCAGTGATGCACAAAACTGTGTTGAATAAAGGATTTTTAATTAAAACTAATACAAGATGTACTTTATTTCAACTACAACCTACGAACTCATAAATACACGCTTTTCAAAAGGTTAAAACGTAATAATATATAAATTTTTTAAATCTTATTCAAGTCATAGTGGAAAAATTAACTCAATTTTTTTGGACTCAATGAAATTTCAGACAAAGCAAGGTTAAATTTGTTAAATGCTATAATCGAACAATCAGTAATAGTTTACCATACACATCTTTTGTAATATAGACCAAACAATAAACGCCTTGGATTTTTTGGCATACTTCTCCGGCTCTATGGATTTTAATATTTCCCCATAGTCAATTCCTCACAAAGATGTTTTGTCATTTTCAATATTCAACGGATGGCTCCTACTCATGCAGTACATTGTACTGGTACTAGGAAAATAAGTTGTTAGTGTTTATGGACGTTCGCTGTAAATTTATTTATGTTATGTGGTGACATAAACAACTTTCGCAGGAAGATTGTTCTCAAAAGAAAGGTGTGACTAAAAAACGAATTATCACTGCACAATCAACTACAAAGGGATCTTCCAACGAGAGATATGAGGACTTCGTAAGAATAATACATACATATATTACCTTATTCCGTCAAAACACATATTTTTGTAGTACCGATAAAACAATGAAATATACGCCACATTCCAACGATGCTCTAATGAATCGATGTACTCGGTCGAGAAACACCAAAATAGACTATGAAGCACCGTATTAGATATGAGACTTGTATTCCATTTTGGGTCGTAGATAGGTCTTGTAAATATTAAGAAGGTGAAGATGGAATGCAATATTTCTGGCACCGTCTTAAAAAACCGAGGCACTTGAATGCTTCCTTCGACACTCGAATAATGTGATTATTGCAACGGACATCACAATAAATCCTCATGCCCAGAACATCAAGAACAACCGCCTCCACAATACTTGATTCGACAACCTCATTACCACGTCTATGTGTCAAAATATAATATTGGGTCTTGTGCGCTTTAACATTTACCCTATTTGCACGACCTTACTTGGAGATTTTAGCCAGGTCGTTTGTGAGTGCGTCGTTCATATTTCGTCTTTTTGCCCTAATCTCTAAAAAGCTCGGCCAGATGACATACTCGAAAGAATATGAATGTTACTGTCATCTGTGAAACATTTAATAGGATTGGAAATAGGATAAATAAAGTCATTAAAAAATATTAAACATGAAATATGAGGAAGAATAGAGCCCTGAGGCAATTCTGAAATAATCGTGAATTCGCAGGATGAGATCCCATCTATAATCACTCTTATGGAACAATCTTTGTGGATGCTTGATATAAATCGAGAGAAGTGACTACAGACATCAAAAGCGATAAGTTTCGATATGAGTGTCTCAATTTAGATTCTATCAAATGCCCTGAAATTACCTAGAGCCACAGCCTGACTCTCACTAAATCCATTATGTATTCCACCTTTCGGAGAGTAAGGCTAGTTGGCTACCAGTAGAACAGCCTTAAAATACTTCACAAGGTGGTGATTAATCACACACTGCTTAACTTAGGAGAGTGCGGAGCAAACTGCTATTGGGCGGTAGTTTTCAGGGTAACCCAATTAAACCCACCCGGGTTTTACTGGGTTTTATATTTAAAAAAAACCCGGGTGGGTTTTCCGCTTAGTAAAAATATGGGTGGTTTTTTTTTTTAAAGGTTGTCGCAGTTTACTTACTTCATTCAGTTTCTTTTACCGCAGAAATGAAAATAAATTAACAAATTTATCAAAATAAAAATTAATAAATCACTGCTTACAAAACTTCTCTTTTGAGGTGACCCACTTTGAAGCTGATTTTCTTATTACTATTTTTTTAAAAGATGTTGCCGAAAGATATTGTATCCGTCGAAACAGCCACCAGCCATAGTCAAAAGGAGCAATGTTTGGAAACCTCATCGAGTGCGGCATGTGATCGTTTTTAACTTTTGTTTGGCATAGATGGAGGTGCTTTGTGGAAGCCATATGCTCCCAAGAGGAGTATTAGAAAAAAAAACTTTTTTTGGCCACATTTGCAATGTGAGATTGAGCATTGCCATAAAAATAAAAGAAAGAATAACTCAATCACATCTGTCTTTATACTTCGGCTGTTTTTTTCATAATGCACGGTCTTTTCCGATCACCGAGCTTTAGCAGCTCATAGCACTCAATGCCGCCTTTAACCCACTAAATGTGTAACATTGCTTATATTAAATACTAAAATTTTATGTTTGTATTGTCGAACAAAATTTGGAAGCAGTTATAAAGCCCAATAAAACCAGCTGGTTTGGGTTTTTGACAAATCTGGTTACTAGCCTCACCCTTTTAAGGGATTGACATTACGTTATTCCAGCAAAATGGTGATGGCAGTTTGAAACAAAAGAATAACCTTTAAAGCATGTTGCTTACTAATTGGGTTTCTTAAGAAATTAAAGAAATGAATTACTATACCATCAGTATTTAAATTTAAAGCATCTTTTAATTTCAAATATTCATATGCATTTATCTATTGAATCAATTTAAATAAATATTTAACTTTAATAAAATTGAACTTAATAAAATAAATTTTACTTGTGTCAATATAATGAGTTGGAGAAAAGGAAGCAAATTATAGATTTTATTTTGGTTTATTAACACATAGCCACAAACACACTCAGTCACACAGACGACACACATACATACGTATACGTAGACACAAACACATTTTTAAATAATAATTCAAACAACTCATTCTCAGTTTTAAACAATTAAATTTTTTTCCAAAAACAAAAAGAAAAAAGGAAAGACAAAAAGGATAATAAAATAAAATTTTATATTAACACACATACACATATACATACACATACACATACACATACACACAAATACATATTCACATAAATACTAATAATAATAGTATATAATAGTGATAAATAAGGTCAAAATCGACCAAATATACGAGAAAAATGATGATAATGACGATGACGATGCCGATAATGATGACGATGGTAAAGTGTATTTGACACAACCGATGGATTTAATTTGCATCGAATTGGGAATTTCATTTGACAACTTATTTTAATATGTTCGTACAAACGCAACAACAATAAAAACAACAAATAAAAAAGCATAAAATTATTTAAATTTATTTGTTTAAAACTGTATTCCCGTGTATATGAGATTTCAGTTATTTTTTCTCGGTTTTTTCCCATCCATCCATATGATTAAATAAATTTATTTGTAAGTGTAGGTGTAGTTGTACCAGCTCCACATTCAATTTTAACAGGAGAGTGAACAGAAAAAAAACTCCGAATGTCATTTAAATTGAGAGAAAAGACAGTCAAAATGTCATACTGAAACACAGAACAGTGACTACAGCAACAACAGCACCAATAACAATTGCAACACCAATGAACACACAAAATAAAAAAAAAAATGTTGCAGTCAAGCTTTTGGACAGATCTGTGGCAAGTGCGTGAAATCCATTACGACGACACACTCGCGTATAATGAAAAAACGACGTTGAATGAATGATTCAATTTAAAGTGTTTGCGGTGTAGAATTCAATTTTATCAAAATTTTGAATTAATTAATAAAATAATTAAGCGGAAACATGGTATAAAACAAAAAAATGTACTTGAAAATTTACAATTGTTTTTTTACTCACCATGAGTAAAAATTTAAATTATTAAAATTGATACATTAGAGAATAAAGTTTAATGAAGCAACATAAAGGGCATTTCATTAATTTCCAATTTTTCATGACTGTCGCATAAACCAGCTGTGGCTTGTCGCTTATTTTGACAGACCCGCGACTCAAGAACTCCCCAAAAGTACGTACGATATTGGTAAGCAGTTCTCATCACCTCCACTTAAGATGATTAGAACCTCAAACTCCTAGTATTAGTTAGTTGGTTCACGTGGCCGCCCGCCATGATGTACCAAACTACCACAACACTCGTAAGCCATATGTCATAAAATTTTTTATATCCAGTTCGTCGGATTGAGGTATCTTAGGATGTCACCCGGATCTGTTATACATAAACCAACTATCGAAAACACGTTGGCGAATTCCGAAGAGAGTTTTTCACCAACCGCCTTAGATAATTTGTTCTTTAAATATTTTTTAAATGATAGATTTATTATACACTATTGACAAAATAAAGTGCAAATTACCTTTGTTATATTTCGTCAGAAAAAAGAAGAGACAAACTCAATATTATTGTTAAAAAATTAATTGAATTTATTAATTTCGCTTACATTTCAGTGTAAAAAACATAAAAACTTATATAATTTTGTTAAACTTTTACAGCGAAACAACTCCCCGCCAAAGGTTTGATTAAATAAAGTGCAAATGCAAAATCTTGGATGATAACCGCAGAAATATGAACAGATATTATAATAATCAGGGCTTAGTAGCTCTCTCTTTATTAAATATAACCTTTCAACCTTTTAAAATCGTTTGAGTTCTTTTTAAATTGCGTTGAATAAAATAAGTACACGAATTTGTTGTTTTATACAGTTCTTTTTAATTGTACACTTTTACTTTATACAGCAACTTAAACTAAATACACAAATTGCTCAACACGACTTTAATTTATATCTTACAAATTTACACAATGGTTGACAAACCATAACTGAACACATTAAGCACAATGTGCCACCTTTTATAACAAATCATCATTGATTTCCAATATTCTTGTAGTTACTACAGATGTCCGTTTATCTACGGTTAATTCAAAAGATGTAAAATCATAATACATGAAAAAACTAATCAAACTGGCAACATCGCTAAGCACTCAAGTGGTAGCACTGTTAATAGCACAGACAATGTAGTGTGGCAGATACATTGAAAGCGAAGAATAAATGCCATCATAAGGTTTATAGCTAAACTACTACTGTACTAATATAATGTATCTTTCTTTAGGCATTGTTTATTTTCGTAAAAAAATTGTTACGTTTTAATCTTTTTAAAACGTTTGAGTTCTTTTAAAGTACGTCACAAAATAAAATATACGAATGTGTTCTTTCATACAGTTCTTTTTATTTGTAGACTTTCTTTTACTTTATACAGCGACCTCAACTAAATACACAAATTACAACTCACAACTTTTATTTACACCTTAACACGACTTTACTTAATGACTGTAAAACTATAACTGAACTAACTAATGCGTAATGCGCCGCCTTTTATATATAATGGACATTACTTCCGAATGTTCTTGTTTTTACTACAACATTCGATTAATTTTCGTTAATTTAAATTTAACACCCGAAATTGGTACGGTATCACCGTGCAATATGCAATTGCTAACACTCTCAAATTAAGTATGCCATTACCAGCGACACATCGACAGTCTTGACACAAACCAATAGACTAGAATCACATAATACATTTTGAAATTCACTAATGTTTTTGTAAAGGGTCCGCCTAATAATTTTTTTTTTAAATACTATAAAAAAAACTACTGAATATTTTCTCAAATTTCTTTTTTTATTTAAAAGTACAATCCTTCCCGTTAATAATGGAAAATAATTTCATTCAAATGGCTGCCACGACTGGCCATTCAGTAGCCTACACGATCGGTCGAATTTTTAAGCACATTATCGATTGTGTGCAGCTTTATTTCACCAACGGCTTTACGAATATTGTCCTTTAAAGCGTCAATTGTCTCTGGCTTGTTGGCGTAATACTCATCTTTGACGGCACCCCACAAATAATAATCCAACAGTATCAAATCGCAGCTCCGAGGTGGCCAAACGAAATCAGCTCTGCGGCTGATAATGCGATCTTTAAAAACAGGGCTCAAAACATCGAGTGTAGCTTCAGTTGTGTGGCTCGTTGCGCCGTCCTGTTGAAACCAAATGTTGCTAATATCCTCCTCTTCAATTTTTTTGAACAAAAATTCCTTCAACAAGGCCCGATAACGATCGCCATTGACTGCAACGGCCAATCCTTGCTCATTTTCGAAGAAAAATGGCCCAATTATGCCTTTGGACCAAAATCCGCAGCAAATAGTGACTCGTCTTGGGTGTATCGGCTTTTCAACGTATGCGTACGGGTTTTCTGTTCAACAAATGTGACAATTTTGCTTGTTTGCATACCCTCTAAGATCAAAATGAGCTTCATCTGAAAAGATGATTTTTTTGGCAAAATCGGCATCTTCTGTAAGTCGATCGAACTCAATATTTCCCAGCGTTGTTCAAGCATATACGCAACCATATTCAGCGGAAGGTTAAAACTAATTATCTGTCAAATCAGACATGAGCTAAGTGTTACCATTCATTCAAATAAGCACTAGTTAAAAAAAAGTTAGATGGCGGACCCTTTATCTTCTGTAAGCATTGTTTCGTAACAGTAGTAACAATAGTAGTTTAGTTATAAATCTTATTATGGCATTTATTCCAATGCATATAAATATTTTCTTGATTTAAAAAGTTTGCTAAATTTATTACATTGTAAGATATTAAACGGCATGTTTTATAATTATCAATAAAATAAATATCAAAAGCGCAGCCATATTCGGTAAACAGTTTCTTCAGGTATTCCGAATCATTTTTAGACGATGTCATGATTTTATCGTTGTACCAAGTATGTCAGGCCGGAAGGTGCACAATAGATCCCATGGCTCGCAGTATCCTGCAAAGTGCCTGGTTGGAATGATTATAATAATGATAGAGGCAGTGACTATCCTGTTTATCAGCATGGTCTTTATCAAAATACTGATGGAATCCACTACGCGAAGTTCAAACAATGCATTCCATACTGTTACATTATGTGCCTTATTGAAGCCACCTTCGATATCCAGCTAGGCTGCCAAAGTAAACTTTCTACACTCCAGGGACCTCTTAATGACCCCGGCCACTTTGTTTGTGTGTTTTTTTTTAATTTTTGATATTCTGATTTTGTTCCCACAAGTGATCCTCGATACAGTCTACGAGTTCAGAGAACTTAATCGTGTTAATAGTAAAGAAACACTCTCTGGAGTGTGTTAGATACAAGGGTACAAATTACAACCGTTAGTGTGTCAAATACTCTTCCGAATCGACTTCTGAAGCAATGGACTTCTGGTAATCATCATTCGAAGTTCGTGGTGATGTCCTAGCCAACGTTTTTCTCAAACACGATTCTATTATATGTCGCCGCCAGTCCAAAATTAGCGTCAAAGAGTTACTTTTTCGGCACGCATTGGACGATCTTGGATCTCATGTGGATTGGTATCGTCCAAAATTCAACTGTTATGGTATTTGACATATCCATTCATCCAGAAATAGATCTCATCGCTAAAGATTTTTGGTGAAAATTAGGTACAGTTTCCAACAGCTTCAGGTCAGTTCAGCAAAACACGTCGTTGTCTATTATCATTTACCTTCAGCTTCTGGTTCAGCTGAATTTTGTACGGATATAAGCCCAACTCAGGACGGAAAATTTTATCAGTTAAGGTTTGTGAAATGCTGAAGTTCTTAACGCAAAAATTACTGCCTTGATTCTCCTGCAAACTACCTCAGACAGCAGCGGTTTTTGACAGATCTTGCATTTCGTCTTTGCAAATTTATTCATCGCAATGCAAATTATTTAGTAGCTCAGTCTATTCAATGTAATTTTCCATAGTGTTCTCCAATCAATGTCCTTAAAGAAGCTTATGTCCTGTACCAGAGCATGCATAGGGAAAGTTATTTTGTTTAAGTTTTTTTCTTTTTTTAAAAACAAATTACACAACGTGCACTTTATCCAATTTTGACAAATAAGTTATATAGGGTGGGCCATTTAAAAGCTTAAATTTAAAAATGAAATAAAACAAAAACGGTTTGAAATTTTGCCAAATTTCTCCTTTTGTTGTGAAGTACAATTAGTCAGAAATGAAATATTATTTCATTCATATGGCTGCCGCGGCTGGCCTCACAGTACCCCATTCGATCGGACCAATTTTCGAGAACTTTTTTGACTGTATGTGGTCGTATCTCGGCAGTGGCCTCACGAATGTTGGCCTTCAAATGCTCAATCGTCTCTGATTTGTCGGCATAGCACTTGCCTTTAACGGCGTCCCACAGAAAATGGTACAACGGTGTCAAATTGCAGCTTCTTGGCGGCCAACTGACATCACCATTTCGGCTAATTAAACGGCTATCACACGTTTGACGAAATAAATCGATTGTGGTATGAGATGTGTGGCAAGTTGCACCATCCTGACGAAACCAAACATCGTTCACATCGATACCATTAAGAGCGGGCACAAAAAAATCGGTTATCATGGTGCGAAAGGTGATTGGTTGCGTCGTTCTCATTTTCAAAGAAATATGGGCCAATGATGCCTCCGCTTCACACAAAACAGTCACTCGTAATGGGTGCATTGACGTCTGTAGGACCACGTTTGGATCTTCTGTGCCCCATTTACGGCAATTTTGCTTATTAACGTACTCACCAAGATAAAAACGACCTTTTTTGTCTTTCAAATTTCCAACAAATCCCAAAGTTGCTCAAGCGTAAATCGATTCATTTCGTTCAGTGGAGATAATATACTGAATTATGTGATAGAATCGAATGACATAAGTATGACCAAATTCAAAATAACCGCTTGCTCAATTTTAAACCGATAGATAACTCACCCGATATTTATAGTAAAAACTCAAAATATTTTTTATGCTCTTCTCTGCCCACAATTGTTTCCACTTTACCACCAAAGTTGTTTATTTAAAAGAAATGAAAAAATCAAAGAAATCATCAGAATAATAAATAAAATTTTAAAAATCTGTGAACTGATTGATTGATTCCAATTAATTTTTGTTAAACAATTTCTCTTAATCTGAAAATCAAAAGTTCATCATATCACACCTGACTGCAACCAAAAAAAATAAAAAATATTTAAAAATATTTTGATCAGTTACTGAAATGAAATGAAATACTTGAGATTTTCAAATAAAATTTGAAAATAATTAGAGAATATAAACAATTTGAATACACGTATACACGTGAAATTATTAGCGGCGGCTAAAATATCTTTGAAGTTTAATAGATTTATAAGGGCGGCATCTTTAATCTTTTGTTATTATGAGCAGCTAATTGTTACATTAAATTTTATCAAAGGAAATTTTTAATTTCCGATGTCGATTAGAAATGAACAGGGATGAATTGTGAATGCACTTAGAAATGTCTAGTTCTTACAATACTTTGTGTACTCAGTGCATTTGAGGTGCTAGGTTAAATCAGGAAGTTGAACAGGTTCTTTTTGCCCTACACCAAATGTGGATCTGCCATTACTGGGCTGTCGGTAGAATGAAGTGAATACTAATGTTACATTTTTATACATTGTCAATCATCTTAAACTGTCAATCTCACCTATTCTTGAGACTTCTGTCGGAGCCTGAAATCTTACATGCATACAATGCCATGCTGCGACGGAAATATTCAAACTGTCTACAACACGGCCTTCTATGAACTCATCGGTAGGATTTAACATAAATAACCCAAGAGAACGTCGTATAATGCTGGGCTATTTCATTGATCAAGTTAGCTCAGACAACGTGTGCACAATGGATAAGATTGGCTTGGATCGATGCACAAGGAACAGAAAAATGTTCCTGGAGACAAATAATCTAGTCATTGGTAGTACACTTTTTCACCATGTTAAAGCCCACAAAGTTACATGGCTCTGATGGAATTTACAGAAAACAGAATCAACCACATTAATATTAGCAACAAATGGCCAGGATCCTTCCGAGACGTGCGTTATATGCAAGTAATCATCATCTGGGAGTTGCAACGATCTGCATAAAAATTACGTACTAAAAATAAGAACTTTTCAAACATGATGAAAATCTTAAATTGAAAACATCTTTAGAGCGATATGGTGACCATGCAGACTACGTCTGGGAGGAGAAAAGAGCATCTTTAGCCGGCGGACATTAATCTCAATTAACTTCAGCAGAAAGCGTTCGTTCCAACCCCTACAGCATGAGATTCAGCGTGAAGTGAAGAAACTCACGACGCAAGAAGCGAAATTGTGCCAACAACATTGTCAGAGAAGCACAAGCTACTGCCGATACAAACAAATTAGGAGATTTTTACCATGTAATAAGGACATTTATCAGTTGAGCAAAATCTACTGGAAAACGACTAAGAAATGGTGCTGGAGAACTTGTCATATCCAAACAAGAATAGTAAAACTCTGGGAAGAATTTTACGTCGTACTCCTTCACACAGCAAACAATATGCAATTCTAAATCACAATAAATCAGAATATACCTACTGAATATCCGAATAACAGCGAAATATGTCAGGCAATAAGTTGCTGAAATGGGCCGACGCAATAACAAGCTTCAAGATTCTCGCTCCAGTTATTACTTAATTCTGAAGACAGGAAACTCATCAAAATGTAATCTCTAAGGTCAGGTTGCCAAAAAAGGAGATCTAACCAATCGTAGAAAGTGGAGAAGTGGTAATCGCTTAAATCCTGAACAAAAAACTGTCAGTCAATCAGAAGGGAACGAGACGTTTCCCAAGCTCATAAAGCATATGGTGGAGGTCTCCGCTTCAACTAATAATTCATGGACTTAGGGAAAGCTTTTGACACTCTTAGCCACCCTGTTATATGGGCCTCACTGGAACGTAACTACGTACCTCCCAAGATTATAAGACTTATCAGGTGCTTTTATGGGAACAATACCTGCCGAATGTTCGACGAACAACAGGTAAGCGACAAAATGAAGAATTACATTATACTACAAGGCTGTGTATTATCTTCTCTACTCTTTAATAGCGTATATGATATGATATAATATGACTGAAAACACATCGTGCAGAAGGAGAATTAGCTGGAGTTTTAAAAGCAGGCTATAGGAGCTCGACTACGCTGACGATATCTGCTGCTTATTTACACTTTCGCAGATGTGCAAGCTAAATTGATGACGGTCTGAGAAACTAGCTTGTTAGATTTTTTCTGCTATCTAGGTAGCATTCTGAACAAGAGTGGCAACTCCGAAGCTGATAACTCCAGCCGAATAAAAAATCCCGTCTGGAACTCGGTAAATTAAAACAAGTATGGAACTCACCTTAAATGCAAATGAGAAATCCACTTTGTTGTATGCATATGGGACGTGGAATACATCATTACGCAAATAGCAGGTCATAAAAGTATTTATTAACAAATGTTTGAGAAAGATCCTTTGCGTATATTGGCAAAGAACAATTTCAATACGGCAGCTTTGGTCGGAAATCAATTAAGTACCAATCACACATGGGATTTGAAAACAATTTTACAAAAATAACACATTGGATGTCACACGAACTGAAGATAAGAGAAATCAAAAGTCGGTTTCATTTTTAAGATGAAATTGTTTTTTTCATAAAATTGCTGTGGAATTTTGAAAGTGGGCCTATTTTGTTACTTTAAAGTGAAAACACTTGTATGAAAATGTTGGAATAACTTAGTCTGTAATAATTGTAAAGTTTTAATAAAACATTCACGAAGTGAAATAATAACTAAGCGTACCTGATTCGTAAACAAGAAGTGTTCACCTTAAACGAAAAAAGTCTGAGTGTAGTGTTTCTATAATTTTCCATCATAATAAGAGTCTGACTTAGCCTGAAAGATGAAAAGTTGTTTGCGAATAAAATATATATGTTGCCTGAAAGGCTTAAAAAAAGTAAAAGTCAAATACATACATCAAACTCTTACAAGGCGATATTATATAAAAAGGCACTGTTAAACTCACGTTTATGAGAAATCCTTTACGAAGTTTACGGTTCTATATTGTTACGAAAATAAACAATGTCTAAAGAAAAGTTACACCAAGTTAGTACAATACTTAGTAGTATTAGCTTTAAACTTTATTGTGGCATTTGTTCTATAGGTTTGTGTCGGTGCCGAATCACTGTCTTATTTGTATTATTAACATTGTTACCAATTGCGTATTGAACGGTGTTACCATATCGATTTTGGGTGTTATATTCGAATTAACGGATGAATGCTGTGGTATATCCAAGAACATTCGGAAGTAATGTAATTTTTATATAAAAAGCGGCGCATTATGCATGGTCAGTCATTTGTAGTTTAACAGTCAATAAGTAAAGTCGTGCTAAGGCGTAAATAAAGGCGTGGAGTAAATTTGTGTATTAAGTGCATGAGAAATACTTGGATGCTGTACAAATAAATAGTAAATAAAGAGACTGTAAAACAAAACAACAACCACGTGTTATTTATTTTATTTCACGCAATTTAAAAGAACGCAAACGTTCTAAAAAGTTTAAAATGTAGCAATATTATGATGAACTTTAAAGTATTGACGAAACTTTCATTTAAAAAACTATGTATATTAGTTAGGTTGTTGACGATAGGCTGCTTATAGGGTTATATTGTTATGAGTTTATATCAAAAGTAAATCTGTCTAGTGAAAAAAAAACTTTATATGTATAAATCCAAGTAGATGAAGTAGTTCCTGAGGTTATTAAAAGAAAAATAAATTAAAGTATATATGAATGAATGAATGAAATATATATATATATATATATATATATATATATATATATATATATATATATATATATATATATATATATATATCAGCTGTAATTTAACATTGACCTAGGACTTGTGGTGTGAACGGACGCAGAAAATTTTTCGATAAAAATTTTATGAATGTCGCAGAAGAAGGCAGCCAAGACAGCGCTGTAAAGATCAAGCGCGAGAAAACATCTCAAAATCACTAAGAGATACACCTATTCAAAGATTTTTAATGGATTGTTTTTGACCATATACAAATTTATAAGGGCTGTTTGTTATCAAAATATTTCACTTTTTTTGAAATTGATACGAAGTCTGAATTTCATAGAATGGTGAAAAATAGTTTCGGTTTACCTTTTAAAACGATTGAGTTCTTTTATATTATGAAATAAAATAAAATGCAGCGAATTACTTACTTATTCTTATACAGTCTTTATTTTTCAAACTAATATTGAACTTATTCAATAATAATTTACTCTACACTTTTACCAACGGCCTTACTCTTCGATGGTTAAATAACGACTGACGAACGTTTGCAAAAGAGCGTATCTTATATACCTAACTACCAACGGTGTCGAAAGGTCTAGCACATTCTACAACCTATTAAAGTTACGGTCAATTTAAATTTAATGATTTAGTAGATATCTGAGTCACAGTTCTGTTAGTAATGCTGTTCAACATATTTGACATCGTGATGTGATTGAGAATCTGTCCATTATAACTCTCGCAGGATTGGTGCCAACCAATAAAATCACTTCCAGTAGAGGTGAGTTTCTAGCTTTTATGTAACAAATGCTAACAGTATTGTTACATTTTAACCTTTCTAAAAAGTTTGAGTTCGTTTATATTGCGTTAAAATAAAGACCACTTTTTTGTTGTTTTACAATTTGTCTCTTTGTTATTAATTCCACTGTAACTTTTCTGCACTTTGTCTTAATACAGCAAATTCGCTTTCATAATACTTTTTATTTTCACCTAAATAGACTTTACTTATTGACAGCCAAATAATTACTGAACTCACCAGCCGCAATGCGCCATCCTTTTATAGCATTTCATCATTAGTTTCGAATGTCCTAGTACAGACAAGAATCTTCGATTTGACTACGTTAATTCACATAACTTTATAAGCAAAAAAAGTAATCGAACTGGCAACCCCATGCGGATGGTAACACTTTTAATTAGTACAGGTAATTTTTTGCAGTTTTTAAGCCTTGACACAAGCCAATAAATTTTATAGCTAAAAATCCCACAATAAGTCCCTGATGTGGTGAATTTCCTCTTCAGCGTTTTCATTTTCGTAACAGTATTTTTTAGGCGAATTTATTTTTGTAACAATAATATTAAAAACTTAAAGATCAATAAATTTTGAAATTTTGCTCCAGTAACTCGTTTGTACTATTGAAATTGAATATAGCGACACAAGGTCAATAATTGAACATTTTTAAAATTCGTTTGAAGTACCAACGTGCTAATTAATGTATTTTCAATTAATTTAATTCAGGAACACAAAATCGGTAATAACTCTTTATGAATAGAATAATATCACTCTCTACAAATGTGTGCTCTGAATACATAAGTACATAGGGTGTAACAAATTCATTCCAACTGCTTATTTTCTCAAACTCTAATTTCCTCATCGTGTTCAGATGTCTGTGGGTGGCTGGTGAAGTGGATGTCAATAAAATTTTCTCAACTTTAATATTGTTTTTCTGATTTGGCGCCACTTTAAATTATTTCTACAAGTAATTTTTAATATTTTATTATCTTATTTATTTATTTTTTTGTTTATATTGTATTTTCTTCGTTTTTCCAATATTTCCCACACTCCAGCATTGCTTTGAACTCAAGTGCATAAATCGATAAATAATTATGAATTTGAACAAAAACAATTTTTCCAACGAATACATTAATTTTCATAAATCTTGTGCATAAAAATGATACAAATGAATGAAATATACGATTCACTTCATAATTCGTTTGATCTTTGTTTGGAACAACACAAGAGTGAGAGGAATGTGTAAAAAAATACAAAAACAAAAAACAAAATTATTTCAATTGTACGTTAAAACAATCAAAAGCCCGTTAAACAGGTAGGAATGTTATACACGGCCAAGTCAGACTTTTTGATGCCTTATACCACAATACAAAAGCAAAAGTTGTTTTTTTCTTCTCAATATGATTTTAATCTCATTAGGTAACATAGGGGCTTGGTACAAATAAAGAGCAATAACACTCAAATAGAGCTCACTGAAATGCAATGTTAACTAATGGGTCTTGGTTCAAATAGGTTATAAAAGTCATGAAGCTTTAGGACTTATTTATGTGAAGCATCAACTCGAA
This sequence comes from Wohlfahrtia magnifica, assembly GCA_023159175.1. Classification (NCBI taxonomy): domain Eukaryota; kingdom Metazoa; phylum Arthropoda; class Insecta; order Diptera; family Sarcophagidae; genus Wohlfahrtia; species Wohlfahrtia magnifica. Next base: position 2,329,268 of record JAKWBJ010000061.1, read on the forward strand.
AGCAATTCTCATAAAAATATTTTAGTTTTATTAATGCGTTACAGGTAATTGGCCGCAATGATGGATTTGAGATTGAAACCAATTCGTGGACGTTGAGTGACAACGGGCATGTTAGAATTCCAAATTTGGTCAGTTGCATCTGTACCAACGACTATAGAAAGCTGGAACCCTACTTTGATTTTACAACCCAGATACTGGTCAGGTCATGGTATGATAATTGAATTGACTGTTTATGTATATCCTGATGGGTGAGCAGGCACGGAAATACTGGCTGTGAAGTGACCCTGAAATAGGGTAAGAGATTTCCGGATTACGGCACGTTAAAATTACTGCGCAAAATATCCAGTATTATAGAATGTTTACCGATAGCAAAGTGGCTGTTAGATAGCTCTAGAAAGGTGTTTCTGAGTGAGATAGCGAGACATTAGACGGATACTTAATGCGTTCCTGAATAGGGAGTCATTGTAGATAACTGCGTGGCGGATGATGGTGCATACTGGTACCACTTTAGCCCTCATAGAATACGTTGGTAACATTAGAATTCCACTTGAGAGGAGTAAACTAGGGCTTGCATATAATCGCAGTTTTTTATAATCATGGTTACGATTTAAAAAAAGTTGGTTCATCGCGATTAACGATTAATCGTAATTTATTTAAAACAAACTAAAATTTATAATTTTTTATTGACAAAACAAAACAAAGGTAATACTCGTTTCATAAAAACTACATTGCATAATTAAATAAAATTATTTAAATAATAAAACTTTAAAAAAGTTGAAGTATTTAATGATTTGTCACTAAAACTAGATCGTATTCTTGTGTAATAATTGCCTGCTTTACGCATTCTATTGAATAGCTTTGTGTAGTAAATATATATTTTTTTGTTTTAATTTTCATTTTGCTGTAAAAGACAAACTCTTGGTGCAACATATCAAATTTTCTATTGCAAGTGGCTCAGCAAGAGCGCTATCAATTTCTGCCTGTAACTCAGATTCCGTATTGTTAGTGTTATCCTTTTCATATACTATTTTCTCATCATCTCAAACATTATCGTCCTTTGAATCTTCAAATACATATAAGCGTTTAACTAAATCTCAAGAATAATTAATTAATTCTTTGTTTAGTAGTTTTGTCGGATTTAAAATATTAGCAACAAATATTTTAAATAATATTTCTAATGTTTTTGTTTTTTCTTTTATCCATCCTATTGTTGATAGCTAATAACATGATGATAATTCTTCCAAACTATCCCTTATGCAGTCTTTCAAAATAACTATTTTTTCTTACATTGGTATTATAGAATTCCAACGCATTTTGGCATCTAAGAGAAGCAATATTTATGAGCCTTTAAGATGGTAAATTTGTGTGGATTTAGATTTGCTAAACCCGCAAAACTGTCTAAGAAAAAACCATCACATCTCCGCTACTCATCGATTATAATATTGTTACGAAAATAAAAATGTTACGAAAAAAGAAAATATAACACATCAGTGTCTTTGGGACTGTATTGTGGGATTTTGTGGGGTATTGGTTTGTGTCAAGGCTGTTAATGTGTCACCTTGGCAATGCCGTACTTATTTTGGGTATTTGACGGCATTGACAATTCGACCGTCTTTGGTTAATCTTACATATTTAAAATTAACGGACGTAAAATAGAGGATTTGAGAACTGTAGGCAGCTAGGTATACAAAGAGGCTGCTTTGCCTCTGTCGATATAGTTATCGTTTTGCAGTCTTAGAGTAAGGTCGTGCTTAGGCGTAAATAAAAGTGTCGTATAAGCGAATATTAAATGCAAGACATATAAGTTGCTGTATAAAGTAAAAGTGAGGAAATAAAGACTGTAGAACAACAACAATGTGGTATTTATTTTATTTTGACGCAATTAAAAAGAATTCCAACATTTTAAAAAGGTCAAAACGTAACAATGTAGTTTTGTTACAAAGCTTGCTCATGCACTTTTAGAGTTGAAAAGTGGTTGTTATTATTATTCAATATTATGAGTATTTAAAGTAGGCGTTAGGTTACTACTTTCACGCGTTACAAACATCTGCACAAACCAAATTAATACGAGCCACTTATGTTCATTTGTGTAGGGCATAAAAATGCGGTTCATGTTTAAGTATAATTTGTTTTTTTTTGTTTTAAATTTCAAAACAAATTAAATGTCACTTTAAATTAAACCACAACCGTACAAGTAGTGATCTATGGGAATGGTTGCAAATGAAGGTGTTTAAGTGCGAGTGTGTGCATTTCACTGTCAACAGTTGATAATTTCATTTGATTTTTTAACACAAAAAAGAAAAAAAATTTGTCTCGTTTTTATTGTAAAACATTTTTTTTAAACATATGCACTAATAACATGGCTTAACGTACTCTTATAAAGTTGTTAAGAGAACCAAACGAATTTGAAAAACAACGTTGTACTGAGAGAGTTAAGAGGTTAATAACTAGATAAGATATTTGTTTAATACGAAGTTAAAAAAAAGATAAAAAATATGTATTTAAGTTTTACTCAGTTATGCTCTCGTATTTCTGTTTCGGCTTTAAAGTAATTATTAAAATGTCGTTATGGATAAAAGGTTTTTAAAGTTTTTTTTTTTTAAACCCCGATATGGTAAATATTTCTTTAATAAAGACCAGTTATGTCAGAATTAATTATGTCAGAAAAAAATATGTGTTTTAGGGTGTCTATGCTTTAATCAGAAATATGCTAAGCTACACTCTTAATTAATTTGCGGTTCATCTACTTTAAGATAATACACCAATTTGGTAATATGCATAAATATTAAATAACAGAAGTTATGCAACACCGGCAGTACGATTTACTAACATGTTTGGACCATAATAGGATTAGTAAACAACATAATTGTCGGTATTGCTATTCAAAAACTTTTATTTACGATATTTCCCATAGTCAATGTCAGCTGTTGTCGTAAACCAGCGACAAAAATTTTAGTTGTGTGGATTTAATTGAAGAATCATAAAGCTGGATTGGTTGTACTGCTGTGGAGACATCTCTTGGAAATTGCTGCTTCTCTCGCACAAAATAATTCGTATCTTCTTTGTACTTTTCGCTTTTTAGACATTTCGTTTGACAGAGATGTTTTTGAGAAATAGAATTGGTCGACTATCGCTGAAATGTACTCAGTGAATAACTGCAAGCAATAAAAATTCCCGACTTCTTTTGTAAATGTCATATAGTTAAAAGTTGCTAAGTCGCGCTAAAAACCTAAAAATATTGTAAGAAAAATGTACATAAAATGTTTTACAACCCTGTGAACTTACAATTTTTGTCTTTGTCAGATGCCCGAATTTTTAACATTTTGCAACGACATCATTGTTGGAAAAAACATAATGTGATTGCCGGATTTTCTGAGTAATGTCTTGAAACCGTGTAAACTGACTATATATGTACATTGTAATACAATTTGTCATTGTCTGGTCGTTGTCAGCAAATTACCAGGTCTGACAATATCGTTAGATTTGACAAACATATAAACAAATATCAGTCAGTAGTCTTCGAGTTTCAGTGCTTTCGTTCAATACTGCAACAGCAAGAGGGTTTGTGAAGTGACTCAATCTTTTCATGTAAAAGAATATGTGTAGATGACATATATGGTAACAGTGAAACGACAACAACTGAGAATGAGGAATTTTCTAGAAACTCTCAAAAAGTAGAATCTTTACTTCTAGAGTTTTTTAGTAGCAGTCAAGATCTTTCAATCTCTGCAATATACCGACAAAATAATATAGTTAATATGGAGCCATTATTGAATAAATTATCATCTTTTACTTTTGGATATACAAATGTTATTTTAATTGGGACCTTCAATGCTAATGTTCTATTTGAAACTGGTTTGGTTGACGATATGAGAGCCATTGGTATGTATTTAATAAACAACTCAATTCTGACGCATTATACTTCTAGCTGTAGCACTTTAATTGATTTGTGCGTTGTTGATAACACCAATCGGATGCTTTTTTTTTTGACCAACTTTCTGCTTCTGCAGTTTTGAAACACGATCTTCGCTTTATATCATATAATTTCCAATCAATTACCAATAAACAAGCGATTACGCTTAGAGATGTTAATACTGTTATACTGCACGGGAAATAAAACTAACAGCAATACCATGGAATCAAACTTTTTTGATGCCATCCGTAGATGATCAGGTTACTTTTTTACACCATAACATACAATATTTGTTTGTAATATATGTTAAAACCAAAGCGCAAAGTATAACACAGGAGAAACCCTTGCTTAACAATAAATTACAACCATAATCAACAACAGAAATAATGCATATTACAGGTAGAAAAGATTTAAAACCACTGACCTCTACAACTTTTTAAGGCATGTAGGAAGCGGTAAATTTAAAAATCAGAGCTGCAAAATCAAGTTTTTACGCAGGAATATTTCAGACAGCTTTTTCTACTAAAAGCAAATGGAAAAATATTAGTTCTATGGGAATAGTTAACAATAATATTGCATCTAATAGTACTATCGATGTCAATCAACAGTTTTCTAATATACCAACAACTACTGCTGACCTAGAGTACTACAAATCGGCTGATGCATTCGGTATATCTGATTGCAATACTCAACTAAATTTCGATTTTAAAAACGTTACACAGGCAGATGTTGTAAAAAGTATTCTTAGTATTAGATCTAATTCTACTGGCAAAGATGAAATTCATCTTAAATTTATAAAATTAATTCTGTCATATGTTATTTCAAAGCATAACACATTTATTAAATACGATAATTACCACCATTATTTTTCCTAAAATGTGGAAGTGTGAGAAGATTATACCAGTGCCTAAACAAGATAAAAACTTTCGACCCATTGCAATTTTACCATATCTTTCTAAAGTTCTAGAGAAATAAATTTATATGCAGATGACTGAATATTTGTATGACAATGACGTGCTTTCTGAGAGGCAATCTGGTTTCAGACCCAATCACAGTTGTATTTCTTCGCTTATTGATGTTTCTGAGGAGTTGCGATCAAAATTGGATAATAATATGATATCATTTTTAATTTTACTTGATCATCCTAAGGTGTTGGACACCGTTGAGCATACCATACTATGTCAAAAACTTAAACACATGCGGCATTTTTCAGACACTGCTATTAAGCTCATATCATCGTACCTACGGGATAGAACTCAATCTGTATTTGTATTTTGATTGTAACAAATCAGGCTGTTTTTCAATATCTAGAGGTGTGCTACAGGGCTCTATCTTTGTCCACTATTATATACAATTTACTTAAATAATTTACCATCAAGGCTGAAATTCTGTGGTGTATAGATGTATGCAGATGACGTTCAGTTATATATTAGCTGCTTGCCGACTGAAATACGTAATTGTATAAGTAAACTGAACCAAAACGTAAACATTGTTTTTAAATGGGCGTCGACGAATAGTCTTTGCATCAATCCGAAGCATTAATAATAGGGAAAATAAACTCCGTACCATCGGTTCCACCTATTAAGATTGATAACGCGATTATAGAGATTGTACAAAATGCTAAAAATCTTGGAGTAATTATATATATATATATATATATATATATATATATATATAAAAATATATATATATATATATATATATATATATATATACAAACATATATATATATATACATATATATATATATATATAAATATATATATATATACAAACATATATATATATATACATATATATATATATATATATATATATATATATATGTATAAATATAAATTAAATAAACTAATAATTATGTGAAGTTCATATTTACAATTATCTGTAGATATTACTCGTAAATAGTTAATTAAAATGTGTAAATATTGCAGTTTTGAAATGCTTAGCATTACATAATATCTGCATATCATTCGGGAAGAATGATATTCCAGAGAAGAATTGCATTTATATATAATATAATTAATCTTGCGTCCTCTATTATAACAATCTCTTTCACACCTTTATCCAGCTTCTGTTCTATGGGTGGAAATATTGAAATCGATATATACTGCGGAGTCACGATTATGTTCCATGATATTTGACCCACTAAGAAGTTCAATACGAAATAACGTCTATAGTAAGTTAATGACTATGTTTCAAAATATTCTAAATAAATACAGGGTGTCCGCCGAGAAGGTATACTACTTTGTTTTGCCGCTTTTTTGGTAGACATTAGTCTTGAGAGTTCATATTTCTCAGTCGTGAAATAGAGACGTAAACCAACATGGTTTAATCATTAAAACATTTTATCAAAATCAATCATCGATTTTTATGAAAAGACTATAATTAGTGACGAGGCACATTAAAAGAGACTGTCCATTAAAAGCGACAGTCTGGTGTGCAATTTGGTCAGGAGGAATTATTGGACCTTACTTCTTTGAAACTGAAAACGACGTAACGGTCAATGGGGAGCGATATCGTGATATGATTAAAAACTTTTTAACGCCGCAACTGCATGCTTTGGGCTTGACTAACATGTGGTTTCTACAAGATGGTGCCACATCGCATACAGCCACTATTACAATGAAATTACTGCGAGAAATGGAGAAGTTGATTGGCCTTCTGATTTGACTGCCCCGGACATCTTTTTGTTGGGATATCTGAAAAACAAGATTTATGCAAACAAACCCTAAACGCTGGAGCAACTCTAACAAAATATTCGTGATGAAATTACCGTGATGAAATACCGCGTGAAATGTGTGAGAAAGTAATGAAAAATGTACTCAAAAGGGTTCGTATTTGTGAGGCTAACAGAGGCGGGAATTTATCTGATATTGTATTCCATACATAATTGCCGACATTAAATAAAACATTTATTAATATAAGATCCATTCTCTGTCATATAATCACAAATTATAAACAAACAAAGTAGTATACCTTCTCGGCGGACACCCTGTATATAGTAGTGTGAGTCATGTATGTACACATGTATCTATCTAAAAAACTTAAGATCATTTAAAGTAGTGATGTGCAAAAGTAAAAATGTAATTGTGTTCGTGAGAACATGGAAATTACTCTCTCAGAGAGAGTAAAGTTGGTGTTTTAATATAAAGAAAAAAAAAATTCAACTTGAAACTACCTCACATGTGAATTCGTCTCTGTTTCAGAGACAACTAAAAGCAAGATCGTAAGAAACTCTTTAAATTATTTTCTAAGCCTAAAAAAATTTGCGTACATTGTCCGGACGTGTACATTCGTCGATGTCTCATTGACGACTAAAAAGAAGAGCGTAAGAATACGTGTGAATTGAGCGCGAACAATTATTCTAAAGGGTCTGTCAAATAAGCTTTTTTTTGAAAATGCTATAAAAAAAACTACTGAATATTTTCTCAAGTTTCTCTTTTTATTTGAAAACAATCCTTCCGGTTAATAATGGAAAATAATTTCATTCAAATGGCTTTCTCGGCTGGCCATGCAGTAGCCTACACGATCGGTCCAATTTTTAAGCACATTATCGATTGTTGCAGCTGTATTTCACCAATGGCTTCACGAATATTGTCCTTTAAAGCGTCAATTGCCTCCGGCTTGTTGGCGTAACACTTATCTTTGACGGCACCCCACAAATAATAGTCCAACGGTGTCAAATCGTAGCTCCGAGGTGGCTAAACGACATCAGCTCTGCGGCTGATAATGCGATCTTCAAGAACAGGGCGCAAAACATCGGGTGTAGCTTCGGCTGTGTGGTACGTAGCACCGCCCTGTTGAAACCAAATGTGGCTAATATCCTTCTCTTCAATTTTTGTGAACAAAAATTCGTTCAACATGGCCCGATAACGATCTCCATTGACTGTAACGGCCACTCCTTGCTCATTTTCGAAGAAAAATGGCCCAATTATGCCTCTGGACCAAAGTCCGGACCAAACAGTGACTCGTCTTGGGTGTATCGGCTTTTCGATGTATGCGTGCGGGTTTCTGTGCCCCAAATGCGACAATTTTGCTTGTTTACAGATCCGCAAAGATAAAAATGAGCTTCATCTGAAAAGATGATTTTTTTTGGCAAAATCGGCATCTTCTGTAAGTCGATCGCAGGCCCACTTAGCGAAGCGAAAACGCATTGGACACAACCATATTCGTTCAGCGGAAGGATAAAACTAATTATCTGTCAAATCAGATATGAGCTAAGTGTTATCAATTATGAAATAAGCACTAGTTGAAAAAAAAAACGTTAAATGGCGGACCCGTTGTGAGAAGCTTCGTGTATAGTTTTCTTAAATAAAAGTATTGTAAATCTATTAATAACTGCAAAGTAACTTTGTCAAATATTCCAAATATTTTCTTTAACATTAAATTTTCAATAATAAACCGGATGTACATTTTTGTGGAAATAATAGAAAAAATATTTTTTAAAAATTTTGTTATAAATTTTTCATTATTAAATATTTTTTTTTAAAGGTAATATCAGTAATAAATTAAACCCACTTCAATAGAAATAAACGTATTTATTTTAATCTCTTTTCTGTATTTGTTTTTATATTTTTTTGTTTAGAATAAATAAAATTATAAATTATGTTTAATTGAAAATAACACAATTAAATAAAATAAAAATTAATAATAAAAGAGGTCTTTTTGTAAATTCTGTGTAAATGACATTAAAAATGAAAACATTGTAAAGTATAAAAAAAAGGAAAAAATTAAAATGAATAGAAATATTTTATTATAAAAATTTTATTTTGCAGTATGGGTACATAGTTGTTTAAAAACAAATACGTGATACTTTACAACTTAATGACATGCATTCATGGTAAAGTAAATTTAAATTTTACGTGCGTTAGGAATAAATGATAGAAAATGTTTTGTTCAAGACCGACGTCAATAAGTATGGTGTAGTTAGAGTTAAGCTAACAGTTAGGCTTTTTTAAAGTTGAATTGTTCTTTGTTTATAACACGTTGTTGCGACAATACTGCTTTTCTGGTAGGCGCTGTGGAGTGCAACAAGAATCTGTTTTTGAAAAGTAACTTTACTTAACTTAAGTAAACTTGAGTTATCATTTTTTTTTCACAACTAAACATACAATCTGAATTCATCCATAAATAGTACGATTCCTATATAATTTACAGCTCAAAAACAGCCCTTAACTTGAAACATTAGGAAAACAAAATTGCATAAAAATGTGTTTGCTTGAGAAATACACACAGATTCCTTAATTTTATTTAAGATTCCTTAAGTTTATTTAAGTAAGGTATGTATCATATAAAAGAGACGTTTCGAACTTAAAATCCCTTAACATTAAGATAAGTTGTTAGCTTATAAGTGCATACAAGCAGTTAAAAACGGGTTTTTACCGCTGTGTAGTCCACAGCGCCTATCAGAAAAGTAGTATTGCTTGTCAGGTATTTAAACATCATTTTTTTGTTGTTGTTGCATATTGTAATAAACAAACAACATTCAACTTGTCCTGCACCGCGAAATCATTTATTACCCTCTTACAGTCCAACACTATCCTAGACTTTATCCCTTTTGACATTATGGCTTGTATTGCCCTTTAACTAGCCTTGAAAATGTTGACGGTTGTTGTCTCCATGTTTGTTCTAATCCAGTTTATCCCGTCTTTTATCGCACGGACCACCGCAGTATTGTGGTCCGGGCGTCGGTAGAAAAATTCAGTCTATCGATGTAGAAGCCCAGGTCTGTTCTGCTACCAATCTTAATTGGTTTTCAGACTTAGCCATTAAAACGTTCAGAATTTCAAAAGCTCAATTCTGGAAAGTGTCCCCGATGGTAGGCAACAACCGATTACACTCATATATCTCCAAGTTAGTAGAGTATACCGCCATACCCCGAAAATTGTCTGATGGTTTGACTTAGGCGACCTATGCACTCAATGCATACACGCGTCTCGCATTCAAGGCATCATCGTATTTTATTCGTATGTCTGTCATTTGGATACAAAGAATTTTCTCCAGAGCCCTAGTTGATGTAGTTCGCATCCCCAAGTAACACGTATGCTGTACCTCATCTGTATGGATGTCTATTATACCACAAAAAGTAAGTCATAATTTGCCCGATCACGCTCCTGTAACCATTTTGAGCTTATCGCCCTTCTACAAAGCGGCGAACACCGGTGAGCCTTGTTGGTCCCCTTCTTATGTACCATTTCTAATTCAGCTTCCGATCAAGGACCACCCAATATATTTCTTTCGGTCGCAATAAACCAACTCATTTTGGTCATCATCGTTAAGTACTCTTGGCCCTGGCCATTTTGGAGTTATGCCAATATCCTCTCGGTGCTCCTAACTCGTGCGAGTATTGTATGGCTGAGAATTATCTGCTCTGTATATGTATACAACTGAACGAGAGCGAATTTATAATAACAAGATAATAGCAGTTGTGTGATAGATGTTGACGAAAGCAGGTGTATGTCGCTTTGCACATTAAAATTGTTTATTTGTGTTGTTGTTTACCTTTTTAGTTTTAATCGTCAACTCACACATCAAAATCTCACTAACACTATTAAACAAATTCATTTCTCTTTTTGGTCACCCTTGCCTTATATAGTTCATTAAGGTCCTCTCTTTCAGAACTATCATAAGATTATCTGCATAGCTTAGGTTCCTTAGGAGACTACTCAGTGATAGAATACCCTCCTGTGATGTTTCCTAACGTACTCTATATTTTATGTTCATGTTGCACATACCATAGTTAATTTATATTCCTTAGCACATACATGACCGAAATTCAGTTTACTAGATCCCGGTTAACTTTGGACTGGATAAGTGCGTCGGTCTCCACATTGTTGATGCACAGTCTAAGAGTGTAATTCCTGAGACTTGCCCGGCTTAAGTAAAAAGATAACCCTAGCATCCGGGACTTTCAAGAATTTAGGCATGCATTAAAAATCTCAGTAAGATATCGTCATCAAAATCATTCAGCTTTACAAGCCTGGTTGGATTTTAGTTTTCTTCGCAACTCTTCTCCATTCCTCTATATTTTTAGAATCGATCCGTCAATTCCTTACTTCCATTGCTTGCATATCCTCATCGATGTTGTCAATTAGGCGTTCTTCGGGCACGACCTTTATTTCTTGAGACTTGTGGGGTGTAGTCAAGGACAAGCTTCTATGCTCAGCTTTGATTCGTTTTCCATTCCACATGACCTAAGTCTTTATGCTTAAATGTATTTTAATTCAGTAAGATATACAGATGTGTAATCTACTTCTCTCTGCAGGAGAGCCGGAAATATTCCATCAGACTCACGTGTCTTATTAAGAGAGAAGGCTGTTATTTTCATAGCTAGGACTCTTTTTTATAGGAATAGATTCGTTAAAAAATGCTTTGATGATACAAAAACATTAAACAGTAAATATAAAAAGAGGTAGTAGTGAAGTGGCAGATGTAGTAGATGTGGGCCAGGTCTTGTAACATGTTTTTATAGGAAACCTGGGTCAACCTTTAGCAATATAGAACATGTTTTTACATCGCATACAGGAATCTTTCCCAGAGCTTAGAGTTAGAAGGTGCATTTTAAAATTGAATTACAATTTGACACCAACAAATGGTTTTAGACATTATTTATTGCTATTAAATTAAAAAATTAAATTTGGCACAATATGATAAAAATTTGCCGGATGTGGTAGATAATGTTATCTATACACCCACATACCCACTCTTATTACTATATTAGAAATCGAATTTTGTAAAATTTGAAATATAGAACCACAGATCGCTAATTCGTTTTAATGGCACATAAGTTTGGTAAGGTATGGTTTAGTTTGCTAATTCATTTGAGTTGAGTTTTAATAGGTAATTAAACAAACACAGAAAAAATTATTTCTTTGCTCGCTATTTCTTGTTTATCTCTTCTACTGTTAGACCTCTAATGGTCCCAATTTGATTTGACAGTTGCTTGGGTTTTTTATATGTGAATTTTATTTAGTTTCAATATTTTGTATTACATATTAAAATTTTTAGGAAGAACTATTCCTATTATCATTTTTTCTAATAATTTCATTTTATTTCAAATTTAATTACATATGTATAATTAAAAAAAAACGTTTTTTTTTTTCGTTTTCTAATTGCCATCTACTGTGTACAAATTTGACAATTTCGTTAAAAAAAATTTAAAAATTAATTAAAATTATAGATATTTTATGCAAATAGAATTGATGAAAAAAAAAACAACAATAACAATATTTTAAATTATACATATTGTGTATAATTATTATTATTATAAAAAAATTATAAACAATAAAATAAAACTAACATTTGCAAATTAAAACAAATGAAAATAATAAAATTTTTGGCGATTGAGAGCCCAAAAATACTTAAAATGGAATAAATTATGCTGATCTTTTATTTGGATAAAATATTTAATTAGTAACTTAAAAAAAGCAACAACAACAATAAAAGCAACATAAGTATTTATGTTTTTTTTTTTTTTTTTCTAAAAAAAACACAAATTATTTAAATAAATAAATATTAAAACAAAATTTCTAATCGTGTACATTTTAAAATTTTAATGAATATAATCAATTCTTTGTTTTTGTCTAATACATACGTAGTTAATTTATTGGGTTGTAGGCATTGCAGGTGGCACCGTGATGGGTCTACAAACATTTTACAACAAATTATTTAATGATGGTATTTGTGTATAAGTCCTGTATATTATTTGAATAATTTTTTTCCATTTTAATTTTATATAATATATTTTATAATTAAACAAACTAAATAATACAAACATCAATATTTAATGTACATACATACGTATGTAACAAAATTATGTGAAATTATAAAAAAATACAATTGAAATGATGATTTACAGTATATACCAAAGTAATAAGTACATAAACTTTCTATAAAGGATGTCTACAGTGCAAGTTCTCGCAGGCGGACATCGACTTTCAGAGTAATCGTGTCCGTCCACGTGTAGTCTCCGGTTTCACTTTATTGTACGTTAATCCACAAACTCGTATGCGAAAAGCTCATACCGAGGACAATATTGATGCTATATAGGCCAGTGTGAATGAAGATCGCTATATGATATTTCGTCGCGTTATCAACAATTGGGCTTTTTTTGTTCGACGACCTAAGTGTAAAAACATACAAAATATAGATGCTGCAAGAGCTGAAGTGAAATGACGTACCAGAACGTAGTTTGCTTAGTAAATTGGCCTGAAGTACCATTTTTCTATCGCAAAATTATTTTCTGCGGCGAAGTTAATTTTTCGGTTAATGGGTACGTCGTTAGAATATCCGAATTTAGTGTGAAGAGCAGCCAGAGGCAGTTCAAAAGCTGCCCATGTACCATGAAAGATTTACTGTTTAGTGCGATTGCATTATTGGAACGTACTTATTCAAGAGCGATAATTACTAATTTGTTTGCCCAAACTGGAAAGATTAAACTTGATTGACATGTGGTTTCAACAAGAAACAATACACAATAAACTAAGTTTGGTAAGCAATCAATTTCACGCAGTCCATCGGCCGCCAAATTCATGCGATTTGACCCACTAGACTATTATCTATGAAGATACGTAAATATCTCTTATACGGGAACAGCTCCATTCCATGGGTCTTAAAAAATCGTCCGTCTATGGAGATATCCGGCTAAGAGAACTGTCGGTTAGTAGAGCTTTCACCGTAATTCAAGTAAAGTGTGTGTCTGTGTGTGTGTGTGATATTATCGACACTTTGTGTGAATGGAATACACATACATACTTAAATATGTAATATCGTTCAAATGTCAAACTTTTCTTGAGTCTAACGCATAAATCAGGACGAATTTGGCATATTGCATGGCTTATGTTGGCTTTAAGGAACACTGTCGCTTGTGACTTATTCGCTTAGACCTGCCCCCTAAAAAAATTTAATTTCACATCATCTCCACGCTCGTGCAAATGTCTCGCCATTAACAGAATGCCGAAGAACCACATGTCGGTGGTGTCTATATCATCCGATTTAGGCCAATATACTAACTTGTAGTACTGACGTTCACAGAGAGAAAAACCTCATTTTAAAATTGAAGTTGGTCGTTGTTGAATTTAAAATTTTACAACTTGAATTTTTTGAACGTTAATTTAATTTTGAAAGTATGTAAATTAACGTATTCATCTCTAAAACAAATATGTTATTGTTAATTTGAAAACGTTCAACATTGAATTAAACATAAAAATATTGGATTTGTGAATTAGTTTAATATCAAAGACAACAACCGCAAGTTGAAAATGTTTAAATATCGATTTCAAAATGCCAAAAATATCTTGAAATGCGTACTTTTTAAATTAATGAAGTACGAACGAATCAATATGAAAAAACTTTTGAAATCATAATGTGCGTTGTTGAAATTATTTTCTATTTTGAAATAATGTACAAGTTTACAAATGCATAATTTCTGATTTGAGTTTGACCAATGTTAAAACAAATGTAGCAATTTTGGATCAAAGTTGTATCCACATTGATTTTTGATTTAAGTTATTTTTTCAAATACATTTTTCAATTTACAATTCTTCCACCTTGGCTAGTTTTCATAGCTATTTTTTAGTTGAATTCATGCTGCTTTTTCTTAAAGAAATAAAAAACAATGTCGCCGCTAGCACAAAACCCACCTCAAATAGCGACTATTTAGCGATGCATTTGACGCTCTTTGATCTCATATGGATTTAGGTCATCTCAAACTTGTAAATTTTGTTTATTGAAGTAAGACTGCTATCAGCTGTCAAAGCTCAAAAGTCTCAATTGGAAAACACGTTACATTGTTGAGATTTTTCATCACATTGCCGGTCGTGTAACATTTTTATCCCAGTGGCTATTTAAAGAAGCAAGCATTTGGTCTGAGTACAATCCTCAAATATTTAACCATGCAAGTTGCATTCACAAAGTTTTACCTTTTTCAGTGGCTTAAGGTAAGGCAGTTTTTGTGTATCTTTAAGAAAACACTATTTTCAGTTGAGTTAACTCATCACCTATAACTATCTTGTCCGGCTTCTGACCTAAAAAAGGGATTGCGTATACTTTCGTTAAGTTTCGTGGCAGTCTTGCACTATAAGTGCAGATTCCCCTGAAAAACCTTTTCTTTTTCCTTTCGTTTTCATTAATAATCTATTGATTCTGGTACGTATCTTTCACTATTTTACATGTATGTATGTATACGTATAAACTACAGAATATTTTTTTGGGGCACCCAGCTGTTCTGTCACTCCGTTTTTTCCCCTCATTCTTGGCTTTCCACAAAGCATCCATTGCTCGTTTCAATTTCTTCAAACAATTTTATCTTTCAAGCTAAATAGATGATTACTACACTGTAGCTCCCTCCATATGGAGATCATTGCTAATTGGTGGTGATCTTTACTTTAGCATTGTAATTTTTTCCCAGTAGGTAGCGTGTTTTCCTGATCATTCGTCTGATATTTGTCTGTATCGCCAGAGGTAAGCGGGAAGGTCAGTGGGCTTCTTCTTTATTTTTTAGATGGAATCGTCTGGAGAGTAGTTGAATAATCTTTATTAAGCATTCGCCTGATTAAATTCTGTTTTATTTTATAATTCTTCGTTGGTCGCAGTATTTTTATAGTACATAATGGACTTAATAATACCAAACCAAAGTGTATATACTTAATTCATGTAAATACATTTAACAAATATTTATATTACATATAATACATATTTATATATTAAAAAAAACTATAATACAAAAATTTTACATAAATATGTATGTGTATAAGTCTGTGGGTCTCTATATAATCGTATAAAATGCAATTTATTTAACAAATTATCAATTTTTACTTTGTTTTGTCAAATGAGGTTAATTTGTGTTTAACCTGAACTTTTTATGGTCTTAGTTGTCGGTGAATTGATGCTGGTGATGCCGATGATGATAATGGTGATTTTTACTAGTCAGACTTGGTCACCCAAAATGCAAAATCCTAAATACTGATAATACGAGTACATAATAAAATGGGCCGCAATTTAAGTCCGTAAACACGGCATAAATCAGGTGTTTGTATATAATTCTAATAAGATGAGATATGAAAGTGATGTGAGGTGAGATTAGTACAGAGTGAGAGATTTATTTGCTAATGTTGTCAACAATATAAAAATTAATTATGCATTCTATTGTATTGGGGATTAATGTGGCATTAAACAACCAGCAGCAGTTCTTTTTTTTCGGGTTTTCATTTATTTTTTGTTGATATTTTTTTCTGTAAATTACCGAATAAATGAACATTGTTGGTGTGTCAGCGTTTGAAGTCAAATTAGTATGAGTTTAAATGAATTATAATTGTTGTCGTTAAGTTTCAAATACAACTTTAAGCAAATAAATATAAGATACAGTTACAAAAATATATTGTTACGGAAATGAAATGAAAATGCTAAAGACAAAATTCACCAGTTCAGAGATTTATTATGAGCTTTTAGCTATAAAATTTATTGGCTTGTGTCAGGGCTTATAACTGCTAAAATTACCTATACTATTTAAGAGTGCTACCATCCGCATGGAGTTGCCAGTACGGTTACTTTTTTTGTTTATAAAGTTATTTTAGACCATTTGAATTAACGTTGAAAAATCGAAGATTTGTGTCTGTACTAGATCATTCGAAACTCTAATGGTGAAAAGAAAAGTTATGTTGAAGTAATTAAAAAAAGAGACGAACTGTAAAAAAAACAACAAAGTAGAGTTTTATTTTATTTTAGCACAATTTAAACGAACTCAAACGTTTTAAAAAGTTCAAACGTAACAATATGTTAATACATACTAACATACATACATATAGATGTATATTAAATATAATTAATTGTTATAATAATTAATTATATATAATTAATTAATAATTATTAAATATATTGTAAACAGAAACAAGACACAGAAATTTTTCTATAGAAAAGATCCATACGGTTATTCTTGTTACTAATGATTAATTTTATTATTTTAAACTGCCTGCACTTTAGTGGATTTATGGTACATTAGCAGCACAATATAGAAATCTTATACATGGTGTCCGCCGTGAAGTAGAGACGTGGAAAAAAAAGTGACAATCTGATGTGCAATTTGGTCAGGAGGATTTATTGGATCTTAGTTGTTTGAAACTGAAAACGGTGTAACGATAACTGTCAATGGGTAGCGATATCGTGACATGGTTGAAAACTTTTAACGCCACAACTGCATGCTTTGGGCTTGATTAACATGTGTTGTCAACAAGACGGTGCCACATCGCATAAAGCCAAGATCACGATGAATTACTGCGAGGCCTCTTTCCACAAAAAATTATGTCAACGAATGGTGGTGTTGATTGGCCTCCACGGTCGCCTGAATTGACTGCTCCGGACTTCTTTTTGTGGGGATATCTGAAAAGCAAGGCTTATGCAAACAAAACCAGAAATGCTGGAGCAACTCAAACAAAATATTCGTGATGAAATTACCGTGATGAAATACCGCGTGAAATGTCTGAGAATGTAATGGAAAATGAGCTTAAAGGGCTCGAATTTGTGAGGCTAACAGAGGCGGGCATTTATCTGATATTGTATGCCATACATAATTGCCGACATTAAATAAAACATTTAACAATATAAGATCCATTCTCTTTCATATAATCAAAAATCATAAACAAACAAATAAAGTAGTATAACTTCCCGGCGGACACCCTGTATATACAAATTCTGAGTTTGTTTGTTTATTTGACACTTATGGTTAGCTTAAGGCTGTACGAATTTTCTTTAAATTTTTAGAGTATCTCTCTGTATGTCTGGAAGCAACTATATAAATTTCAAAATTTTTAACAATACAAAGTAAATGTTTATTTTTCTATATCTTCAAAATGATAACAGATAAAATCTCTAAATTTGACCCAAATAGATTCATAGTCAACACAACAGCTATCATAAAATGGGCATAAATGGACAAGTTGGCATGGTATCTCCCATACAAATTAAAATTAGTTTTGGAATTTTGTTTGATTAACTTCACAGTCAATGCAAATCAACAATCAAAAACTGAGCGAAATTGGACAGGTGGGCGTAATACCACCCATACAAACTAAATATTGATCTCATTATATTTTGAGAACGGTCTAAGTCACTTCATGAGCAATACAAATCGTCACTCAAAAAGTGGGCGGAATTGGACATACCTCCCTTACAGAGGAGATATTGATTTTAGTATATCTTGAGAACAGTTAAAGCAAAAGCTTCTAAATTTGGTCTGAATGATCAAATCATCAGTCAAAAACTCCAATATAAAATACATATTGAAAAGGAATTGAAAAAAAAGTTGTGGTAACTCCAATATAAAATATATATTGATATCTTTATATCTTGAAAACGGTTACTGCTTATTCATTACTTAGTCCAAATAGCTTCATGGTCAATACAAAAAATCATTCAAAATGTGGACGGAATTGGACAAGTAGGCGTAGTGCCTCCCATATAAAATAAATATTGAGTTTTGTATATCTTGAGAATGGTAAGTCGTGAAGAATACATATCAGCAGCCAATATCTGGTTGAATTAGATAAGTAGGTGTACGTCTTCCTTTCATACAAAATTTCGTACATTCGGAGGAAGGTAACTATCGTTTAGGAAGTAATGAACAAGAACTCTTTGTCGTTTAAACATTCCACATTAGCCAAAT
The DNA here is from genome assembly GCA_023159175.1 of Wohlfahrtia magnifica. Classification (NCBI taxonomy): domain Eukaryota; kingdom Metazoa; phylum Arthropoda; class Insecta; order Diptera; family Sarcophagidae; genus Wohlfahrtia; species Wohlfahrtia magnifica. The sequence goes on from JAKWBJ010000061.1 coordinate 2,347,837, forward strand.
GCGGGTATTCCAGAAAGCGCACGGGATAAAAGGTATCTATACTATGGTATATACGGTATGGTATATGTATCTTATATACAAAATTGAATGTGTGTTTTTTTGAGGACTGTATACAGCTAAACGACAGATTCCGACAGTGCTTTTCTGGGAGGAACCATTGGCTATTTCAAATGTTTGGATTTGGAACGGAAGAGAACAAAAGTTGGAAAAGAGGCTGAAAGATTTTAACTAAAATAACATTTAAGATAGTATTTAAGATGGAGGGCAGCGAATCACGTCGGGCTTTAGCTAATAAAAAACGAAAAATAAAAAATGTAAAAATTCAATGCGAAGAAAATGCGAAGAATTTCGGGTTTTTGATAATAACTGTGTAGACGTAAATCAAATTGCAACGAAAATCGAACTTAGAAGACAAAAATACGACGCCGATTGCAATAATGCAAATTGGGAGATTACTGTATGTGTGCATATAAATTTCTTTTAAATGAAAATATATTCAATCTAATAAAATTCGTGTAAATAAAGTTAATTTCTATATCTCGATGTACACGAAAACGAAAATAATCGTGTAAAAAATTATCGTTCAAATCGAGGGATAGATGTTTTCTTAAAATTAGCCTTTGTATTCTAGCTGTAAAATACCAGTTAATATTAATACATTACATAACATAATTTGGTACATTGTATTTGTGTGCACAATATTTGTCTTATTTTGTAGTTAAAAAATACGCTTTTTATTCTATATATGGAATATCTTGATACAATGAGATTGTGCTGCTTCATGCCAACAGTCGGGCTTGATGCACTTTAATTTTCTACCTACCAGCCAATTCTAATTTAATTTACATACATACTTATCTATACCTAGGCATAGAAAGAGTTATAATAATAATTAATTACGCATAATGACAATTTGATAAAATTGAAAAATTGCTTTTTTTTATTAAAAACTAAAAAAGAAATTGATTTATTTTAATTAAAAATTCACAAATAGAAATGAAAAATGCAGCAGAAACGTATGATTCGGGCATATATGTCCACATGCAATCAGAACAATACAAATGAGATTTTTTATTCAAAATATTTTATTTTATTAAAATAATTTTTTCTCTCTACGCCTCCTTGTCACGTCTAGTTTATGAACAAACCACTAATAATAAATTGTAATTTATTATATTTAATAAATATTTGATTTATTTATATTTATTATGTTTATGTCTAAATGAAATTGCGATTAGCATACCATGAAATAAAAAAAAAATCCCAGTTTTATTGATGCATATCAATGTGCATACTATACGCCGTGTAAATGACAGACGAATTACTTTGAGTGTATGAGGGATTTCAAACGAATATAATGTTTACATATGGATGCTGGTGGAGTAAAAATTAAAAAAATAACATCTTTTAGAACATACAAAAAGCTAGTGAGTGAAGGCATAGATCCACCTTTTATTATACCAAATGGTTAAATACTCATTTAAGTCGAAAGTCCTGTACAATCAAATCTTTTCTACTTTAAGTTAAATAAGTTCTTTGTTGTACCAAAATAATTGTTCTTATGCTGGTAAAAATGACCTCTTAATTAAATCTAGCAGTCATTGAAATTTCAAGTGAAAAATCGTAAATAATATGGTCTCTAAATATCTATCTAAGAATTTTGAAAGTAAGCCACTAAATAAGTAGCTAATGAGTAAGTTCCTAAATAGAAGGCTGTGTTGGAGGGACAAAATCGTACCAAAGACAGCGGAAGCACTTATTTCTGCATACGTTTCTAGGATGGCTATAGGTCCGAAGGATATATGGCTGACATCGGACGTTTACTGTAAGTACGGTGCTCACAACTAAAGGATGAAAACAAAACATGGACCAGAGCTCCAACATATAATATACCCCAAACGTGAGTATTACTTTTTGAGCCATGTATTTGGACATGACTACGACCTTGATTGAGTGTCATAAACTATCCATAGTCATGCTATTCTATCGGTTACGGTACAGGGTTAGTAGTGTAACACTTGCTTGTAACGATTATTTTTTTCTTTTAATTAATTCGCTAACATTATTTCCACCAGTTGCTACAGTTTTCAAATTAGGAAACAGAGTTCCATCAAGACTCGTTGCCCAATAGCTTCCATTTTCAAAATTGTCATCAAGTCTTTGCTGTTTAAAACCTTTAAAAACATGTGGGTTTCAGTTTTTATTAATCAATTTCTATGATAGAAAACCGTTTTTTAAAGTGCATTTGTGATTTAACTTGACAATATTGTGCGTACATTGACTGAACAATTTGTAAAATTGTGTACAATTCATCATCAAAATTAAAACTTTTTCCGATTTGACCAACCCCTTCAATATTCAAGTTTTTAAATTTGGTGTTAATTTGTCCCTAGTCATCTTGGAAATTAGAATGAATAGCATTTGAAGCTAATAAACCCATACATATGTAGATACATATGTATATACAATATTTAATTATTTGGGATTATTTATATGATCAATCAACCATATATTTGATTCATTTAAAATTTGAATTTTATATTAAAACTCTTGATTGCAAATTTACTACAATGAAATATTGTTAAAACAAAATTACACAAAAATTATATGGTTCAAAAATAGTTCAAGAAAAAATTTTTTGTCCCATTTTTATGTAATTACACAGAAATCGGCAACATTTTATTGTATGTGTAAAAGATACACTAGGCTGCATAAATATGTGTACAGACTATTGAGAATAATTTAAGGTATGATTGCGACACTAAGGAATAACGGTATTTCTTTTAAAGTGGTTTTATTTTAAAGATAAAATTCTGAAAATTGTATTAGATATTTTCCTTTTGCATATGAAAAGATTGGAATTGCTTATCAATCTTAAAACAATGGTACGGTACATGCACAAAAGTACACCCAGAGTAAAAATAATAGGTACTCAACAAAAACAACCTTAAATCAACAAGAGACACCTTTAAAAGCTAGCCAAAGTGGAAAACCGTAACTTCAACAATGTTCAACGTAAAACCAACTTAGATCCAAAATCAATGTGGAAACAATTTTGATTTTAAATTGTTCGTGCTTGTCTTAACATTGGTCAATTTGAAACAAAACATTGGAATTTTCTATTTAAAAACAAGCAACGTTTGTTTCAAAATAGAAACACTTTTAAAGTTGAAAATATTCAAATCAACATAGCACCACTTTACTTTAAAGGTGTAGCTTTTTCAAATCGAGTTCTTTCTACGTAAGCTATTTTACTTCTTTCCAAACGTTATACGTTTTAAATTTATATATAATCTATTTTTTATATATTTTATTCAAAAATTTACAAAAGCATTTTAAAAAGGATATTAAATACAGAAATTTCATCAGTTTATGCAATTTTTTCGGATTGGTCCAACAAGCATCTGTATAGGCATGCGAGAGAGGACATCGTACGCATGTATATAGTGTTGCAATAAAAGCAATTTTGCTGAAAGAGGAATTGAATATTAAACAAAATGTTTACATAAATATACAGTAGAGCAATATATATATTTAAATTTTAGCCAATTGTTACTTTTCTGGATTTGGCTTATGTTATAAAAACCAATAAATGAATAACTATTTCATGGAGCGGCAAGGAGTTTATATACGAGTAATAGGCGTTCATACAGATTGCTAGACTACTGTAGCGTTTCTATGCTACAATACTGGCTGTTAGGTCAACCCTATGTTTGCACACAGGCGTCATTGAAGGGGCGGTGCGATTTAGATTGATTAGTGATTGTTTCTCTTATGATACGACCCATTCTGAGGTCAGATTGTGCTGGGTACTGGGTCACAGCAGTAACAAAGTTGCAAGCGAACTGCCTAGAACATTTTCGGAGAACAGGAATGTGGACTGATTAATAAGATCACTAAAGAGATTACCTTTAAAAAGGCAAGAGAATGGGTCTTGGTGAAATCCGAAGGCACAGAGAATGATAGGAGTGACTGCAAAATATCCAAGTTGAATGATCGAGAGTTCAATTATTCTTGGATTTGAATAGGGGAACACTTAGGAATGCGAAATTTATAATAATGAGACACTGTCTCTTACGGACACCTATCTATGGTAATATGGTACTCCAGTTTTCTGTAGAATGTGTGAGAAGGAAATGAACTGGAGACAGATGAGCCTATTGCCTGCCGCTGCCTGAGACTGCATGTGTAGTAAAAATATATTCAAATGTGTTTACTTACCTTCTGATATCGGCAACAGTAGTAATAAATTAAAATCTTTTAATAAAGATATTAATCATTTTTATTGGTTGGAATAACCAAAATTAATTTAATTTTTTTCGTAAAAATAAATAAATTTTATTTGGCGGCTTTCAATTTTTATTTCTTTTCACTTTTGGTTTATGTAAATAAACATTAAAATATTTCTAACAACGTCAAATGTAATTTTAAATGTGTTTGTGCATTGAATCGAAAATATACTTTTTTAATTTAAAAACGAACGCCTTTAAATTTATGTTTTGGTATTTTAAAATCGACATTGAAACAATTTAAAATTACGGTTGTCGTCTTCGATAATAAAGTAATTCACTATTGAATTAACGTTAAAAAATTCAAGTTGTAAAATTTTAAATTCAACAACGATCCACTTCGATTTTAAAATGTGATTTTTCTCTCTGTGTATGACTATACAGTACTAAACGGTACTTGTAACTGTTTTTTGTCGTTGAATGATACCATAAAACTGAAGTTTTAGTTCCAAACTCATTAAAAACATCAATATGGCGGTTTTTGGAAGCTTTTTGGTTCAAAGTGCAATAATATTCAAGAAAAGGCGACCAAAAAAGAAATTATTATTGCTGAACGTCAAATTATAATTTATTTATTAAACTAAGAAAAAACTTAAAGCGAAATCGGTCAAGTAGTTGAAGGGACTCACTCCTCTATCTTAAAGCTGCGTTCTGCTTGCCCAACAAAGCTATCTGAACGCAAAAGAAGAAATATAGTGCATTGAGTGCAGAAAAACCCCAGATTAGCAGCGTCAAAAAATGCTAAGAAATAAATACAATATTTGATAAACAAGTGATTAAAGCTTAAATGTTCAGAATTTTGAAATAGGTCTACCTCAGAAGATATAAAGCACGGAAAAAGCCACTAGTATAACAAGTCTATAGACAAAAGCGAATTGCTTTCGCTGAGAAACATATAAATAAACCTCCATTGTTCTGGAAAACCCTCTATTTAAAAATGAAGACGAGTACTGTACTTTTGTCATAAAAGGACGCCACCTTCTGTGAAGGAAGCCTCGAAAAAAGTCTTGAAAGCGCTGATTGTCAGAAACTTAAAACCAACAGCTTATTAGGCTACTTAATAGAGAAGTAAATGGATGGGAATATATGTCAAGCAAAGGCGTAGGTTATGTGGAGTTTATTTCATTGACAATGGATCTACTAAAATGTTCTGTAAACAAATCTTGCTCAAAGTATTATAAAACTGGGAATTGAAGATAATTAAACGCCATATTCCAGTAAGACAACGGCTCAAAACATATTGAACATAAAACAAAGGTTTTAATTGCTGCGTATTGCAAGAAACAATTCAAAACCCCAACGCACTAACTTGACATAACTCCCATTTAACATTTAACATCAAAAAAGATTCTCCAAACAGTACTCAATGGCCAATAAGAAATAATTAGCTCTAGTTAATCTGAAAAATTGGTTGTATTAATGAAATTCTTATTCGTCTGAAGTATTCGAATTTTTATTAAAATTTGAATTATAAAAATCTGTCATATATTTTTATTTTATTTTATGTACGCATACTTGTGTTTGCCATACTATTGATTTAAGGTTGCTTATCATTGCCAAACTATGCAAATACAAAAGGAGGATATATAACATCATATTATCTGTATTATAAAACCAGCACCACAATTAGACCTTAAAGTATCCTAAATTGTCTATACCATAGTTAACCAGATTAGCCTTATCTGACTGAGAATTATCTTCAGCGTATAAGTATGTATACAGCCGAACGAAAATGAGCAGATAATAAAAAAATAAAAAATAAAATAACAAATTTTGGTATGTCGCTTTCCTTTTAAAAATTGTTTGTTTGTATTGTTGTTTACCATTTTAGTTTTCCTCTTCAACGCACACAGCAAAAATTCACTAACACTACTACACAACAAATTTCTCTTTATAGTCACCCTTGGTCTATACACATATTTATGCGCCCTAGTGTAACTGGTAGAGATTTTCGAATATTAAGGAAGCTAAGAACTATGCTGGGTTGGAAAGCATTAGCCCAATATTATAGAATAACCTTGAGGCTTTATTATTTTCTCATGCATAACTGTGCTGTCCTTACATGGTCATGTTTGGACCTAGGCAGTTTGTATATCTTTCTAAGGTGAGGATACTTGAACTGGCGCCAAGACAAAATTTTGATTTTATTAGCGTAAATGATTTAGAGAGGAGGGAATTTTTTTCTGACTGTAAGCTTTGTTTTCTGCAAGCTTAAAAGCCTAAACATTTTTGAAACTTGTGTTCATAAGACTTAGAGGTACAGACTTCTTTCTTTTGTCACTAGTCTTGCTATGTTTTGACCTTATTTCTCTTCATTATTGATTTTTAAACTTTTGCAGATATAATACTGTAATTCAGATTATAATGTGACTATAAACTAAATCGTAAAATGAGTTTTCAGTAGAGGTTTATCATATACCAACAGCTTTTTTTCTATATAACTAAACTAAAGGTAACCCTTTTTTACCCAAACTTTCAATATATTTTTTTTTACTATCATTCTATCTCTTGTAATGTAATTTAAGTGGCACTTTTTTTAATATTCCCGGAGCCCATGTTTATTGGTGAGACAGACAAATAGTTTTATTACGCCTGAGTGTTGACCGCAATGATGGTTGTTGACATTTCAACAATTTTTATATAAAAAATTACAAAATGACATGAATAGAACAAATTAAAACCAAAAATTGCAACAACAACAAAATTAACTTAAGTAACATTAACAAAAAAAAAATATAAAGAAAAAACGCGCTTTATTATATTTAAAAACAAAATAATACTTAATAACAAAAAAATGATAATTTTTATAAAAATCTATTATAAAATAGAGCTTAGCTGACAATGACAATAATGTACAATTTGTACTTTTAATAATAATTATTATTGAAAAACAGATACAACCAACAACAATGACAATAAGCGGGAGAGCAAAAAACACAAAATGTCATCAAATTATACACAATAAAACAGGAGCTAGAAAGGACATTTAGTTGATATGTATGTGAAGAGTTAAAATATAAATAATAGTAGGGTAACCATATACTGGAAAAGATGCCGCACAAAAGACCGAACTAAGGCCGAATCCAACAGCTTACTAATGATTTGCACAGTATCTATAGTAATAACAATCTTGCATTAAGATGAAAGTAATGACTAGAGCGGCAGTTAGCAGTACTATATAAACTAGATTACAGTTATGCCCTTAACTCATGTTTCTTAATACAAGAAAATTTTATTAATTCCATGACTTCGTTATTGGACTCAAAGATATTTTATTGCACAACATTTCTTCTTTTAAGCGTAATACGTTTAGACCATCTACTCGTAAGATTCGATTCAACGATGACTTTTGTGTATGGTCCAAGTGTCTTACAAACTACAAATTTCTTCAGATTTAGAAATAAATGGGATAAACCCATAACTTTTTATATGGTCTAGATAGTGGAGGGACCGATTATTTGACTTTTTTCAAAAACCGGTTTTCGAATAATTCGAAAAGTAGCACTTAAAAACCGGTTTTTGTTTAATAATAATTCAAATAACCGGTTAAGCGGTTCTTTTATTTAATAAAATTGTTCCTAATTCTTGAAGCGCAGAGCTGAACCACGTCGTTTTAAAAAATAAACAGAAGCTGATGGAGAGCTTAAAATTAAAGTGACAATCAATACTAACAATAATCCGAAAAAATCTTATAAAAACTATGTCGAAACGGTGTGCGGAAGCTATAAAAACCAAAGTTGTTTACAGAAAGTACTGAAAAATGCTTAAGTTTCGAACAGCTACTCAATGAGCTAATTTCGTTTTTGTTGCCTGTTATTATAGCTTTAATTTAAAATTAAATGTTTTAGTTTCAATAAATCTATTAGTATACGAGTCCTTACTTTGCTACGATTTCGAGGAGTACTGTATGTAAATTTATGCACCAGGTATTTAATAGTGTGCGTATCACTGTGGTATGTTAGGCAAAAACCCACCTTCCAAGAAGTCGTCGGTTCAATCCCAGACCACACCATCTGACAATTTTGAACAGCGATATTACTTCACAAAATGTGTATGTATGTGTATTTACGCTGGGAAAAGCTTCACTAACTATTATATCTGCCATTCGGAACCGGCGTTTGTGGGTTTGTGGACTTTCAATGAGTGTAGTTGATCATTTTCCATATATCAAAATCAATATTTATTTACAGAAGATGAGAAAAGGTTATTTTTGCTCGAGAGAGCATATCTTTTTCGATCTACCTTGGTTCACGTTTTTTGTGAGACGTTCAAGGTTGTCATATATACAAAAATAATTAATTTATACAAATAGTTAAACGGTGAGCATATTTTCAATAAAAAATATATAAATGTATAAAAATTATACTTATTTGAATTAACCGGTTATTCGTGTTAAATTAACCGGTTTATTCGGTATTTTTCAACAAAACCAAAAAAAATCGGTTAAAACCGGTGAAACAATAACCATACGATCTCCCTACTAAATGGCTTCTGAAAATGTAGGCCGTAAATCGAAATGCCATAAAACGAGTTGTTTTCGTTTGCTTACAGTTACTTTCGGAACACAATGAATGCCAGTTTTTTAGGCATATAAGGAAGTAATTTGCGCCATAAAGCGAAAATGTTCCATAATTCAGATAGGCTGCTTTAGCGAAATGCTATGAAAAGAATGGTCGTATAAAGACTTCTCAGTGTATTATTTGCATTCGTGTGCACCCGTGCATTACTTTGGTTGAATGGTACTTTATTCTTTGCCAGATCAACTCGTTCTTGTTATGAATTATGAATAGTTATGAATTTATCCAAAGGTTCCCAATAAAATAAATATTTGCAGATGACCGTTCTATGAAATGAAGCTAAGAAATCGGTAGCCACGAACCAACAGATTCACCTGAGCTTTTATGATTGTTCTTTTCTATCTGACGATTTAAAGATATTTATACACAAGTCAGCCAGGTTCGAGCCACAGCAGAGAGTATGATGAAATAATTTAATTATAGTTTCGTTTCGAGTGTTTAATAAAGAGGCTTCAACCTTCCCTCCAGACAACGCCATCTAAAAAACAAAGTAGAAGCCACCCTGACCTTCCAGCTTTCCTCTGGCGATGATCACAAACACAGAACAACTGACGACTGATCAATTAGCCAATTAGCGAGAATATTCACCATCAATCAACTTTATTAATGAAACTGAAACAAAGCAATGAACGCTTTGTGGAAGGCCAATATGCTCTCTAGAGGAGTGACGCAGAAAAAAAATTCATGCGTTTATCCCATATTTCTCTCACAGTCACAATATCGTTCGGATTGCGCTGCATACTTGTATGAACATTTTTACGCTAATATTCGAGGATGAATACTGATCGTACGGACGATTTACCCAATTTCGTGTGTGCCTAGTACCAAATTCTTTACAGCTGGTTATTTTCAGAAAGCTCACGATTCGAGTAAGACTGGCTCTGGAAGTAATTTCGGTAAACACTTATATAAATTTATTCTAAAGACCCGTTAGTTTCGGTTGTTGTAGGAATTCTTTGTTAAAATGCTATTGATGAAGAATGTGATACACCTCTACGACTGAAATGTCTTGAGCTTCAGCCATTTCATGTTAATACATTTTCCGGACGTCTACTATTATTCAATGTATTTTATAGACCTTTTTCGACAACCACAACGGAAATCAATGAACCAATTTTAAAGCATTGATAACGGATATTTTTGAACCATATAAAGGGTCCGCCAAATAAACTTTTTTTTTAGAATATGGTATAAAAAAAACTACTGAATATTTTCTCAAATCTTCTTTTCATTTGAAAGTACAATCCTTCCGGTTAATAATGGAAAATAATTTCATTCAAATGGCTACCTCGGCTGGCCATGCAGTAGCCTACACGATCAGTCCAATTTTTAAGCACATTATCGATTGTGTGCAGCTGTATTTCACCAATGGCTTCACGAATATTGTCCTTTAAAGCGTCAATTGTCTCTGGTTTGTTGGCGTAACACTTATCTTTGACGGCACCTCACAAATGATAGTCCAACGGTATCAAATTTCGAAGAAAATTGGCCAAATTTAGCCTCTGGACCAAAATCCGCACCAAACAGTGACTCGTCTTGGGTGTATCGGCTTTTCAATGTATGCGTGCGGGTTTTCTGTGCCCCAAATGCGACAATTTTGCTTGTTTATATACCCGCCAAGATCAAAATGAGCTTCATCTGAAAAGATGATTTATTTTTGGCAAAATCGGCATCTTCTGTAAGTCATTTGCAATCCCAGATTCCCAGCGTTGTTCAAGCGTATACACAACCATAATCGTTCAGCGGAAGGATAAAACTAATTATCTGTCAAATCAGACATGATTTAAGTGTTACCATTCACGAAATAAGCACTAGTTGAAAAAAAAACGTTAGATGGCGAAGCCTTTATAACGGATTACATATTGAAATTTCGGTTTAGAACATATTGTTCCAAAAATATGGTTTGGCACCCTAGTCGCTTGTTACATCGTTAAAATAAATAAACAAAAACCGCACAAATAATTATATGTGCTGTTTACAAATAACAAAATCGACAACAATGAACTTAGCAGAAATAAAGTAAATAAAAATAAAACGCCAGCAACAAAAATTAGCAGAAAAGAAAACAAATAATAGACAATAACAAACAACAATAAATAACAAAGCGTGAAAGAAGTAAATGTTAACATGGTTTCATAAGAAGTAACAAAAAAATAAAAGAAAGAAATATAATCTACCTGAAATATCGAAAGGTTCAGCATATAAAAAGCACAGCGATGCGGACAATAATCAGTTTATTTGGTGTGAGCTAAGGCTTCCGACCATCGACCACACGACTACGAAAGACGCTGGTTAAAAAAGTAGCCAAGTAACTAGCTACTTAATTATTTTAACGACTACAGCTACAAAAAAATGTGAACAAATGTTCATAAGATTGTTTTTGTTCAGTGGTGCCACATGCATTTTTTTCACGTTTTTTATGTATACATTTCATGTACAGCGTTTTCAAAACACATATTTATGCATCTTATTGTATTGACAGCACTAAACTGTTTGTTGTCGCCAAGATAAATATAAACTAGCCTAAGTTGACTATGGGCTACAACGGAAGTCGTGTAGTTGGTAGTGTGTTGCCGCTAAAATAATTATTCTCACATACACACATGTATTCTATTTTTGACAGCTTGTAATCGATGTTCGGTAGCCTTGAATGTGTTTATATCATAAACTCGTTAAGTTAGCCATGAAGTAAAAGCCAGTTTAGTTGGAGCTTACTCAGTAAAGAGAGTTAAGTGTGGATAAACTCTGGTTGAAAAGGCTGTAATCGAACCTAAGTTCTAACAATAATCTGGTTGGAAGATCTTTAGGAAGAAAGATCTGTTTACAAAGTTGTAGACGGAAAGAATAATTAAGAATATAAATTGTTATTACTTGTGAAAAGTTTACAAGCAGTGGAGCACAAAAGTGTATTGATCAAAGAATTATTAATTAAGAACCAAACACAAGATTTATTTTATTTTAACTGCAATCTGTGAACTCATAAATACATGTTTTTAAAAAGTTAAGAACGTAAAATTGTTGATTTTTTTAAATCTAAGCTAACTTTGTATATTCCCAGTAGTGAATCTTCGGTGACTGATGATGAATTCTTTTTGGTGTCATACATGACTTTTTAAAAGAATTGTTTAGATTTTCATAGACGACAGTTTAGGTTGTCTTGCAGGCGTCCGTTTACTAGTCACTTATAACATACAATATTCTCAAGAATCATTAGAGTTTTATTCGGTAACTGGGACGTGTAGCAGACAAAATCATGCATCGCTTAGCAGTCAACTCTTAACCGACAATATTGCTTAATTTCAGAATTTCCTTTGTTGTATCATTTACCATAATTTCATACAAATTTTGACTTGATATTGAAATAGTGACAATGTAGCTCAAGTACTCAACCAGGTTATTATCATTTTGGAGTCAGTTTCACATGTACAATTAATAACTTCTGGTCACCTTAAATATGCAATTGCCATACAAAAAAAACTTCAAATGAATTTAAAAAAAATTATAATAAAATATTAAAATTTATATGTTTTTAACTAAATGTTCATCATTATCATGCCACTAAATAGGGGGGCCATAAATAGTATATAAAAACCCTATGAAGTACTCCTTAATGTTTAGGCCTATTTACGTAATTTTTTAGATATATTTTATTTATTTCTTTCTTTATTTATTTTTTTTTCGTAACTTACAAACAAACCTGTGGTTAAAATGACAGATCATTATATGTGCACACTTGACATGAATGGATTTGATTATCTACTGCTACATTGAAAAACCTTTCCATACATATTAATCCATATACCATATACTATTAAATATAATGTTTATATACATACATATATGCAATTTTACATACAAAATAAAAGTTGTGAAAATTTTTTTTGAGTTTTAAATTAAAAAAAAATAAATAAATAAATAAATAAAAAAGTTATTGTGCAATTTAAAACAAATTATTTACACTTAAACGCGTTTAATGGTGGTAACAAAACTGTTGACCATTTTATGTTTTTTTTTATTTTGCTGTTGGGCTTGATTTGTTTTATGGTCCATAAATATGACGTTTTAGCAAACAGTTAAGGTATGCGCAGCATTTCTTAACGTTAAAAGAACAATAAAAATCACATCTTACATATGTGGGAATTTCAACAGAAAAGAACAATATTCGTTAAGAAATGCATTTGAAATTATAATTTTTTAGTGATTTACAAGAAATAACTAAGTATGAAAATTATCGTCAATCATGCCCAGGTATTAAATACTGTACACCAGAATCTAGTCCTAAAGAATTTGTTAACTACTCGAATAGCTAATAGCCTTAATCAGCAACGACCGCGCCAACGCACAATTATAGCTGCAGTGGCTCTATCAAAAGCATTTGACACAATCAACCACTATAAGCTGATAGATGACATCACGAATACTGCTCAGTCCAACGAATTGAGGCGTTTGTTGAATGCACTGTCCAAAACTCATGCTATCGCAAGATTAAAATGGGTTTGCCCTAAGGAGAAGTACTGACACGTATCTTCTTTAATTATATCTTCTCACACTCCTTCACTCTCATACGGTCAATTGACTACTGATTAAGATCACCCCAGTTGGCTTAATTTCTCCAGTTGCCCACCTGACATACATGTGTGCCTTATATACAAAAATAGGCAATTAGGTATTTCAGGAGGCTGCTTTGTCTACGACGATAAAGGTGTTGTTTTGCAGTCATAAAGTAAAGTCGTGTTTAGGCGTAAATAAAAGTGTTGTATAAGCAAATATTAATTGCAAGATCAATAAGTTGCTGTATTAAGATAAAGCGTAATTGTGTAGAAAGTGTACAAATAAAAATAACTGTATAAAAGAACAAATTCACTACATTATTTTATTTTACACAACTTAAAAGAACTCAAAGGTTTTAAAAATGTTAGAATACTACAACATTCGTTCCTTTAAAGGTGGAGTGGAATGTTAGCTTCGGACGAAAGAATGACGTTCAAGGAGCTTAAAACTATAGTTTTGTGGATAAATCTTCGTACAAATTAGTATTTTAGGCTTAAGAACTTATAAAACTGAGATAAACATTTGTGTCAATAGCCGGACTGCGATTTAGGCACTAGATTCTTCAACCATAAAAATATAATCTATGCTCATAAATATTAGTCATAGCACAGTGTGCGACAAGTTTCGAAACAGAAAAATTTAGACATTCATTACAATGTGATCTATTCTATTGGGGCACAGAATGTAAAATTTGTACACAGAAACGTTAGGTTATTGGAGCGTCTAGTCAACACGCATGTAAAACAAGTTTTTGAACCGGATAATTTAGATATTCATTGAAATTTATTGAAATCTCTAAAATATCATTAAGTACTCTAAAGCAAACTGCGTAGCTTCTTTGTAATACATTAACTTTGTGTTTTTATTGAGTTGAATTTTTTTGAGTAAGTTTGCTTACGATGACCAACATGCTTACTTTTCATATTTTTTTATTTGTCTTTCAATTCGTATTATAAAATAAAAATCACTTTCGTTATTCCCCTAATGAGGGAAATATTTTCGCTTAAATCATAAATTTCAGATAAACATGCTCACAATGTGTTATCATTGTTTTTGAAATGGTTATTGGACTTTGTCCCGCCACTAAATCAAATTAATTGTGATTGATTTATACGCAATCACCTTTACTAAAAATCAATCATAACAATTGCCAAAGAAATCTTATCTTTCTGTGTAAATTTTCTGATGAAATGGTTTCGCGCAAATCTCAAAGTAATAAATAAAAAGCAAGTAAATCATAACGAGAATACTCAATACGATAAAATGCCTTAAATAAGACTTTACTCATAAATTTGCTTTGATTGATTGTCGAATATTATTAATCGGTTTATTACATCAAATGTGACCTGATAATCATCGCACTAAATAAAAAAGAAATAACACGTTTTTTAATAGGCTTTGATTAAAGTTCAATTTACAGCGATTATAAATATTCTTTGAAATACGCCGCGAAACACAAAGTTATTTTAAAAAAATGTTTAACATTTTTGATTTCTTTAACACTTTTATCATTATCATTGAATACTTCTTGTTGAAACATCTTTTTTATCTACCGAGTCAATCAAATTCTCATCTGTCACTTGACAAATGATTTAAAAATCACTTCGTTTTTTATTTTCATCCTTGATGGTTCAGAATACATCATCGTTTTCAACACATAAGTACCCATATCAAACACATAATCCAGCAAAATTTTTGTAACAAATTTATTATCTTACACCGTAATTGTATTATTCTCGTAGAAGTAAGAATTTTAATTTTATGAATTTTTACGTTAAGGGCAAGTATGCTATTCAGCACTTTTCTTGATCAGATTAAAGCTTGATGTTTAACAACTCTACTAAATAATATTCATTGATTTAATAGAAATTTTATGGCTTTGAGAACCAAAGCTAGGTCGAAGACAATTAAATGTAAATTAATAAAATATTCTCTTTTTCGGATTTTATAGACGAAACGGTCAATTGAAGCCAAATATAAATTCAAGAAATAAGAGCTTGATCCAAGATAGAACTCAAAAATTGTCAATAACATTTCAGGTGATTTATTAGTAGCATATTTCCCTAGTCCTAATCCAATGAAAAGGGGAAAATGTCATCAGGAAGGCAAGGGGAAAATGTCATAAGGATTCGTGGAGCAATTCGTTACAATTCTAACATATTTCGATAATCTTGTAGAGAATATGCGTAAATGTAAAAGCGGTACTAAAAGAGCTGTAAAAAAGTACTAAAAATTATTAATGTTTCAAGAAGCGAAAAGAGCAAAACTAAGCAAATGCAGATTGTTTTTTATTATTGGCTTTCTCTCATTCCAGTATTTCAATTTGATAGTTTTTTTTCTCGTGGCGTTTTTGCCTGATCAATCGTCGGATGTTTCTCATCATAGCCAGAGGTAAGCTGGAATGTCGGGAGGGATTTTTCTTTATTTTTCAGATGGAGTTGTCTGGAGGAAAGTTGAAAATTCTTTCTTACAAACTCGAAACCACAATTAAACGTTTTTGTTAGTCCTCTGCTGGGGCTCGAACCTAAATCGCTTGTGTTGTTATGCGTGCGCTCTAACCACTACACCACTCCACCACCAGAATTACGAAAACGTGCAAAAGCCGGTGAAAAATTGGCTCGGCTATATCTGCGGAATATAGGTAGCTTGGCTGAATATCCACGGGAGTTTGAGAGATGAGAGAGCAATCTAACTTTTCAGCGGCAAGTTAGATGAAACCCAAGAATAGACATAAACACATCTCTGCCGATTATGGAAGATGTAAAAAGAGCGCTGCTTGACGTAAAAACAACAAATCAGCTGGTCTTAAAAATACCTCCTGAATCTTTTAAGGTATGTTCTGATCTCATCAGATTGATCTGGTCGTATTTTAAAGAAGCATTGAATACAAAGATCTCCGCCGCTAGCCGAAGAGTGCTTTGGCTATATTCAACAGCTTGGTGCGGCTAACAAAGTAACGGTTTGCTGTGTGTCGGTTCATTTTGGAGTCGCCTGTTATGAAATGGCTGACAGATTCGCGAAGGCAGGGTTCTCAGCGGACATTTTTGTGGATTAATGTGATAAAAGTTAGATCGAGAGTAAACAAATGGGTCGCACATTGGGAGGACTGACATTGATAAGATAGTGGGTTCTCTATCGGTACACTAATACTTTAGATATCATCTCAACAGGTTACGTTTCCTTGAAGAGATTGAGTGCAGACTCTGTATAAAAGGAATAAAGTCACGTCGCACATTTTGTGCGAATGTGTTGCGTTGGCTAGGATCAGATTGCACGGGACTAATTAGACCCGAAGAAGATTTGATCTATTTAAGTCGCATTTATTTTAGGTCGCAGGGTCTGCTTTGTGCAAGCTACTGAGTGATGATAATGATCACTTTAGAGCGCATTTCTCTAATCGTCGGAAAGTTTTCAAATGAACAGAATGTAAACTAAATTAACAGGCTGCGCATAATAATCGAACAATCGAAAGAGCATTTGATTCATCAAAAGGGAGACAATATGCTCCGCTCTGAAAAACATTGGTATACTCGACACCCTCATATCTCTTATTTAGGAACTATACCGAAACGCGCCTGGTAAGGTACGCTTTAAAAGCCAGGAAAACCGGACCTTTGATGTTAACACGGCGTGAGACAATGCTGTACACCATAGCCTTCACTTTTCCTTTTGTTATTGGACGCAGTTCTTTGGCACACAAACATCGCGGCTCCCAGTGTAACGAATAGGATGAACAGTACACGAGGCGCATATGCTGCTTTAGCAAAGTCTGGAAGTCTTTAAAGATACCAGTGTAAGACGGCTCTTCTTACTGATTAATCCTGCGGGAAAAAAAAAATATCTTGGACCAACCGTATTGCGAAAGCTGATCTGCTATTAACTAACAACCAAGTCCCCATCGCCCCCGAAATCCGTAGTCGCAAATGGAATGTACATTGCGGAATATACATACTAAAGTCCAGTTTGCAATGAGATCTTCACGAATGAAGGAATATTGGACGCCAGACGACAACATGGAGAAGATCAGTAGACGTGAAGTTTCAACAACGGGGGTTCAAGTGGCCCAAGTTTGACTGCAGTACATAGACAAATATCTAGAAAAGAAAAAAAAAAATTCTAAACTGGTTAATACCTCGATTTACGGAAAATTAAAACGTAATGTTTAATTTTAGTGCATATAGTAAAAATGATGTTTAATTTCATCAGATTTTTAGCATAAATAATTGTTTTGTTATTGGTTGACTGGAGTCTTGTAATATTTACTAGGCTTGCCTTGACTAACAAAAAATATATATGGGTTAAGAAAACATTTAACATTACATTGCTCTCCCATCCTTCATATTGACATACATTTTTTTCTATTTCTTCTCTGACTATAAGATGAGTTGTGATAGTAAAAAAATAAAATCGAAAATTTATGTTATGGTTTAAAAGTGTCTTACAGGAAACAGACACTTTAAATGTCAAGCTTTATTGTCAATCAAATTCAATCGTTCTTCAATATGTTTCTTCTTTATTATTATTTTTTTTTTGCATTTCTTCTTACATCACCATTATTATCATGTGATGATGATTCATGAATCATTTGACGAAAATTTCAAAATGAAATAATGAAAATGTGTTTTTGCGGGTGTTCATATGAATGACAGACAACACATCTCTTATTCATCATTATTAACGCAGTTGGAGATGTAAAAGCAATAAAGTGCAAGGATGTTCGCTTATACATATTATGCATTTGTATATGGGTAACTACATGTGATAACAGAAGAGCTTTTCTAAAATAATTAAGAACTGATTTTAAACAAACTTTAGTTGGTGGCATCCAGTCTAATTACTTACTCATAAGTCTTTGAATAATTACTTTAACCAGCGGTTTTCGTATAGACTGTTTTAAAAGCCATTTACTTTGTTTTAAGTTTTGAGTGCTCATTTAGTAGCCATAGACTGACTGTTCGGTAAGCTTCGACAGTTTTTTAATTAACTGTTCATTGCTGTATATTCAGCTAATTTTAAAACTTTATCGTGTACCAACTATATAAAGTTCAGTGATCGGCATATATTGATATAACAATGAGACTGGAACTAGTCCTTCGGAATCACTGAACACTATACTGCATCTTATTCCTCTTGACCTTTACATAATGATCATATCTACCTGGAGCTGATGTCGGTCAAGAACATACGATCATATGAGGCTTTTTAGCATATTGCCCTTATTCTTGAACCTATTTTCGGTTATATACGGATTTTGTCAGAATTTCCTCCACAAGCGAGTGGTGTAATGGTAAGCAAGATATACACATATGGCCAAAATAATAAGTACATATATACTTTCCTTCTTTTTTCTGCTTTTTACTTTAGTATTTTTATTAACTGTGGCAAGTTTCCAGTTTTCAATTATTTCGTGTTGGCAACACTGTTACAAAAAAATGTGTTTCGAAAATCCCGTTTTCGTTTGTTTGTCAATTTTGTTTTAAAAATGAAATTTTTACTTGGTCAAAAAAATAAGTACATTTAACATTTTGCAATATTTTGCATTTGTAAGAGAAGGTTGGTTAACTTATTTGCTACATTGTTCTCATAAATATTAATCTAAAGCTAAACTAAATAAAAATGCCTTAACAGATGGGTCGAAAAAAGCACTGTACGCCAGAAGGGAAAAAGCTGGTGTTAAGATTAAGAAACGAAGGCTTCGAGCAATATCGAAATCAATGAATAGATTGTTATTTTTTGTCCCAAATGCCTTTAAACCAAAAACAGGTGGGGAAACTCGTGGAAGGCCAACAAAAACACAGCCGGCGACAAATAATCGTATTATCACTTACCGGGTCGATTTAACTCTCCTAGACTGTCCAAGTCAGTCACCGGATCTAAATCCAATTGAAAACCTTTGGAGAGAGTTGAAACAAATATTAAGTAAGAAAACATTCCAAAATAAAGACCAACTTTGAATTTGTTCAAAATACGTTGTATTATACTCGCCGTAAGTTAATTATCGGAATACCGAGCTGATTACATAAAATTATTTGAAATAATAGAGGAAATACTGGATACTAATAAAACTTAAAAAAATATTGCAAAACATACTTAATAACATTGAACTACAACATAAATATAATTTAATGATTTACGCAATGTACTTATTATTTTGTCCACTAGTTCTCTGAAATTTTTTAAATTTTCATTTCATACAACACTTAATTTATGTAGATAGGACGTAAACGTTTGTGTTTTTAATTAAAAAAAATTAAAAAAAATTGAGTTAAAATAAGTATTTATTTTTAATTTAATATAAAATGCGAAAGAAGTTCATGTACTTATTATTTTGGCCACATGTGTATACAGAAAATTCAAAAATGAATTTAAGTGTTTTATTTGTTGTTTTCTGCGACGTGCTTTGGATAAATATCTCTCACTGGCTTTCAAATGACTGCAGGGTTTTTTAGGTTGAAATATTTGCGTTAACAGCAGCCTGCAGAGTACTCTATGGCCGCACTATTCGTGGCAATATTGAAATTTGTTTCGATAGCTGGGCAACGTTTCTACTATTAAATTTATGCACTGCTACATCTTAGAGTTGTCTGCCTGACATTGCTGTAGTTTGGGTTTTAGCCAATAAGGACTACTATGGTCATGAACGGTCACAGGAATTAAACAGAACGCGATCGGCCGTGAATACCTCCAATGCGGCTTAAATCCCTATTTAGCTGAAGTCTATTAAAAGTAGAGTCTTTAGACTATTTCTTTAGAGGGCTGAAATTGATGGCGTAATGTAGATACCCATAGGCTGGCTAGGAGAAGATGACCCATTTTTATAGAATATACATTAACTTTTATGCAATCATATTATCATTTTAGGGTCTTAAGATAGGGCAAGTCCGTACGTGTGAGAATATTAATTTAATTCAAATGGCGGAAAATATTCACACAGCGTCAGTTTTTTATCTATAGTATTTCCCTTTGTAATCAGCTACCGAATCACATCCAAATTATTAGTAATTTAAACAGGCTTAGGGATGAACTTTTAAATATATGTAACTCCCTAATTTTAAAAATTTTTCTTTGTCATTTTTTTATTTATTTCCTTTGATATAGTATAGTTAAATCTTTTAATTTTATTCTTGTTATTTTAAAAAAGAAGTTAGGAAACAACCTTTAAAGTCTGAGCTTAAATATGACTTATAATTTGTTATTCTCATTACAACTTTAAGATAAGATGTCGATCTTGTTGTGCTATGAGCATTATATAAAGAAACACATAAATACATACATAATTCAAGAAACATTTTGAGGTTGCTGACAGTAATAACTGGACATTGGGTGCAAGGTAAGCATGAAATTCGGCCTAGACTTCCATTCAACGAATATTGTCGCATACGAAAAGGTTCTTGCTTTCTCCGCTAATGGCCGTCTGTGGCTGTCAAGAGGAATAGCTTCCCTTGAAACTAAATACTATTCAACCTTGGCGAGTTATCTGGGTCTATACTTAATGGCATATTGAGATATCTCACGCTTACAAGCTGAATCTGATATCACATTGGTTTACGTTACGATGTAGATAAAATCCAAACATATCTGACAAGCAGTGTTGCCACCAACAGCATTATAAATTTACACACAACTGGCATCAAAATTACACATATGAAGAAAAATTACACACAAAATTCTGTTTTTACGAATATTAAAACATGTTCAGACATAGATTTTCACTGAGTGAATGAATTTTTAAATTAAACTATCGAATTTGCTATTCACATTTAAGTTGCACAATTAAGTTGACTTAATTAGCATTTGATAGATTTTGTTATTGAAAACTTAAATTTATGAATTTGAAACAAAATAATAAAATAATAAAATAATAAAACTTTGACTTCAAAAAGAGTAAAAAATTAAAGAAAATTCAATACGCAAATTTTTTGTTTACTTTTTTCGTTTTGATAATATATATTTTATATAACATTGTGGTGGCGTAGTGTAGTGATTAGCGCACGCATAAGAACGCAAACGACCCAGAGTCAAGCCCCAAGCATAAGAAAACAAACGACCCAGAGTCAAGCCCCAGCAGGCTTCAACTTCCTTTCGGACAACTGCATCTAAAAAATAAAGAGGAAGCCTCCCCGTCCTTCCCGCATACCTCTGACGATGATGATAAACATCAGACGAATGATCAGGAAAACACGCCACCTACTGGGAACAAATTACAATGCTTAAGTAAAAGAGTATCACCATTTAGCAACGATTTTCATCACCTCGTAAAATCATCTACTTATCTTGAAAGATCAAATTGGTTAAAGAAACTGAAACAAAGCAATGGATGCTTCGTAGAAAGCCAATATGATCTCTAGAGGAGTGACGAATGAAAACAAAGTAAAAACACATAATGTACAGTGTGTGAAATCCACATTCATACAACCACAAAAATCAATTTTTTTGAATTTTAGAAAAAAAAAACGATATAATTCAAGTACAGTTTTTTATTTGTCTTAAGTAATAAAACCCCTTTATTTAAAACTGTTATAAAAGTATTTTTTAATGTTTATTTTATTAAAAACTTTACTTTACACTGGGTTGAATTGCAAATTCGTTTCAATTAATAATGCAATTAATTACTAATTGAGCAATTTATTAATTGTGCTATTGTATGGTAAATTGAGGGCAATTAAGGCCTTATTGCCTAAAATCCCTTAATTATACAATAACTCCAATCGGACAAGAAAGTCCTCAAAATAAATATACAGATTTTTCGGGGTCTTAATAATATATCATATATGAGCCTTTATAAATATTAAGAAAACCAGAATTTATCTAATAATAATAGTAACTTTCATCAGAAACACAAAAAAATTTTTTCGATCTAAACGCATATTCGATCAAAGCAAAGTATGAATAGTAATAGTTTACATATCCTTTGTAATCCAGGAATTAGCTTTAACTATACGTTTGATAATGTCGTTTTGAGCTAAACTAGTATGTTAAACTTTTTCTAATAAACTCTTCTAACCAGTTACTTCTAAAGATGTTCAATTATATTGCTTTCTGGGTTCAGCGCTGGTGTCCCTGTAAGTTTGATTCAGGTACGGATCAACCAAACCAGTTCGGATTGCTTGCAAATCAGAAAATTTCATATGGCAAAAATTCGAAATATACTGATTAAAGAAAACAGTACAACAAAAGTAAAATTACACAAAGTACACATGAAGCTAATTACAGATAGGCTACACATACAAAGAAAATTTACACACAATATGTGTAATTACACACAAGGTGGAAACACTGCTGACGAGTGGTTTTATGTTGTTAAAGCGAAGTCTCTATGACTCTCCTTGACTGCTTGCCTAGAAAGAACTATTAAGTTAATCCACCAACCGTGCTTAAGTAGCGCTATATCTTAAGACCGTTGTAGCAGATGTCCGTCTAAGGCACTGCTTACATTGTGGAACATTATGTTAAATTTGATCCGAAGCATCGTTTACCTTGAAGTTTTGGTGAATAGTCGATACTGTTCAGTACTGACAGGATAGTTGTGTATTAGCATTTTGAGCTACGTGTGGAATATAAACGTGTTTCTGTTTATTTTATAGCTGTCTTGGTTTCTCATGGTTGGAGTAGTTATTTCAACATCATGACTTTCGGCGTAAATTGTTTGGATTTCAAACCATTTATGGAAAGCCCTATATATTCTAAACCAATTTTTTATTACAGACATACTGTGATGGAGAAACAGCCTTTAGTCTTTGTTATCATGACATTAAAAATATTTCTATAAAAAAATAAAAACTAAAACAAAAACTACAAGAAATTGAATGTCTACAGTTATTGCTCTCATTGAAGAAGGAATTATCGGGATTCATGTGTGTTCAACATGCAAGTACGGCAGACAACAAATTTGATTGATTTCTATTTTTACTTCAATTTTTTATTCAATTTATGGTATTTTTTTTATATCGTCAACTATGGCACTACTTGCCATAGATTTGTTAATAATGATGGTGATGGAATTGTGGTTTCTTTGAGTGACGACACTAGAAGAATAGAAAAATTGCAAAAACTTGAAACCAAATATTGTATAAGAAAAACTTCAACACTATCACTCAATGTCACACAGGATTTAATACTGATAAAAAATTATTTTATGGGAACAAATAGCTCCGAAATTGAGTGAAAAAATTGTAAAGAAAATTGAAAATAGACACAGACTACTACGAATGAAGAAGAGATGACAAAATGAAAAGGTGAATTGGTTCAAAGTTCAATCTTTCAATATTCGTAGAATTATAGGTTATGTATTCAAACATATATTTTTATTGAAATATTTTTGTCGTTATTGTTGTTGTGCAATATAAAAACCATAAATTTCACACAAAATCGGAAGTTACTTAAATCACTAATAACTTCACATATACACTGACACATACCCTTAACCTAAAACATTTGTTTTTTCTTTTTGGAATATTTGTGTAGAGTGTGAGAGAGAGGGTATGAATAGGCAAAACAAAAACGGAAACGGATGTACAATTCATAATATAAATAAAATGTTGAAAAAAGAAATTTCTTTTTCAAATGGCAACCATAAAGCGATATATTTATTGAAAACTAATATGACTGGCCCTGTTTTACACAAAAACAAAAAAGTAGAAAATGTCGCAAAAAATAAAATTATTAAAAATGTTTATATATTAGATTTTATTCATTTATCATACATATATAAAAATTAAAACGGATGTGATTTATTTCCCAGGGTTCAAATTTTTAATAAAATATAATTGTACGAACCTATAGAAAAAAAACAGCATTTTAATCAGTTTTCTATGTTTAGCAATAATAAATTTTATTTTTATTATTATTTTGATTTAAATATTGGCAACGCAAAAGAAAAAAAATTGATTGAAAAAAAAATTCATATTAAAATTTATTGCATTCGTTACTGATTTATGTGTTTGCGTTGCTGTATAAATCATACAAAATTATATCAATTAAATGTGGGTTTAACCCATGCTGGCTAAAAGGGGTGCCTTTGCAATGGCTAATTATGGCAAAAAAAACCTGATTAGATTAAACTATTGCACAGAAGTAATAATGAATTTAATTATTTTCGTGGTAATTTGTATTACAAATCAGCTTTACTTGTATGTTTGTTTTAGATTCACTTTCAAGATCTGTTCATGTAAACATTGCTACTAAAGTGTTGATGGCGATAACAAAGATAATTTAAAGAGATTTTTGGATTTGTTTAAATTCTTTTCCACGGATCAATAGCAAGACACACAGCAAAACTGATTTAACAGAAGCGAACCAAAGATTAACTATTTGCTGCATTTTATAGCTTAACTACATTATAGGATTTTATTTCCAGTCAGTCATATAGTAATTTTAAACGAGTCTCTTTCTCTCGTATCACAACAAACGTTCATCACTTTCCCGGTTGGATTACTAACTCTGACACCGCTCGGTTATTTTTCTTGTACCAACGAAAGTCCTTAGTTGAAGCCAAAAAGCTGATAATTTTGGTCGAATTTGAGGCATCACTTTATAAGCCATTGCAACAAAAATATAAAAACAGTCAGATCTAAACAGGAAGCTTTTAGGAATTGGCTCAACAATAGATGCGACCTTACTGATACTCTAGGCAAACAGGCGTAATCTTCGTGTGACGCAATACATAGATGCGAAAAAGCTCAATACGAGCAGCGCCTTCGTTCTTACTTTTCCGCAACGAAATAATATGTTATGTTCATTCGTAAGAAGGCTAAGAAACAGCGTTAATTCAATTCCTGTCTTTATACAGAATGACCAAGCGTTCACAAACCATGTTGAAAAGGCACACCTTTGGGCTGAAATGTGTGCAAATAATTGTCACTTGCCGGAAGTGAACTCGAAAGAGTATCTATCAGTAACTCTGCCTAGTATCTTCTTTAGAGCCAGTGATGTTAAAAGAATTTTTGTAAATCTTAACGTTAACAAGTCATCTGGACTCGATGGCATACCAGCACTGGTCTTAAAGCAGTGCTTTTCAACGCTTGTGCGTTCATTAGCTGACCTTTTCAGTGCATCATATCGCATCGTTATTTTTCCATTTTGCTGGAAGCTGGCTACTGTAACGCCAATCTGCAAATAATTTTGGGGCTAGCAACCGTGAAAACTACCGCCCAATATCAGTTTGTTCCGCACTCTCCAATGTTATGGAGAGTATTTTAATAACCAATTTGTAGGGTATCTGGCATCCAACGAGGTGCTAAACGATCGTCAGTACGATTTTGGCAAGGCTTGTTCTACTGTGACCTGCTGGCGTTATTCTCGGAGTAAGCCATTTTTGGTTTTGCCGAGAATAAGATTGTGGCTTCAGATATTTCAAAGGCGTTTAAATTGAGTTTGGCATGTGGCTTTCTTTTCGAAATTTATTGCTGTTGGTGTAGGTGGTCAATTCACTCGACTTATATCAAGTTTACTTAGATATCGCTCTATCAGAGTGGCTTAGATGATATCTTATCAGACGAGTTCGGGATCAATTAATGGGTACCGTAAGGCTTTGTTCTTTCTCACCCTATGACTTTCTTTTTTCATTTCCAATCCTGTCTACTCCTTTGCATATCACAGCAACATTTGTCCTTCATATTTTTTTGATCGTAGGCCGAGCCTCTTGGACATTTGGGCGGGAAGGAGAAATTTGAACGACACGCTCACCAGCGGCGTGGTGAAACACTCCGAGTGGGGTCGTGCAAATATGGTTAACACACGCAAGACGCAAAGTTGGTTTTTTGACATACAGACGTGGTGGTGTGGTGTCATCTATGACTATGGGTAATATAAATATTGAGGAATCAGATGTTCTTGATGTCCTGGCTATGAGAGTTCACTGCCATATTCGTTGCAACGATCACATATTTCGAATGTTGAAAAAAGCATTCAAGTGCCTCGGATTTTTAAGACGGTACAAGAAATGCTTCAACCCATCTGATCTCCTAATTATTTGCAAGATCTATATTGGGCCAAAATGGAATATGAGCCGATGCTTCAAAGTCTATTTTGGAGCTTCTCGATTGCGGATAGAAGAAGGCGAAAGAGCTTGTTAATGACGGTAGAGTCGACTTATTAGAGCATCGTCGCAATGTGGCGTTTGTTTGATTTATTCTATCGTTACTATAACGGAATATGTTCTGTCGAAATAAAGGATTTAATTCCTAATAATCACATATTACGTAGTACCCTTATTCGTGTTAGAGCGCATCCCTTTGTGGTTGATTGTCCAGTGAATCGCACAAAGCATTATAAGGAGAATTCGTACTTTGTTTGCACTGTTCTTTTTTGGTACAATCTTCCCATGAAAGTCTTCCCTGTCACTTACCAATTTCATAAACACTACTCCCTCTCTCCACCTTCACACAACATACATTCCTAGTACCAGCTCAGTGCACTGCATAAATAGATTAATGTTAGCTAATTGAGGTAAAAAAAAAATTCTAATCACGTCGTACTGCCGTTTACCATTGACAGTAACATTTTAACAATCAGCGTTTTAGAAGACATACGGACTAATGACTTCGCCAGCTCATAAAGAGCACCAAACGGTATTTTTCTGGGGATATAATAGTGCTTCATTAAAGGTTTATGGATTATCTGCACTCCTTATTTACGTACTCATTCAAGCAAAAATGCGACCGAAACCCTTTCAAGCGAAGTTCACGATAAGTTTGAAAAAAATCATTATTTTGAAAAAAAAAAATTCAACCATTTGCAAGTGTTGCTTTAGTGTAAGTCTATGCATAATGAAATGTCAAACCACACTAAACAAAAAGCAATTATCAGTTGTTAAATATGGATCAACAATAAATATTGCCAACATGTTTCTTTGAAATTGCTACGTATTTAATATGTCAATCAACAATATTTCAAGCCATTATACCATAAAACTTTCACATTTAGATGGATTGGTAGTTTAAATCAAAACGTCAAAGAAAAGAAAAACACTGTTGGTAAATTAATTAAGTGTGTTATTAAACATAGTATGTAACTAATAACGATAGAAAAATTAATATTAAAATTAGGGACACCAGAAAAATTATAGTGGTGCACTGATAACCAAAAGCTTGGATATGTTCGTAACACCCATAGTAAAAAATTTCGAAAATTTCGCACTAAGCCCGTGGACAGATAAGTACTTTACACATCATCCTTGGGTGATATGGTAATTTTAAGAGCAAAAAATAAAAATTTTTTTTAGGGAAAAAATTTGCTTCATATCCTTCAAACATTTTCCACAAACCCATTTTCGCTTACCCTTAAAAAATAGCGCCGAATGTCAAAAATACAGCTGGAAATGACGACTTCAATGAAGTTTTTGCAATATTCAAAAAACTCTCCAATGAACAAATCAACAAAAATGTTCCTATTAGGGAGGAAAAGACCAACCGCATTTTAGTGTTATTTCAATCAACGGCATGTGGAACCTGCCACAACGAGAAGTAAGCACTGCGAGTTAGTGACATGCCACCTGAACTGTCAAAAGCTGACCGCGCTGCATAGATTATTTAATTATATCGGGTCCGCCATACAACTTTTTTTTAACTAGTGCTTGTTTCGTGAATGGTAACACTTAGCTCTTGTCTGATTTGACTGATAATTAGTTTTATCCTTCCGCTGAAAGAATATGGTTGTGTATACGCTTGAACAACGCTGGGAAATAATGCGACATTACTTTGAAAATCATGGTAATGTTGCAGATGAAGCTCATTTTGATCTTGGCGGGTATGTAAACAAGCAAAATTCTCCCATTTGCGGCACAGAAAACCCGCACGCATACATTGAAAAGCCGACACACCCAAGACGAGTCACTGTTTGGTGCGGATTTTGTTCCAGAGGCATAATTGGACCATTTTTCTTCGAAAATGAGCAAGGAGTGGCCATTACAGTCAATGGCGATCGTTATCGGGCTATGTTGAACGAATTTTTGTTCACAAAAATTGAAGACAGGACGGCGCTACGTGCCACACAACCGAAGCTACACTCGATGTTTTGCACCTTTTTTTGAAGATCGAATTATCAGCCTCAGAGCTGATGTCGTTTGGCCACCTCGGAGCTGCGATTTGACACCGTTGGACTATTATTTGTGGGGTGCCGTCAAAGATAAGTGTTACGCCAACAAGCCGGAGACATTTGACTCTGTAAAGGACAATATTCGTGAATTCATTGGTAAAATAAAGCTGCGCACAGTTGACAATGTGCTTAAAAATTGGACCGATCGTGTAGGCTACTGCATGGTCAGCGGAGGCAGCCATTTGACTGAAATTATTTTTCATTATTAACCGGAAGGATTGTACTTTCAAATAAAAAAGAAATTTGAGAAAATATTCAGTAGGTTTTTTTATAGCATTTTCAAAAAAAAAAAAATTATTTGGCGGTCCCCTTATATAGATTTCTAAAATTATTCTCTCAGAATGGAAGTTATCCGTTTCAGTAAAAATTCCTAAAAAGACTGATCTCTCTAATTCAAAAATTTGGAGTCAGATATGGTAGCCCAGAAAAATATCGAAGGAGGAACTATGGAGAATTACCCGCCAGCAGAACATAAATGATGAAATAAGAAAGAGAGAGTATGGCTGGATTAGGCACACTCTGCAAAAATCCTATGGCCATCCTCCACATGCTGCCCCAGCCTGGAAACCAGCAAGGTGTGACCGCCGTGGGAGAACACAAACAACGTGATTTCGAAGTGAAACTGGCAAACCGTTTATTAAAGACAGGTAACAGAAAACCGGAAAACTTTTGTGGATACCTTAAGCTACTAAAATGGGTTTTAATAATACTCTCGCAATTGTAAACTATTGTCGGAGCGATTTTGTGTTTCCTCCTGTTAATTTCATTCATTTCTACCCGTTTGAGTATTTAGAGTCTCACGCTATAAAGCAAACAGAAACATTTGGAAAACTGCAGAAGTATCGTAAGGTGGGACCATTTGAGGCGTGTACGAAGAGATGCGAAAGAAGAAATGACAGTTGAATACTTCCTTTGAACACTTATCTTCCGGATATCATAGTAAAGTACGTCAATCTGACGAACTGATTTTGATGAATGCTTAGTGACATATGATTATACGTGTTGTGGTACGGCTCAAAACGGTGCTTAAGAACGCTATTTAAGCTCTTGCGGAGCGGCCAAGTGAACCAACCAACTAACCAAGGTAGATACGAAACAGAACAGAACACAATAAAATGTTTCAAAAATCAAACGAATAAAAGAAATAAAATTAACTTTAATTATAAAAAAAAATGTTTAAACGGTTGATTTGACCCCCGCTTATACCTTTAATATTAAGGTATACTCGTAAGATCTTCGTAATAGACTATTGTAGCTTGACCGAAAATTATTTTTTTTATGTTTTGTATCGAAAAGATATTTGCTTTTAGTCACATGTTTGCGTCTAAGCAAATTACCTCTACTGTTACACTAATTTGTCACTTGATAAGAGAGAGTTTTGTTGACAGCCTGACATAAAAAATATAATTAATAATTATTTTTGATGAAATGTTTGTGACTACAACAATTTTTGTTGTTTTTATTGCTTTGAAAAATGTTTGGTTTGGGAAAGGAATGATTTTTTTTTTTGAATTTTGATTACGTCGATTGAATAGAATTTATAACGCAATCGAATAAGTTTATATTTTAGTATGTACTGGCCTACTAGTAAATGCTTCATAAATTACTATTTTTAGTTTAAATTTATTAAAAATTATAAATAATTTAATGTTAAAGTAAAAACTTAAATTTAACATACATATTTAAAAAAAATTAAATTTATTATTGTAGCGCCAGATAAGTCTAAAACTAACATTGTTTAGTTTCAATCTGAAATAAATTGAAGATAGTCAGTAATAAATTAATCAATCAGGTAGTACCGTTTGGTAAGACTTGATTTTGAAATGCTAGAGAGTTTTCTTTTTATTTAATTAACAAATTTTGAATGCTTTAGATTACGTTTATTATTATTTTCAAGTAAAGTACCATGTTATTAAGAGAAGTGTGCTTAAAACATATATTCGTGATAATGTAGCAGGCCAGACATTGTGGTGGCAATAGAAGTCACGTCTCCAAAACTAGCAGTAGTCTGCCAATACACCTAAGGTTTTACTTCAACATATCCGGCAAACAAATCGACTAACGCCACTTTCTGAATTTTATTAAACAGTAATGTCGAAACATTTTATTGTTTCTTCATTTTAATATTAAGTATTTACACCATGACCAAATCTTTGTACACCTATCCCTCGATTTATACGATAGATACGTTCTGGAAAATTGTGTAAATCGAAAAAATATTCAAATTTCGAAAAAATTATTATTCTTTCGCATGATTTTTTTTTTACATATATATAAAACCAGTGAGTAAATAAAGCAGTTGTTACGCAGGACTTTTAATTGGTCATCCAGTTAACGGGTAAGTTTTCTTTATTTACTTCTTTAAACGCGCCCGATGTTTCTGCTTTGTTAAAAGCTAGTATTTTCATTATGTAATCTCCAGATGTACTTAAACAGAAAAGAACTGTTATCCGATCTGTTAGTGTTTTATACTAACTTGCAGACTTAATCTTAATTTTGAGACAAACGTTCTAGAAACAGCGTTAAGCACTTGATTGGGCATGTAAGAATTGCCACACGAAGCTTAACTACCCAAAGACATATTTGAATCTGGAAGCACTTTAGTTAAAGAGCATATCGGCTTTACCCAATAGGTACTAAAGCAGCATCAATTTCCATGGGACTTATAAAATGAAGTGCTTTATTTGTTGCTAAATAAATTGCTTTAATAAATCCAAAAATAGCTCAGTTTCTATATAAAATATCGTTTAACAAACGTTTCTGAACTTGGAAAATGAGTTGGATAAAAATGTGTTTGCTTGAGAAATGCACACAGATTCCTTAAGTTAACTTAAGTAAGGTATACACCATTAAATGGGTCTGTTCCATTTCTTTAAGATTTCGCTGATATTACCTAGCCAATTTAAGAAAAACCGGTTTTTTTTACCCGTAACTCAAAATTTTGGAGGCTTCTGAAAATTTTAAAATCAGGTTCTTGGTGTACTCGTTAGTCTCACTTCCCAGACATTTCTGTAGTTTTTGTTTTTATGGCATAGTTTTTTCTTGTGTGTACATTTTTTTAAGCGTAAATAATAGGGTACCTTCTTTTATTGTTGTAAAACCTTAGTTTTTATGAGAATTTTTTTGTTGTTTTTTAAGAATT
The DNA here is from genome assembly GCA_023159175.1 of Wohlfahrtia magnifica. Classification (NCBI taxonomy): domain Eukaryota; kingdom Metazoa; phylum Arthropoda; class Insecta; order Diptera; family Sarcophagidae; genus Wohlfahrtia; species Wohlfahrtia magnifica. The sequence continues at coordinate 2,379,489 of JAKWBJ010000061.1, forward strand.
TTTAAAAAGTTTTAAATGTTTAAATTTATTGCATTTTAAAAGACTGAAATAAAGACTAAATTGTAGAAAATACTATTTTACACTTTATTTAGTTTTCGTGCTAATAAAGGTAATTTCTAAATATCTCGATTTACACGGCAACCAAAAAAATCGTGTAATAATAATAATTTTTAATTTTTCTGAAAATAAGTTAATGTTTTTATATAATCTTTTCAAAAAGGATCGTCGCTAAGCAAATCCTAAATACCATAGACAAGAAAATGAACTGCGATCATAAAATAATTCTCAATCATATTCATTAAAAGGGATTTGACGAAACATTTTAAGTTAGGATGCCATATTCTGGAGAGGTAAAAAGAGTACATTCAAAATAAAAAAGAACAAAAGCCGAAAAAAGAGTAAATTTTTAGTTATTATCAATTTCTGCAATAGCAGAATCAAAAAAAAAACTTCACTATCGACTAATATTTCGTTGTGGACATCTGAACAAATAGCTACAAGTTAATTTTACATTCAATTAAAGAAATTAATCATTATATATTTATAAGGGAGATCGAACGGTTATTATTCGACCGGTTTTAACCGGTTTTTTTGGTTTTGTCGAATACGGTTTTTTTTAAATGTCAATGTTTTGAATACCAAAGAAACCGGTTATATTATTTTTATATATATGACAACCTTGGACGTCTTACAAAGAACGTGAGAACCATGGATATGCACACTTGAGCAACAATAACTTTTTCTCATTTTCTGTAAATAAATACTTAATTTATATATGGTGAGTGAAGATCAACCAGACTCATTGAAAAGGACTTGCAAACGCTGGCTCCGAACAGCAGATGTATTAGTTAGTGAAGTTTTTACAGCGGAAATACTCATAACCAGTCGCTGGCTATGTTGCGAGGTGATATCCCTAATGAAAACTGTCAGATGGTGTGATCTGGAATTGAACCGAGAACTTCTTGCTTGGTAGAGGGGTATTTCCCTAGCATACTACAGTGCATTACATTGTTAAATACGTGATCTATGTTTGTACAGATGTCCACTGAAGTGTGAAAATATTTGGAAATCGGTGGAAACGATAATTCTAGATATTTTGTGTGTCCTTAAATACTAAACTGAAAAGGCTTTTCAACACCAGGAATTATTTACCACCTTAAATATGTCTATAAAATTGTCATTATTGTGCATCAAGGAAAACTTGATTCTATACTAGGCGCTGGGAAATAAAATTCTTACAAAATACGCTGTAAAAAATTAATCATTGGATGAATATTAGGACATTGTGATGTCGAGGAAGAAATGTTCTTCAAGACCCTAAAAATGCTGAACGTTGTTGTAACACACTTACTTGCTAGAAACTACAATATGCCGGCGGAATCAACAATGTATATGAGGCAAATATACCAATTTTACCGAATTAAGCAATCAAAATTAAAAAAAAAAATTTTAGAGAAAAGAACTGCTTAACCGGTTATTTGTTTAATTTTTTAACCGAAACCCGGTTTTTTAAAGATGTAATTTTTCGAATTATTCGAAAACCGGTTTTTTGAAAAAAGTCGAACAATCGATCTCCCTAATATGTATATAAAAAAGAGTGCTTTTGATTTTTCTTTCATATTTTTGGAGTACATTTTGTAAAAAAAGAGTACGTGTATTATTTAAAAGAGCACGTATGACATCCCTAATTAGGGGCCTGTCTGGCTCAAGAACAGTGATGCAAGCTCTTGGAATATTGCACGCGTGAAGGCAAAGGAAAAGGGGCTTAAATTAAAAAAAAAAAAATTACAGTTTTAGTATATTATCTTGGCGATTTTTCCAAAAAAAGCGCAAAAAAGTCCTAAAATATATTTTTTAAATTAAAACACCTAAAACATTTAAAAATCTTAAAAATAAAAATGAATGTGTGTTGGTATTTTTGTTTGTGTCATATGACACCTAAACGGCTAAACCGGTTTTCTTGAAATTTTTACAGTGTCTCTCTGTATGCTTGTAAGGATCTATAGACTTCGAGTATATAAATTTTAAAAATTCCAACTTGGCGGCGACACGGTATAAATTTATTTGTCTTAATCTTCAAATTGGCAAGAGAAAGATTCTTAAAATTTGGCCAAAATAGATTTATATCCAAGGTGTGGTACCTCTCATACAAAGTAAATATTGGTTTTAGTATATACTGAGAGCGGTTACAGCTAAAGTTTCAAAATTTGGTCTGATTGACTTCATAGTCAATACAAATCGTCATGCAGAAAGTGGGCAGAATTGGACAAGTGGGCGTGGTACCTCCCATACAAATTAAATATAGATTTCACTATATTTTAAAAACGGTTAAAGCTAAAGTTTCAGTATTTGGTCTGAATTACTTCATGTAATATAACTGGATATAATTGGACAAATGGGCGGAGTACCTCCCATACAATCTAAATGTTGATTTCTGTATATATTTAGAACGGTTAAGGCAAAAGCTTCTGAATTTTGTCGGAATGACCTCAAAGTCAAAACATATGACCAAACAAAAAATGGGCGGAATTGGATAAGAGGACGTGGTACCTCGCATATAAATTAAATATTAATTTGTGTATATCTCGAAAACGGCAACAGTAGAAGTTTCTATAATGGGTTTAAACAACGTCGTGAACAATACACATGATCAGTCGGTAACTGGGCGAGATTGGATAAGTTGGCGTGGCACCTTTAATTCAACCTAATTTTGTTGGATTTTGTATATGGGAAGAACGACTGCTGTGGTGATAGCGCTATCCTGATGACCAATTTTTTCAACACGTTTTTAGTACAGTATCTAAAAAAATTAAATAAAATACTATCTTGAATGGTACAGCAGGTATTGTTGTTTTATTTTAAAGAGAATTGATAGGAATCTACTACGTAGATATATGTACCATATCTCAATTGGTTCAGATAAGATTTAACATTACCTGTCAGTAAAAGGGGGGGGGGGGCTCTATCCTGATGACTCGCAGTGTATGTATATATGTAGTACATATATAAAAAAGAAGGCAATTTTGGGCTTTATTATTGCACATATAGAGTTTACGTTTTCAACTAAATGTAAACACAAAACCATATATATCCCAATACCTACCGCGCGATGCAGGGACATATGCCGATCATACAGTTATTGTTCACATTGATTTTAATATAAAATATGAATCTGAGGTAAATTTTTGTTTGACTTTTTGCCTAAAAGAATGTTTGTATTGAAGAAAATAATAGTTTTCTGAAGTTTTATTCCTGTGGATCTGTATAGCCAAACTTTCCCTATAGCTTTTAACTTCTATGTTATTTGAACATCAGCAGATATGTATCACCAACCATCTTCAAAGGTGAAAATTATAAAAATCAACGTTGAAACATGTTATTTTATAAATTAAATTTAAAAACAAAAAAATTAAACATTTATCACATTAAATTGTCAAATCCATGAAAACCTTTGTGATAAAACCTGCCGTAATTATTATTAGTTTTTATTAGAAAAACGCATAGAAAAAAATTGGCAGATATGCATACGTATGTATGTATTACACTGCTCGTAAGCCCTACATCCCATGGCTAAATTATAAAAATTAAAATTAAAATAATAATAATATATAATCAGCGCATAATCTCATTGTTTTTCTAGTTTTAATAATTATTTTCAATTTTCTTGTTTTTTTTTTGCGTTTTTGTCTATTTTTATGTATTTTAATAAATGTATTTTGAAATTAATTATTCTAATAATTTTATATTTCTAACCAGTATCTCGGTCTGTACACGAGTATGCAGCAGTCTCTCACATACACACGTACGTTTTTTTGTTTTTGTTTTTTTAATTTTAATTATAAATTTTATATAAAATTCAATTAGAATTAAAGTGACAACAACAAAAGAAGTGTGACAATAACAACAATAACAACAACAACAACAAATGAAAACTAAACTATATACAACAATAAATTTTAAAAATTATTATAACAATATAATACTCGTAATAAAAATAAAAAAGAAATAAATAGAAATAAAAAAAATTACATAGAAATAGAAATAATGATAATAAATAAATGGTTTTAAAATGCAAATGATTGTTAAGTTCGCTTTAAAAAAAAAATTAATTTTTTTTTTTTTTTTTTGAGGTGGCCACAGCAATTGTCATCAACAATAGAGAGTTCATCATACCAAATTGTGATGCCAGTTTCCCAAAAAATAGTTGTTTAAACATTTTTAATAATTTATTTATTTATCGTATATTACAAGTATGTATTTAATTTAATATTGTTGTTGTTTTTTTTAGTGCTGGTCACGACTACAAATTAATGATCGAATGTGACAACAAAATTAAAATATCATCCAATAACGACAGTGGGGTCAATGTTAGAAAATTTAATTTGAGAAAAGAAACAAGTAATGGTTTTTTTATATTCGTATGCTTTGCTACCCACATCTTAATTATAATGAAATGCTATCTTAGTAAAATTTGTTAGCATTTACCCCATACTGTCCCCTTCTGGTAAAATCCTAACATTTGTTCCTTCAAGAATGATACTGTAGGTTCTGCTTTTAACTGTATACAGTTGTCAAACAAACACACATTCTTTTTGATACTACCTTGATCAAAAAGTTCCCGGAATAACCCACATTTATTCCAGTAAATTAGTTTCATAGAAAAGTGATTGGAACAAAATTTTAAGACTGTCGGTATAATAGTTTTCCAGATATACTATAATAAAATTTTGCTTTGTATGGGACATACGAGTACCTACCCCTGACTATATCCGCTGTACACTTTTTTCAATAAATCAGTTTCATACGAATTTAATCAGGGCAAAGTTTTATGACTCTGACTGACATAGTGCTTTAAACATTACCTCTCCCCATGTCCCTATCAAAAAAATGTAGTCTATTTCTCCTTACAGGCATACAGTGAAAATTCAAGAAAATCGGCTCAGCCGTTTAGCTGTCTATGGACTTCAAACACACATATATACATGCATACATGCAAACAAACACATATTGTTTTTTATATTTATATAGGGTATAGGCCATTTCGTTTCCAGTAAAAAGCCATTCTGTCGAACTCTCTTGTCTTCTCATTGCCAGCGACGACTATACTTACTCGTCATTGATCTTATGCGTGCTTTAGCAAAGAAATAAGCAATACCACTTAAACTATAAATGACAAAGGAAATAGTTTCATGCAATCTCAGGTTGGCAGCGCGAGTATTAAAAATATTGTATATTTTTTAAAAACTACAGAAAAAAATTATAAACAAAACCAAAGGATACATGAAACATCTTTAAAAGCTTCTGAAATCAAAATCTGATCCTTAAGACATTTAAAAATTGTAGACGCAGTTTACAGTTTCCTCATTGAATTAAATAGAAAAAACAGTTTTTAGTATTTCGATTGTTATTTTTTATTGAATCATAAAGTACATAGAATAGGGTTACTTATGGCATAACACATCGAACAAATGGGCTTCACGGCTTTAAATGCACATACGCACACGTTCGTCGAAATTTTTCATGGCTATTTTGCATAAGTGTAGCTGAATTTCGTTAATGCAGCGTTGAATCTTTGCCTTTAGTGCATGGGTGGTTGTGGGCTTGCTGACATAGACCTGTGATTTCAAATATAATTAATCTAATCACGCGATCTATGAGCTCAATTCTGATCGCCGAAACGAGAAAGTACACGACCTGGCAATGGCTCATGCAGTAATTAAATTGTTTCACGGACTGTATGGCATGTGGCATCGTCTGTTAAAACTACATATGGGCCACATATATATTGTACAATATCGACAGAAAGAACTGTGTTCTCCAGTACCAGTAATAGCCACTGCAGTCATTTTCAAACATATATGGTCCAATTATGCCTCCAATCCCAAATCCACACCAAACAGTGACACGTTGTGGATGCATTTGTTTCTCGAAAATCATATGTGGGTTCTCAGAACCTTAAACTCGGCAATTTTGGCTTTTAATAAAGCCATCAAGGTGAAAATGTGCTTCGTCGCTTAGGATGATTTTGCTGGAAAAATCAGCATCCATTTGTTGATGATCAATAATCCATTCAACGAACTCTCTTCGCAGTGCATGATATTAGGCTTCAGTTGTTATGTTAACTGGATTTTGTAAGCATAGAGACATAAATCTTTAGTGAGTATACGCTGTAGAAATCTTCTTGAAATTTGCAATTCTTGTCCATGCACTGCTTCGATATTGATATTTGAACTGCTTGTTTATGGACGACCAATATGTTTGACGTATCCAACGGATACAGTCTCTCTAAATTTTTCATTTATTCCTTTCACAATTGACAAAGCTAAAACACTATTCCGACCATATTTTATATGAAATTTTCGAACTGCGGCCGCCAAACTTTCATTATTATCAGCTATCGAATTGTTTTTTTAGGATTGCCAAAACTTTACTGCACATATGGCGACAAATTCAAATCTTGCGTTCATTTTGGGACATTCTTTGTTAGCAGGATAATGTATAATAAATTATTATTTGTTTTTAGTAATTTCTTAAACTACTGTCACAATTTTTATTTAATATTGAGTCCCTTTGTTGCGGTAATATTAGTTAAAATGTATTAAAATCTACATGAAATTATTATAAATATTTAGACAAAGCATTACAATAAATAAAAACCAATATTAACATTTATTATAAAAAACAAAAACTAATAAAATGAAAAAAACAAAAATCTAAACAAAAAAATAGATACAAAAAAGGATTTATTCAAATTCAAGTATTATTTTAAAAAACCAAAAAAACCGCCACCATCAAATGCAATATGAATTGCCTAAGCAAAGACAGAAAAAGAAAAAAAAAACAAAAAAATCAAATGAAATAAACGAAATTTGTATAAATAAATAAATAAATTGTAAATATTTATTATATGTACATTGTATACAATATATTATATATGTACATACATACATATATACATATATTGAATGAAGTATAGGAGTATTTAAAATTTATAAATTCCTAATACAAAGGATAAATAGAAAGGCCCTTAAACTACGGATTATATGAGTAACAATACTCGTAAACAAATAAACCATGATGAATACGCTAATCTTTAAAAAATCACACAATTAAGCGCCAATTCATATGTGGTTAAATACAACATAACCCGCTTAATTACACCATACTTAATTGCCCTTTCCGTTTATTTCCCTCAATTTCCAAATCGCTATTTTGTATTAAAATTACACGCCTAATTACCATAAACATTTTTTCAATAAACGGATATTTCTCTTAAATTTCTCTTGTTTAGTTACCCGAAGTTTTAAATTTTATTCCAATTACTTATTTGACACAAATCTAGTTTAGTTTTTAATGTGATATGAATCACTATTTAATTTATACACGTACATATATAAAAATAATTTAGCCTGTGTTCGTCGTTTTATAACTCGAGAACCACTAAGCAGATTTGCAAACCAATACATGCATTGGAAAGGTTTAGCTTAAACTGAGCGGTGCTACGCCCATATAATTTTTTTATTTGTATGTTTATATCTTCAAAACGGTAACAGTAAGAGTTTCTAAGCTTGGTCCAAATAACCTCCCATACAAAGTAAAAATGTATATATCTCGAGAGCAGTTAGAATAGCAGTTACTGAATTTGGTCTATACGATTTGATAGCCAGTAAAAATCATCAGTTGAAAAATGGGCAAAATTGGATAAGCGGGCATGGTACGTCCCATACAATGTAAATGTTGATTTTTGTATATCCTGCGAACATTTTAAGTGGAAGTTTCTGTATTTCGTATAAATGATTCGGTAAATAAAACAAATCATGAGTCAAAAAGTGGGACGAGTTGTATAAGTGGGTGTGCCATCTCCCATACATATTAGCTATACATTTTTGTATATCATGTGAACGGTAATAGTAAAAATTTCGAAATTTGTTTTTAACAATTTCTTGGCCAGGCCACATCATCAGTCCATAACTGGACGAAATTGAATAAGTGGGCGTGGGAGATCCATTCCTACTAAACGTGGAATTTTGCATGTTTGGAAAACGGTAACTGATGAAGTTTCGTGATCTATACATATCAGTCAAAAATGGGAGAGATTGGAACAGCGGGTATTGCACAAAACACACCGGGCAAAAGCTATATATATATATGTACTCATATCTATATAACATATATAAAAATAAGTTGTCCTGAGAAATACATTTTGTAGGTAAACAACACAACGCCTCCCAGCAACGCGGGAGGCTTACTCTATATAAATATAAATCACGATTGGCGAAAATCCGGGCTTTTTAAAAAAACTCAAACTACTGGGTTTTATTGGGTTATTTGATGTGTTTTTACTGGGTTTTATAACTGCTTTAAAATTTCGTACATTTCGACAATATTTTTTGTGGGATCAATGCGGGATTGTGTACTATGATCTGCTAAAATTAGGTGATCAAAGCAGACTGCAACTACTTCGTTTGAACAATGCATTATGAAAAAAGCGGCCGAAATATAAAGATAAATAAAGATTTACTTTCACATGACAAAGCTCGGTCTCACGTTGCAAAAGTTGCCAAACAGGAACAATCAACAATCACCCACTGCTTGTAATCTTTTTACAAGCAATAACAATTTACTATTTTTAATTACTCCGTCTGTTTATAACTTCGTAAACAACAACAATTACTCGACAGATCTTCGAACCCGATCGTAGTTATAACTTAGGTTTGATCACAACTTAAATTCTCTTCGACATTAGATTACCACTCTAAACTCTCTTTACTCTGATTTCAAACCAACAAGAATCGTTCGCTGGAGATTGGGTCTGCCGTTCAATGACTATTGTAGGGGTTGTCAGGATGAGGAGGAAGAGGAGACTGTCGAGCACTTCCTATGTCAGTACCCGAGTTTTTCGGACATTAGGACTGCTTTCCTTGTCAGTCCGTTTCTGAATGGCTTGAATATCGGCAAGATCTCTTCTTTTGTACATGCGTCTGGTTGGTTCGGATCGCACCGGGACGCGGACATATAGGTTGTCCATTTTCTGGATTTCTGATGGGTATCACAGTGGGATCAATACTGGATCCAGGTGGGCTGGACGTGTCTGGCTACACGTAACTAACTAACTAACTATGTATATTTGTTGACATATCCTTATAGCTGTAATATAAACATTTTATATTCATATATTACTAAGAGATTTTGTTGCCCTTATGTATCTTCACCATTTGACCAATTAATGCCAAGTTTGTCAGTACATACAAAATAATATTGTTCAATTTAGCCAAAATGGCATTTGTTAGCTCCGTTAGGTTCTCTAATTGCTTAGGGTAAGCATATATTTTGGCAGAAATTATTCCCAAAGATACTCGATGGGATTGAGGTCTGGATTTAAGGAAGGCCACTCTAGCAATTCAATTTGTAGGGAATTAAAGAACCCCTTTGTTTTTTCGCCACGTGGATCGGTGCATTATTTTGGTGGAAAATGCATTCAACACCATGCAAATCACCAGTAAAATCAAGAAGTACAAGTCTAATAAAATTATGTAGACTTCTGAATCCATTTTTCCTGACACAATTCATATTTTGGACTTGCCATTTGATGAAAATGCAGTCCATACAATAGGATATCTTCTACCATTAACGTTTACGGCATTTACTTCGTTTGTGGTGTCTTACGTCCCTCCAAAATTTGTGGAGACCATATGGCGCATTTAATTCAAACTTTCTTCACTGAATTGAAGTTTCGAATTCCTCTTCCCTAAAATTATACTTTACGTAAAATAAAATACGTGCATTTTTGTGATGTGTTAGGCTTGGTTACCGCATTAGCTTCTCTTATTTAAGACACAAATTTTGTCTTATTATTTGATGCACATATTCTTTAATCACATTAAGTCCTAGTTCCACTTTTATTTGGCTACAATTCATACGGTTATTTTATATTTACCGCTTGCTTCCATCATCAATAGTGCATAGCCGGGCGCTACGCTTATTAGCGCCATAATTAATTGGATTGTTTAAGGAAATTTACAATCGCATTTTGATGTATTTTTACGGAAGTAGAAATTTGAACAACTTACAATCCGGATTGACTTATGTCCTTGATCAATCCACGACATTTTCCATAATTCAAACAAACAAATTTTCGTTCTCCTAATTAATACCTTTACGTATGCGATATGCTTACTTTAGAATCGTTTTCTAGGCTTAATGTGCTGATATATTGACTTAACATCCGTCACTGACACATATACATAAATATTTTATATGAAATATATTGACATAACTACCATATTTTTGGTGAAAAGTTTGCCACTCCATAAAAAAATTGAGCCCGAGGAAAAAAAGGAAAACGGATTTTTAGTCTTTTGCAAATTAGTGCTATCAATCATGCGTATCGATATGACATATTCAGGCTAAGTTGTTGTGCGCATTCTTTTTTTCTGCCGCTTCTTTTTAAAATTGAATAATGTAAGCGAAACTGCTTTGCTGTAAACTCTGTATTTTAGAGTATATGTAGGGTATGCATTTTAAGAATTACGGTAATATTAAATTATTAAATTATTTTATAAACAATATGGTAACTCGAATAAATAACATAGAATAAAAACATAAACATAGAATAAGAATGAAATTAATAAAAAATCTGGCTGCCTTATTTAGTAAACGAACACGTTCGGATGTTGCTTTTATTTTAAAATACATATAAATTAATATACTCCAGTCCAATTGAAACTAGTAATGAACCAAAAATTTACTAATAGATGTCCTTGAACTTAGTTTAATGTGTTAATTTGTCTTACTTATTTCGAAATAAAGCTAGATCGTAACAAAATTACAGCAATCATTTGGTTTTATTAAGTGGCCACGCTTTATAATCATTAATTACTTACTGCGCGTGACTAAACAACAAGCAATTGGAAAAAGAATTCTTAAACGCAAATATGGCTGAATAGGTCACACGCTTCAGAAAGGAACCTACAAGACTCGCGACCTCTCACTATTGCTAACTGTTACCGATGTGTAACTAAGTGATTGATGGAAACTAAAACTCACTAAGCGTATGTTGATAACTTTCAGCATTCACCCATGATGCCAATGAATATTATTATTCATCACAAACGAGTAAATTTTTGTTTTTATTATTAGCTTATGTTCACTCTTTAGTCTGCAATATTGCCCAATAGTATATACCAAATATAAGCATAAAGTAATTTCCGAAAAAGAAAGATAGCACAAACTAAAAACCCAGAAACAATCATCATTTAAAGCATTATACCTTTGGTGCTCCCGACCACATATATGCGTTAATTTACTTAATAAGGCCTTTAAAAGGCAAGAAACTTCTTCACGTTTACTCTTCATATATATTCATTATATATGTGCGCATTATGTCGGTGTATCAATAGTAATTATAATAAAATGCCTAAAATAAAATTTGAATTAATAACTATTTATAAATACAAATACTATAATAAAAGTAGACGTGTACACACACATTAATACCCATATAGTTGAGTATACAAAAATAGCATTGATTAAAATCATTTTGTAATTGAGAGTATTATAGTAGTAAATTACCTTCTTGAAGACCATTTCTTTGAATTAAAATTATTCCACAGTACTTTCTATTTAAACTTTCACCTTTAACCCTAGAAAGTCAACGCAATTTTTTCTACATTAAAGATAACGATACGTCTGAAATACGTATGATTTCTAAAATCCTTCTAGGGGCATACAAAAATCATATATTTATATAATACTTATTGAGGTCACTTATTTAATAAATTTTATATTTGCTTACTAAAAAGTTTGGTAAGTAATAATAATAAAAAGAAATATCAAAAAATTGAATATACATACATACGAGTATGTATATCAAAAACAGAGAGCTATTTTCAAAGAACGAAAACGTAGATAGTTTAAGAATTCATTTAGGTATTTACACTAGTCAAAAAAAGTCTGCGTACAAAACAAGTATATCTAAAATAATGAATAAAAATGATACAAGAACAGCTCTTGAAGACTTAAAATAAAATTTTTTAAATAAATTTATTTGCATAGTTTTAATAAATATTAATATTTAAAAAGAGTTTTTCAATTATATACAAATTTATTAGATAAAGGTAAGATTGTGTTAAAAAAGGCAAAAAAAAGTTTGCGTACAAAAGCGTATGCACTGTTTTAAAATCGTATATTTGGATATTTGTAGCAGTGTTAACAATAAATAAGTGTTTAATTGGGTAGTCTTTTCTTTTTAGCACCTCATCCTATATTTTTTGCGTAGAATGAATCAGTATTGTGGTGACTTTTTGTGACATTTCGCCCCATTCAGTTGGCAAAACTTCTTTTAATATAGTTTTTGATGTTATAATATGATGGAGAATTATTTGCTCCAACAGATCCATCCAGATGATCAATGGAATTGACACCTAGAGACAGCAGTGACTTACGAATTTATAATGCGTGTTATAGAATATTATAAAGCATATAAAGCTTTACAATGTTGGAAAGTACTATTATCTTAGAACCACTATCTTACTGAAACAAAAAGTTACTCTGAAAACCCAGAATCGCTGCATTTTGCTTTAAATTGGCCTTCAGAATATGGACTCAATAACGTGCAAATTTTATATACCGTTAACCGGCATATACGTCCCAACCATTATACCTCTACCACCGTGTTTGGTGGTAGAAATAAAGAGCTTCTAACGTTCTATACGAAATATCGATTTATGATATTTCTGACATTTTCATCATATATACTCCTATTCATTTTATATCAATGCTTTCAGCCACTTTATTATTTTGGGATCTTGCTGCACATAGTTGATGATATATATTGTTACGTTTTTACTTTTTTAAAAACGTGTACATATGAGTTCATAGATCGCTGTTAAAATAAAATAAATCTTATGTTTGCTTTTAATTAAAATCAATTATTAAGACAGTTTTGTGCACCACTGCTTGCAACCGTTTTACAAGCAATAACAATTTTTAGTCTTAACTACACTCTCTGTTTACTACTTGGTAAACAACAGCATTTACTCGACAGATCTTTCTACTTAAAGATCTTCCAACTCGATCGTAGTTATAACTTAGGCTCGATTACAACTTAATTCTTCTTCAACCAGAGTTGAACCACGCTAAGCCAATTCGACACGTTCGCTGCGTTAACTTTTCTTCAAAACTGTCTCTGTCCGCATCGATCTGCTTTTTATATGGCTTAGTAAACAACACTTCGAAAGCTCTCGAACCTCTCGATATTTCAGGTAGATTCTATTTCTTTCCTTTATTTTCTATTTAGTTCTTATGTAGCCATGCGAATGTAAACGTCTACTTTTTTCAGCTGTTGTTATTTGTTAGTGTTGTTGCTTGTTATTGTCTGTTACTTATTTTATTTTCTGACTCTTTGTTTTTTTTAGTACGTAGGTGTTTGTGTATCTTTTGTTTATTTTTATTTTTTTAGAAATGTAGCAAGCGACAGTGGTCCTCAAACTTCATTTTCGTAACAATATTTTTTCTCTCGAAATTAATTTTGAAGGACGGCCAGATCGAGATTGTGCTACAGTCACCAGTTTCTTTGTAAAAGTTGATGGCTTTCTAGATAGAGGAGTGCATATTCTTTACCTCTTATGCAACTTGTCTGAAGGTTTTTCCTTGCTTCATGAGAAAAACTATAAGTTTTCTTTCTACAGGATAAGTGTTTTTCTTGTTGAATCAATTGCAAAAAATGTTATTTTACAAGTTGAAATTAAGTTTCTTTCAGGAAATACACAAATTTCTCTAAACTGTAACACAATTACTTTTTCTTTCTACGTTGCAATCCTTTAAATGATGTAAGCGATCACATACATTTATTTTCGTTTCAAAATACATTTATTTTTTATTTTTTTGTATAAGACCAGCACCCAGGGGATGGCCCCTACTCATGCAGTGCATTGTGCTGGTACTAGGAAAATAGGTTATTGGAAGGAGGACCTAGGGAGTAGTGTTTATGGACGTTAGATTTAAATTTACTCATGTCTTAAGAGGCAGGAAATACTTTCGCCGGAAGATTATTCCACAAGCGACCAGTGCGACCAAAGAACGAATTGTCCCTATAATGTGTTGTGCGATTTACTGGACAATAAACTACAAAGGGATGAGCTCTACGAGAAATACGAGTACTACGTAGAAATATATGATTTTTGCGAATTAATTCCTTAATTTCGTTAGAACACATTCCGTTATAGTACCGATAGAACAATGAAACACACGCCACATTGCGACGGTGCTCCAGTGAATCGATAGAGTTGGCTACACTACCGTCATTGATGAGCATCTTCGCCCTCTCCTGTACGCGGCCGAAAAGCTCCAAGATAGACTTTGAATCACCGGCCCATACATGAGAGTTGTATTCCATTTTGGGTCGGATATAGGTCTTGTGAATATTAAGGAGATCAGATGGAGTGAAGTATTTCTTGCACCGTCTCAAAAAAGCAAGGCAGTTGAATGCTTCTTTCGACACTTAAAATATGTGATCATTCCTCAATGTCCACATTACCCATTGACAGATGACAGCACACCACCACGTCTGTGTGTTAAAAACAACATTTAGTGCATTAAAATCGACCCTGTTCGCACGAGCCCACTTGGAGACCTCCACCAGGTCACTTGTGAGTATGACGTTCATATTCATCCTTCTTGCCCCAATCTCCAAAAGGCTCGGTCTACAATCAAAAGAATATGAGTGACAAATGTTGCTGTCATCCGCAAAAGAGTAGATAGGATTAGAAGTGAGAAGAAGAAAGTCGTTAAGAAATGTTAGAAAAAGAGTAGGAGAAAGAACAGAGCCTTGCGGTTCCCCTGAGTTTTTTACAATACAATTTTAAGTTTTTCCATTCGATTTCATACAATTTGCTTAATTAAATTGGAATACTCCTCTCTATTTGCTATTAAATCGATCTGTTCATTCGCTGTTCTTAACCTAGTCCATTGACGAACGTTTCACAACCAAAACATTTGTTAGCGTTATCTTCAACAATGAGCTTCAGTATTGATATTTGACCAAAATAAGCAGCTTTTCGTCTTTTAACAGTCTGAACAAGTTTTCTGTCTGTCCTCATGCGATATTTTAACTTCATTATTTGTTGTGTGGTCTACCCAAGAGATTTTCAAATTAAAATGAATGTCCAAATCTTCTTCATCTTGTTAAAGAAACATCGAGCTGTTTCAAGACAACACTTTATTTCTTTGACAGATGTTCAATCATCAGTTAACCAACTACCAAAATACTTGCGCCTCGAGATCCCTTAATAGCAGTGTTTTTAATAGTTATTGAGGCACCTTCATATGGAGTTTTTTTTCCTGCTAACAATCATGAATTTTGTTTCCGAGGTAGGGTTATACCGCTTATTTTAGACTTTTTTCAGCTGAATCAAGTGCTTCTGAATATATTGCTTCAGCATAGATATTAAAAAGCAAGGGCGATAAAATGCAACCCTGTCTTACTACACATTTTATGTCAATATTGCGGGTCATTTCATCATTATTTTTCACATGGGCACTTTCATTCCAGTTTAAGCTCTTAATGAAGTGGATCACCTTTTCTTCTATGTTCATGCGGGTTAATACTTCCATTAGCTTATCGTGTTGCACGTTGTCAAATGTCTTTTTATAGTTAACGAAACAAACGAATGTATCTTTGTAGACATCTCTACAGTTTCGAACTAAGACTGAATGCTGAACAACGCTTCTCGAGTTCCGGTTTCTTCTTTAAATCCAATTTGTGTATTTCCCATATTTTTTCACAAGTGCTTTATATACGAATGTGAAGAATTTTAAAGACTATTTTCAGTGCATAGGTCAGTAGACTTATCGTTACATGCTTTTGCACCTTCTTTCTCTGGGATAGTAATAAAACTAGATATTAACCATTCATTGGGCAATATACCATTATTCAGAATTTGATTAAAAAGTTGCTCTTAGATAGTCAGGTTTTCGTCATTAATTAATTAACTAAGTTCAGTAGGAATTTTATCCGGTCCAGCGGCTTTATCGTCTTTTGATATCCTTATGGATCGAGATATTTCGGATTTTGTGATTGGCTAACCTGTTAGCTGAAGGTCGGCTGACGTACTGTTCGCCAGCCTGTTATTGTCAGCAAAAAGGGATCACTTTTTCTGAGTAAACAAAGACACTTTATTTAATAATGCTGCCTTCCAGTAAAACTACTCTCTTTTCTTAAACCAATTTTGTTTAAAATATATTACGTGGAACTTTTATTTTGTGCCATTATATGAAAGAGTTACAGAATCCCCATACAAATGTTTCAGAGTTGGCGCAAATATTTTTGACATTCGTTAAACTTTCGAGGGACAATATCTTTTTTAGAAACAGTTTCAAGCACCGTTTGCATAAACGGTGTCGGTGTCGTTTAGTACTAGAAGAGTTTTTCATGTGTTCTTTGCGACTTAAAGGCTTTTGATCACTGGAAATTTTATTCAAAATATATATATATTGCTGAAATGATACCAGCAATTTGAAGAAATCCAGCAGTTCCTATTTCTAGTGCCTATTTCTGTATTACCCAGTTTAAAAGAAATCAAACGTTTTAAAAAGATTAAAACGTAATAATACTTTGCTTGTTGCAGTAGTAATGTAATTTGCTCATCCAATTCTAGGTTACATGCCATTATTATAACAGGATTCTGAAATAAATATTCGTAAAATAACTCAAAATTCAAGGAAAATATAAACATAATAAACTAAAAACATTAAAAAACGTAAGGTGCTGCTATTTCTCACAAATAAAGTCAACTAATCCCACAAAAGCCATGACCACTAGAAAGCTGTTCACAATGGCGTTTTCTCATAACAAACGTATACATACGTCTGATAGGCGTACGTTATCGTTCTGGGGTTAAAAGAGTGATAAAATCGTAACTTCATAAGGCACGAAAAACCGAGTTATTATCTGTAAATCAAGATTTTTAACGTGTTTGGCAAATTTTAAAAATAGGTTCTAGACAATTCCTAATAAAACAACAGCATTTCTCAAGTTTTTTGCCGCATATTTGTGTTATTGATTTGCTTTACTAAACAATACATGTGTATGCTATTTACCTTCTCACAACTGTTATTTCTATTGAAATACAAAAAGCGATTATAAAATTGTAATAAAAATAAATAAGAATAAATTGTCAAAAAATGGCAACAACTCATAAATCAACAAATAATATGCAAATAGAATTAGTTTTAATAATAATTAATATAATGGGGACAACAACAGCAGCAGAAGCAATAATAATTATAATACCAAAAACAACGACAACGACAACGACAACGACAACAACAGCAATTGCAACGATATCAACATCAATGACACTAAAAATTTATTTAATAAAAATAATAAAATTATTTACAACATCCTTTGCAATTAATCCAAAATAGGCAGCCAACTTACATTATATATTAGCATGTTTGTAAGTGCGCATATACGGGTTAAAAAAACAAACCAGGAGGGATTTCATTAATTGAAAATCTCATTAGTGAACAAAAAAAATAAATAAATTCTAAAAATCATAATAAATTGGAAATAATCAAAAAATGTTGTAAACTTATTATAAATTCACTTTGGTGCTCCTTTAATAAATGGATGAAAGCTAGGATTAAGAAAATCAATTTAATATCTGGGCTAAAATACTATATTATGTGTGTCGATGTTTGCAACAACATCGAACTTAAGTTCAGACCCATCGTTAATTGACTTTTTGAAATAATTGGTAAAATTAATTATTTTACTGTTTGATAATTCGAAGATATTCCATGTATTCAGCGCAGCAAGTTTCAATGCAATACTCTTTCGGATGCATTTTAGAGTATTCTTATTGCATCTGGTGTTCATAGAGACAATTGAACCGATTTGAGCGATTTATTCTTATACGTGTAGCAATGCCTCAAAATGATGTAGAAATTTATTCGATTTGATCTCCATGGGGAACATTTATTGTAAAAGAGCCGTAATTTTGTGTTTTCAGTGAACACGCATCATCATCGTGTTAAAGATGGCGAACGGGTGAAACCGTTAATTACAAATCGCTACCGACAAAAAATGATCAATTTGTTAATCTCATTTTTTAAAAGATATCTATTGCATGCTACTCAGATGAGCCGTTGTTGGAATTTTCGGCAACTGCAGCAAAAAAAGTTTTTTTTTTCAAAACTAGGTACTTTCACTTTATTAGGTATAAAATAAGTATTTACCCATCGATTTTCATGAATCATGGCTTATTTTATATCTATTATAAGCAGCTTTATGCATAAATAGCACAACTGGTTAATTTTTGCTGCATTTTTTTTGTGAATTTTTAGAAATTAAAAATTTCATAATTTAAAAAAATTATTTTTTTTTTTGTAAAATGTTTCTCAATAACTCCAAAAATACTGGTTATATTAAAAATGATGTCAGAATGTCTTGAAGCAGGTATAAATTTTTTAACATGTGAATCGAATATGTCATTTCAGAGTTATCATAAGATGTGCGAGGGAGGCAGCCTCTTGAAAAATATCACATTTTAGAAAAAACATTCTAAAAATAAACGTCCATGGAATCTGATAGGCTGATGATTTTTGAAGTTAGGCGACAATAACGCATCAAGAAAATATAGTCGTTATTAAAGGTATATTTGCTGGTTGCATAGTGTTGTAAGCGAAAACAGTTTTTAAAAGATCTTTCTAGGCAGCTATGATAACATATTTGATCTATTTTTCTTCCCTTTATGCTTCCTTTCATACAAAACATATGAAGGTACAATTGTACCTTATTAATCAGTCAACTAGGCCTTAATAAACCAGTAAGACATTGATTTTTACTGATATTTTAAAAATTTTATCGCAATCAAAACTTCAGAGCAGTCACGGAACCATAGATATGTATTATTTATTGAAAAAAAGTTATTGCAATTTAAAAACGAAAAACTTTAAATAGTTAAGGCATTCCGTACTATACATTGAAAGAATATTTAAATCAAGATGATAAACCGTTTAATGGTCTAAGCATTCCGTCACATATATAAGGAACGGAATGAGATGTTCAATTGCGTTTCCAAACGAGTTATACCAGAAAATGTAGACGCTGTTATGGCGACGACATCAAAGAGTCATGCGAAATTGCCCAGACTTGAGAGCAAAAGAGATTTCAAACAATAATTTTCAAGTTTTTTTTTTACTATTAAGTTGTATTAAAAAAGAAAATAAATTTCAAAACAAAACCAACAGCCATTTCGCTGATTGTTTCATGTAAAGTGCCAAAAATAGTGATTTTTTTTAAATTTTTGTATGAGGACCATTCAGGGAGGTTCCAGGGGGTGTGACACTAGTAAGAGTGACCCTCCAACGTTAGTTGGGATCGGTCATACGTTTAGATCCGATTGGGGCCCTTTAAATGGGTCAAAGTGGGATATTTCAAAATTTAACTTTGGGTCAAAATAAGGAACATCAGAAATCATTTTAGAGGTATGGTTCCTTGGGTAAAGTTTCTTATTTTGATCCACAGAATACGATTTTCCTTTTCACTAGGGCGATTTTTTGCGTACCTACAAATCGACCCGCTCTAATAATTACCATTATTGGTATCTGAATGAATTCTTTTTTATTATTAAGAATATAAACATTTTAATATTTTGTGTAAAAATTTAAGTATTATACGGTGGGATAAAAATGAATAATGTTGAAATACCTAGCAAGTGATACTACTTTTATGATAGGCGCTGTCGAGTAGAACAAGCATCAGTTTTTGAATTTTCGAAACAGCTCCAAAATCTCGAGTTTCGCGTAAAAAAATGGTTCTTCGGACCTTCATCCACTTATAAGCTGATAACTTAGCTGAATTTTACACGGAAAGACGAGAAACAGACCTTTGAAATGATATATAGCTGCTTAAATGTCCTTGAAGAATCTGGGGTATTTCTCAAGCAAACACATTTTTATCCAAATTTTTCCACATTTTTCAAGTTAAGATGTGTTTTTGCGCACTATTTTATATAGGAACCGTACTATTGTTGAATTAATTAAGAAATTACATTAAGTTGTGAATAAATGATATCGCGCTACCATGCGATGATTACAATTTTTTTTTTAACCAAATTGAAAAAGCTGGAATTGGCTGACATGTGTTTTCAATAAGATGGTGCCACATGCCACGCATACGAAATAATGGCCCAATTGAGAGGCGAGTTCGGTGAACAATTTATTTAACTTTACGGTTAGACGATGGGCGGCCTAGATCGTGCGATTTACCCCTTTAGACTATTTCTTATGGGGCTATGTTAAGGCTCATACCGTGGAAGCCAATATTGAAGAATTTATTCGTAAGATACTGGCCGATATGTTGGAGAGAGTATGCCAACATCGGATTCAGCGTATTAACAATTTGTAGCGTAGCCGCGGTCAATATTTACGTGAAATCATCTTTAAATATTGAATTATATAAATCGTTCTATTGACTCAAATACAGTTTTCATATATACATTTCTCT
Organism: Wohlfahrtia magnifica; assembly: GCA_023159175.1. Lineage (NCBI taxonomy): Eukaryota > Metazoa > Arthropoda > Insecta > Diptera > Sarcophagidae > Wohlfahrtia > Wohlfahrtia magnifica. Next base: position 2,399,998 of record JAKWBJ010000061.1, read on the forward strand.
AAATTGAATGTGTTATTTTAAATCAAATCCGAATGCTCTTAAAAAATCGCCCGATATTTATTATTATAAATTGAATATAGAGAAGTAGTCGAAGAATATGTTCAGCATTTTATTCAGCGGATTAATACCTTTAAAAAAAAAGATTTTTTTTAAATCTGCGATGAATAATTTTTCGAGTTTTGTCTATAGAACAACGTACCGTGCTGCGGTTTATTAAAGTGAATTGTGCATTATGTTTCATATGTGTAAGTAATGCATTTTATAACGTACTCTTTCCACTTTGTACACTTCTTGGATCGTAACTTTGACCTAAATCAGCAATTAAATCAGCAATCAAATATCACGAAATGTAAACATTTTATCGGATTTCGCACGTGATGAAAAAGAGTTTCATAGTTATCGGATTGATGGTCGGAATTAATGGCAAATTATTGGGTATCCACAACTTATCCAAATACCAAAACTTGAACTTAGTTCATCTGCTCCGAAAGTCTTAAATATATAGTTTTTAGCGGCTATATTTTTTAATGTATAATTTTGTAATTTTTTCAAAGAAATGTTTATTTTCTATGTGATTTGTATGAAGGTTACTCACGTAGGTGTAAAAAACTTTAAATTTTTTAATAATTAATTTGAAAAAATAAATAATAAAAAATAAACAATATTTTTGTAAAATAGTGGTTACGTTTTTGTCGTCAAATATTTACTAAATGTGACCGTTCCTCAACGATGCTATCATGTGTGATATTTCATCAGGTAATTGTTCGCAGTGGCTTTGCTGAGTTGCTTGCATCCGAAATCCTCAGTTTTCAATGACTCTGGCGCATAAACTAGGCCTAATTTGAACAATGTTATGTTGAATTTGAGAGGCACTATTATTTGTAGCTTGTTGGTATAAACTGAGACTTAAGAAAACTCGACAAGAAGAAGTCTAACGGGCTTAAATAGTACGATCTCGGTAGCTAGTTCATATCACTTTCATGTGAGATGACCATACCCTCAATCGTTCATGCAAGACGACATGAGCTGTGTGAAATGTAAAGTCATTCTGCGTTGTCAAAGGAATATGAACCGATGGTTCATCGGTGAACACGCCTTTCTAACTAAAAGAGCTCGTCACGTGGCCCGAACAGAGCACTCAACCAATTTTATCATTTGCACGTGTAGTTCAATGTTGTATAAGTCCATTTTGATTTGACAAAACAAAATAAATTATTGACATCAAATTCGACAAATATAGTACCAACTATATTATTTTCGCCTTTTATAATTTTGTACAAAACGTGGATCAGCAGCAATACACCAGAGATCAAAGAATAATCAAAACTCAAAGAATAAACAAAACTAAGGTGTGTCTGCTTCAATGGGATTTTGGCTATAGTTCCTTTTTGCAAAACAATTAGATCATCAGAATGGGAAATCAGAAAAAAAAAATTTCATTCCTTATTTATTCCTGATTATAAGCTTGTGCTTCTATAGCGTGGATGGAAATATAACCTCTGCTTGGATGGGATAATAAAATTTTTAAGTTCTTATAAGAAAATCATAAATGTTTATGCATTCCTTTAAATTTCAAAATAAATATGATTTATTTCGATTTACTTACCTTTAATTAAATTTTACTCTATAAGTTTCACATTAAGTGCATTCGTCATAAATTTAATTTATGAGAACGAATCAAAATTTATGTTTCACTTGAACCAGAGATTTATGTTATAATGGACTTAAAGCACATTAAAATTTAAACCTCAAATGACTTAAGAATTATTTGAACTAAATGAAATTTATAATCTAAAGTAAAAAAGTCCTAAGAAACAAATTGTTTCATACAGAGCCGTAATTAAGTCAAATTTTATTTTTCAAAAATATTTGTTTAAAAAATATTCTGTAATATATAAGCACAAAAAGCCTCTTTAATCCATCAATAGGTTAAATCTACATTAGCTTTTAAAGCAACACATACAACAAATATCTAAAAGCCTTTATACCTGCATACAACAACATACATACATACATTTGTGTGTACAATTGTTGCACTCCTGCATGGCTGGTTAAATTCTTGTGTCTTGTCAGTCATTCGCAAATATTTGCCTCATAAACTGACAGATTTATGTGACAGGCTATTGGACAGATGTTGGCTTCATTAGTGTTTCACTTCAATTTAATATCACACACTTCAAACAGTCACACAAACCTGCTGAATAACATTTGTTTTTAAAGAATTTTTAACAATTTATGGCGTTTGATTTTTTAACGAAAACCACATTCTTATTAAAAAAAAAATTATTATAACTTTTTTTGGTTAAAAAAGTTTTTTCTCATTTGGTTTATTAAATTCAATTAATAATTTTAACAACAAAATATGTACATATTGTTAATTTAACAAAAATATGCACAATTTGAGGATTTTATAAATGACAGCTGTCATTTATTTGAAGCAGAATAAATACTTACGCACTCTCACGCATTCATTAATACAATAAAATTTAAAACAAAAACAAGAAAGAACATTCTAGTAAGTCGTCTTCGTTTTTGTTAACACCCTACAATGCCATTACTTAAATTTAAAGGTGAAACTTCAACCTGTTGTTAGAGGTGTGGTGACTATTTATGAAGCATATTTTTAAAATTTTTATATTAAACCATTTTTCTAGGAATTCGACCGATTAGTAATTGCATAAGTTTTGCCAAATCATCTTTATCAGTGTTAGAAAAGCAATATAGAAAAATTAATTTCAAAAAAGTAGTGATTTTTTAAATTTTGTTAATTGTTTATATGAAATCAAAATCTAAATATGATTCCAAATGTGGTAAATAATTCGGGTATTAAAGGATTGGATAAAAATTTTATTTATGCCGAATATGTGTGGCAAAGTAATAATAAAAAAATTGTTGTTATAATAACGACCTTGAAGAATGTAAACACTGGCGCGGAGTAAACATCCTGAACACCATATAGAGAATCATAGCCACTATCATCTTGCAAAAGTTCTAACCTCTCTATGCTATCATAAGGCAAAAATACAACCAGGCTTTCGCGATGAGAGATCCTGCGTAGATCACGTGTAACATTGCGAATAATAAACCAGCAAATGAGCACAACACCACCATTTTCCCTAGATCTTAAAAGAGCATTTGACACTATTGCAAAAGACAAGATTTGGAAAGCTCTACAGCGCAAAAGCATAATAATAGACATCACCAATGGTGAAAACAAAGTGCTATACAAAAACCAAACTTCTTGGGCATTTAAAATCGACTTGGGAGTACGTCAAGAGTGTATTCTACCGCTCTCTCATTTTTGCTTATCTTGGGCGATATCATGGCAGCTCCAAATGGTATTCGATGAACCCCCTTCAAGATAATTGATTTTGATAACGTAAATTACATTTATCATATAGTTTGCAACATCTGGATAATAAAGTAAGAAACGTTGCATACAAATGATTCTAAAGTCGGCCTTTGCATTTCAATAGGGCTGTTGAGAATGGATATAAAAAAAATCGAGTCTTACTCTCAATATCAATTGAAGATGTACATCATCATCGTTCTGCTACATCATGAAAGACAATAGCGCATATAAGGACGTAAATGCAAGCATCAATAAAGCCCGTGAGGCAGTGTACTCCTTGAGAGTGGTTGGATTCTAAAACACAAGTCTACAACACGTGTGTTAAACCCATACTCCTATACGGTTGCGAAACCTGTGGCCATTGTTACCAAATGTGCAGATTTATCAGTATTTTGTAGTTTTTTGAAGCATTGAGCAGTTTTAAAGACTTTTGTTTAATGTTCTGTTAATGTTAATGGTACAGATTTTGTAGTTTTTAGCACTTTAGTTTTTTGCTTTCAATTTTACTATTTTAATTACAATTTATAAAGTAGTAATTTCATCCCATCTTCTTGGTAAGGTTAACTTGTATCTTTTTTAATGCTCCAGTTTAGTTTTTTTTTTCGCGTTAGATAATAGGGTGACATTACATACCACGTAAATAAAACTTTTAGAATATCACTCCTTCATACATACTTGGATTTACGAGAAAATACAAGCATTAAATCATATATCTAAACATTTCATCTGCCCGATGACCAGTTCTTTGGTACAATAATGTTTCTTTGCATAGACATATATTTATATATTTTTTCCTACCAGACATTTCCTTTAAAATTTTTGTGTGTTGCCTAATAATGTCAAAGTCAATTTTTGTCAAAGTTAGGTACCTGCCTTTATGGGTTATTTTATATTCTAAGAAATTTTTTTATAACTTTTTGGAAATAAAAGAAAAATACATTTTCAACTAATTTTGCACGAAATAATTTGTTCGGTAATTTTGGTCAGAGTTAGGTACCTGCATTTACTTTTGAATAAAATAGCAATAGCTAACCGATTTGCATGATTTAAAGCTTATTTTATTCTCAACATTTTAAGCTTTAACTTAAATGCTTAATATGTAAAATTCTCATTCTGAAAAATATATTTATTCATTCTGAAAAATATATTTATATTATTTAGAGCGAAAAAATTGCCACTCGCTCAAAAAAATTTGAGCTCGATGGAGAAAACTGCAAACGGATTTGAGCTCAGCGCATCAAAATCATTATAGTCCATACAATTTTATTTAAACGTCAAAAAATGTTTGTTTTTTTAGACCAATGTAATCAGTCTCAGTGAATATGTGAACGAATAACAGGGTATCGAAGCTATTGAATATCGCTAGGAAAATTGTATTGAGCTAACAGGAAAGTGTGTTGAGAAATAAAGAATGTTTTCCTCAAATACGTAGTCTTTTCTTTGGTATATTTATTTAGAAACGATAAGAATATCAAGTAAAAGGACGACATGCTATATAACTGAAGGGGAGAAAATAAAACCGCAGTAAGGCTATCCACTATTTCTACTCAGTGCTTTGAAAGGTTACTTAAAGCCACAAAATGGGAGTGTAGTACATAGAAACAGTAGATGACAGATTGCTTCCTTATATACAAATACCGTAATTATCTTTACATTTTCTCCTGTATTAATTAAGGTCACTGTTGCACAAAGAGAAAATAATTGTAATCCCGCCTATCTCAAAGCCAAATAATCTTCGCCACTTCAAAGGTAGTCTTAATAATTCGACATTGCCCGGATAGCTATATGTCTGTATGTTATAAATGGGATATAAAATCCATTTTTTTCCGATTCTATCCATTTTTAACCACCTGACTGGCTTCATAAAGATAATCCTAAGACGATCTTTGATCTCTCCTGCTGATATATTTTTAGAGATGTACGATAATAAGTATTATCTTTATGCCATGGCCACTATTCCTGAGAAGTTAGTTTTTTATTTTAATGTGCTACTTGAAAATGAAAAGTAGCATATAGAAAATTTGAAACTCTATCTTTGATAGTTCCCAAAATATACCATAATAACTACGTGTTTTGTAGGAATGGGCTATAAACCAAAAGTGCTCGTTTTAAGCCTTATTAAACTCCTAAAAGTACAACTTTTGAAAACGTTCGTTTGTAAAAGACATTGTAGAGGATGACGAGTGTTAGCAAGCAAATAATTATCTTTAAGAAGAAAAAATACGTGCCATTTACTCATAAACAATTTAAGATATTTCTCATATGACTTAATTTGGCCTGTTTTCTCCCGTTAAAAATTTTGAATAATTTTGACTTTCATTACCTAGATCTATATGTGTTTCAAATTTTGAAAAAATTCGCAATGTTAAAAATATTTAAATAGGAGCTGGAAGCTATTCCAATTTCATATGATCTTATTTTGACTATACGCAGTCTCCTAACATTTGAAAATTAGCATATTATTCGTTTTAAAGGGTGATCCTGTGTAGCTGTGACAGTTTGTTTTTGGTTCCAGAATTATTCTCCTGTTTAGGTCTTATAAACATTATTTTAAATACAATCGATATACGCTTTCTGGTTTCAGCGCTGTAAAGTACAAAAAAACTTATAATTAAATTGTTATAATAAGAGAAGAAAAAAAAGAAAAAAAAAACATCAAAAGAAAAAAAGTAAGCCGTTGCATGTTATTGTCATTTACTCGTTTAATATAACTGAGAGAATTTAATTTATATTTAATTTTTTTATTTTTATTTTTATTTTTATTTTTAAATCCCTGTCATAAATAACATGTCATATCAATTTTAAAATTATTTGTCAAACTGTACTTGTGTGACATTAAAATTTATGACAATTGCAACAAAACTGACGATGAATGACAGTAATATGCCATCGTCATCATCATCATTATCGTCGTTGCCGTTGTCGTTGTCGTTGTCGTCATCGTCATCGTCATTATTATTATCATGCCAACAACCAGCAAACCATTAAAACATTCATTTTAACCATCTTCCAACAAAATATCGAAAAACTCACACTTTTTAGCCAACAATGTGGTTATGCATGTTTACAAGGATTGTGGGGGAAAGTACATATTCAGCCCCAGTCCGGGTGTTGTTGTGGGTAGTAATGGTGCAATAGTTAATGCAACACTGTGTCAAACAATACAATATTTTAAACTCGTACAACTGACAAGTATTTGATAATTTTAGACTGGATGGCATATTTTATGATTTGCTTACATATTCTTACAAACATATGTATGTATGTATATATTTATAATGAATATAAATATAAATGAATATGGAATACATACTATGTACATGAGGGTGTTTCACAGTGTAAAGACAAATACGCACCACCCTTTATTAAATATTTTTAATCTTTTATTATAAAATGTGCGTATTCCCCGATACGTCGACAAACATTATGCAGCATAATAAATGAAATTGTTAATGACCTCATGAATGCATTTGAAATGACAGACATTTCCTCAAATTGTAAATGTGTTGAGTATGTAAAATTGGAATAATCGATTAATCGAATAAATTATAAAACACAATTTGTTTGTCTTCAACGATAACAGAGCAGTTTAATTGATTTTTAATGCACAGCACTACTACTAATAAAGTAAAGCCTGAAAACCCTATGTAATCATTTCTGCAGAAGCTGCAATAATCAAATAAAGGATTTACGTGAGATTTACATCGCCCCGCCATTTTCTTCTACTTCCTTTTTCCACGTTGATATATAACTGATCATATTTTAACCGTTTGAGTCTTAAAAATTAAAAAAAAAACACAAAAATATGCAGAAGTGAATAATATATTTATTTGGGGTGATAAGGGTGATGATAATACCTGTCATTTATTTTTTTTAAAAATGATTTCATGTTAATGTAGCACACAGCTATGCCGTGGGTTTTCTACCTATGAGGAATTGTGGCTAGATTGTCCCTTGTGCATGACGGATTTCACAAATCCCACAAAAAATGGTGTAGTCAAATCGCATGATCTTAACGGCCAATGAACTGCTCTCAAATGTGGGATTAATTGCTCACCAAACTCGTCTCTCAATAGGTTCATGATATTATGTGCCGTGTGGCATGTGTGGGGATGCAATACCGTTCATAACAACATCAATGTTTTTATATATGTCAAAGGTTGGTTTTATCTTGCAGACATCTGTGTATTAGTGAGTTCTAACGGACAATGTCATCGAGAATCTCTAGTGATATATTCGTTAAAAGGATAGCAGACAAAACCATGCATATTTAAGTAAGTAGTCGACTAATAACCGACAATGTCGCTAAATTTTAGTGTTTTTTATTATGATTACATTCAATGACGTTGTCATACATAACTCTCTTCATTTGTGTCATTGTAAAGAGTATTTACCAAAGTCATTGTAAGGAGGATTTATCGCCGATACATCAAAGCAATGTTTGTATCCCTAAGCATGTGGCACCGTCTTGTTAAATAGATATCGCAACCAAGTCCAATTCTTCCATTGACTGTAACCTTGCTTTTTTCATCATCAATGTTGCTGCTGGTCCCCGTACAACACCAAATGGTGCACTTATCAGAGTGCGTTGGCATCTCTTGAATTGCCACTGTCTGCATTTCATACCAAATTCGGTAATAGAAAAATAGATCATCATCCAACTTTCCTAAGGCATATTCTCGTTGGCTTATATCACCTCGCCTCAATTCCTGCACCAGCTGTATTTTGTATGATTTTAGACCGAGATCTTTAAGCAAACTCTTTAATGTGGCGAATAATAGAAGCTTAATTGTTGACAATGGCGACAAATTTAGATTTTGCGATTTTCATTGACACTGGCTGAAACAACACCAATAATTACGCGCTCTTCGCATACGGATTACTGTATAAATCTCCATTAAAATAGAACTTGTGCGATATTTAATCACAACAGCTTCGTTAGCCAGTTCGGTCATTGTCGACCAATGATGACTACAAAATGGACATAATTTATGAAACACATTTCTTACACAGCACGAATTTTGATAATAAAATTTAATGATTTGCAATCGTTGTTCATTTGTTAGCCTATTTATGGTGAAATGACAAACCTTACTGAGAATTTTTGGCATTGCCACATGCCACGAACCTTTTTAGTACACTAAAAAATTTATACTCAAAAAACAAACAAATTATTCTTAGCTGGGTGATGAGATATTTTGGGAAGTCTTGACAAATTAACTATTTTGATGAAATCAAAGATCGAGAAAAATGCTTAACTTTTTTAACGCCATAGTTGCAACACAACTATCCAACCTTATGGGCAACAATGTGTTTAATTAGTAGTAATATACCATAACGCCATAACCGACTAATTCGATTTTGATCGTCTCGACTTTAACGTTATGTTAAGTAACGTCTAATTAAGCCATATGACAAGCACTGTTTTAAGGTTCAACTAGACGTGACTTAACATGTCGTCAAAACTGTAACCGTAGTTAGGACGAACAAAATTAAATTGTTCGGTTGGGATTATGGTATAGAGCAGTGCCGGTGCGGCGTAAATTGATTCTATTTCTCTCACACCTATATGTGCTCGTAAGAATAAACAATTAATCTTTTTAAAATACTCAGCGAAATGTTTGAATGCGTATGAGTATAAGAATAGATGAATCATAATTCGAAATTCCTCACTTTTTCAATATGCCTTGCTAATCTCTGATACGAATACTTGTAAACACTACTTTTATTCACCATCAACTGTCATATAGTAAAGCAGGGTTACCTGTTAAAGGCACTTGATTCTACTATTGTACTTCTATTACCGTTACTCTTATTATTATTATCGTATTATTGTTGTTATTGCCATTTATTTAATATGTTATTTTATTGTTATAATGTAGACAATTATGTAAATTGGGCATTACTGTGTAATTACTTCAACTGTTGTGTTACGATATTTTGCGATATGCGTGTTAAAATGCTTTAAAACATTGAACGCATGTTTATTAGGGTCATTCAAAGTGAATCATATACTTTTGCAAAATAAATATTTAATTTGCTTACGTTAGAATATAGTAATTCATATGATGCCTCAAAACTAAGTTCAATGGAAATAACTATTTATTATCTCTATATGATATATTCAAGAATTTCAAGAAATTTTACAACTTTTATGATATATATTCTCTATTCAATGCTTAAATTATGAACCGATTTTTTCCAACGTCGATGCAGTCTTAAGTGGGCAAAGTTTTTTCAGTTTTTATTTCACTCTAAAGCTTACACAATAATTTAATAACTCTTATTGGTTTTGGGGTAAAGTTTCAGATTAAAATCAATATGTACTGATTTTTCTTCAACTTTTGTACACTCACCAAATACTTTCATTGTCTTATCTAAGTTCAGTTTTGTGTTTTAAAATTCAGGTTCGTAATCCAGAAAGATTGTAAAAGTTTGAAGCTATCTATAGCTTAAAACATGTCCACGCATTCTTGTTACATTTTTAACCGGATTGCTTTATAATACGGTATTGTTGGGGGTCAACCAAAAATCATCTTTTATGTTTATTTGATGTACAAATGGTTGTATTTGGTACATTTTTATCGTGCGGAACTTCTTGCATGAACTGAATTCTAGAACTTTGCAATTTATTTCCTTATCTTTGATGAATTTGAGGAAAAAAAAAATAAAAAAAATATTTTTTAAGCTTTATTGGCTTTGGTTGCTTCCCAAGTTTAAACCTAATAAAACTTTATCCAGACAACATACACAGCGATTCCACAAACATATTATAAATTGAAGAAGAAAGAAATGGCCACCTATTGGATGTCCTCGGGTACCTGTCCTTAATTCCGATATACAAGATTTAATAACATTAGTGTTAAAATATGGTTTTGTCCACGACTGGCGCGTACAATCTGGAACAATGATTTTCACAAACTTTTCACAGCATATACGGCCATGTTTCGCCAATAACTCTTCGAATGTTGGCTTCCGGTGTTCAATTGTTCCTAGTTTATCGACAAGTGACTTTACATAACCCAAAAAAAAAGATATTAATAATTTCAAATTTCAATGGGACAAAATAGCACTACCTTGGTGGCCAATTAATTGGATTATTATGTGAAATTACTCTCTCTTGAAAATTTTCTTTGAGTAAATCAATTGTAGTCCGCGCTGTGTGGCATGTGGCTCCGTCCTGATGGAACCGTTCACCATTGACAGTAACATTCTAACCATCGTCGTTTTGCAAGATATATGGACCAAAGACCCCACCAGCCTGTAAAGTACACCAAACAGTAATTTTCGGTGGGTATAGAGGTGTTTAGACAAAAGCTTGTGGATTACCTTCTCTACAAATGCGACATTTCTGCTTATTTACCTTCCCATTCAACCAAAATTTTGGTAATTCATAGAAATTTAACCCATTCACCAAATTGGTGGATGCTGTGAGTCTTATTCATAATAAAATGTCAAACCAAACTAAACATAAAGCTTTCATCAGCTGTTAAGCCGGATGTCGAATGAAGCAGTGTTGCCAATTCAAAGTTATAAACCTTTAAAAAACACCCAATACTACAGTTTCCATATGGCAGTACAAGCTCTTCCATAACTCTTTGGCAGTCAAAACCGATTTAGTTATTTATTTCTCTGCTGTCACATAATCGCTAAGATTTTAATCCTTACTAGTCTGGTTTACTCGGCATATATTGGCTAAAAGAACACATACACGTAAAGGACCAAGCTAGTCATCGAAACAGAGAAACCAGCTTTTGCATATGAAAGATTACAGTGAAGAGTAAATCTAGCAGTAAATCTAATAAAAATTGTATATGATAGATGGTTTATTTAATCAAAAATTTGCAAAAACTATACAAAATTTCCAAATATATAACGTTATAGTCAGTCAAAAAATAGTTTTTGAATTCTTTTGTCGCTTACGGCATTTTGGATTGTATGTGACAGCATGTCAAATAAAAGGCATGGAATTTAGTTGTGATATGTTAGATATTTCCTTTATTACATTTAGAAAATAAGTCATATACATATGCCATATGTATGTATATGTATATATTACACATTTCTTTGTAAGTTGGTTGTTTGTTTGTCGTTTAATTAGGCGTAAATGGCTAAACCGATTTTGATTAAAGTTGGAACACAGATAGATCTATCTAACAAAAGTGTTATAGGGTATTTTTTTGTCAAATTTAGACGTGGAAGAGGTTAGAATCGGAGAAAAACGGGCCAAATTTGGTCATATGAGAATTTTGTTTATTCGGCTTGTTTATGAGTCAATCATAAACTTTCGATTTTGTTGACATTTGGAGCTCCAGCTAACGAAACGGCAATAGGGTTCTTTTTTTCAAAATGGGATTTCGGAAACGTTAAAATCAGCGAAAAACGGTCAAAATAATGCATTTCCTTCTGCAATTAAAAATTTTTTCTTTTAAAGCAAATTTTTTTGTTTGCTAACATTAATGTGTTGTACAAAAGTATAAAAGTATATTTATCGCTGGAATGGTTGGCGTGGCACTCTGATCAAAAATGATAAATATCGTACATCTCAATAAATATATGAGCAAGAAGCGTCAAAATTCGTTTTTGCATTTTTTTTTTAATAAGGACAGATAATTGGTAAAACTAATGTAGGATTGGGAAAAAAGGAATTTATCTACCATTTATGTATAATACATATATATATATATATATATATATATATATATATATATATATATATATATATATATATATATATATAATTTCGCTATGTTAAAACAATCAATTGCAACGTATTTATTTATAGAAACTTAATTGCGGTGAATATCCCTAATGCCTAAGCTTACGACTTCAAGTCTAGCATTCGTTTGCTATGCATAGTGCGAACAAGCTAATATAATAAAATATTTATAATTTATTGATACAAATTTAATAATTTTATTTCACTAAAGTATTTAAATTGAATGCAGTTGTCAAATAGAAATACGAGTGTGCTTAGGCACTGTATCGATATAAAAATAGTTTCAATCTAAATGGAGCGAGTAACCATTTCAAAAAAAAGTGTGGTCAACACGCATTGATAGCAAAAATCATTTATTAACTCTGAGTTATTTATTTTCATTTTTGATTAAAAATTAGACCAATTTTAATGAAAATTATCAAAATTTTGATTAGTTTTGTGGACGATATACTGCGTATTGATAATTGTACCACTCGTAGACTTGGAGGTAAAACGACATGTTATTGTTACCAAGTCTAACGTATGAATGGATTACTGCTTCTGGTCTTTAAAATACTGCTTTTCACTTTAGAATGAATATCGATGACAACAACAAGTGGAACGTGGTAATGCATGGATTCAGTACCGAACTAAGTTTTGTACTGTAATGCTCCTAATGTGGTTTAAGTCATGGATTTTATGGTAGAGTGACATGTCTTAATCAATAAGTTTTTGCATATGGCAGGTTTAAGTAGGGCTGTCATTTATTATGTCTGCGGAGTGACGCTATGACTTTTTGGTAAATAACTTCATTTATTTACCAATTAATTAACACATTCAATTTTATTTCAGAAATAAAGACAACACATCAGGTACAATTCAAGAACAAAAGTAAAGTAAAAAACGTGACATCTCTTTATGTAAGTTAGTTTGGCATAGTCAGCTAAAACCGTAGTATTTTAATTTGGTTTTAGATTTTTATACAATACTCTCTTCATATAGTGTGATGCGCATCACTGTTGCGGGAGATGCGTTGAAAATAATTCGTCGGGCCATGACCGATTGAAAGTCAGTAGTGTGAAAAGGAAGGAAAGTTCTGTGCAATTATTTACTTCGAATTGATACTTATGTAAGTGCGCCGTTGCAGTTACATGCAAGTAGACAAGTGCAAGTACTTTACGAAGTATTTTATACACTTTTGTTTTGTATTAACCTTGGACTCACATTTTTATCCAAATATTCTATTCTATCAATCAAATGTTGTACGTCTCCAAACGTTTTTTCGAATTGTCATTTTCAACTACTACCACATTAATTTAACATAATTTACTTTATTTATTTACTTCTAATTACACCACTATTGCAAATTATGTTATAATTATTACGAGGTGAGTAACTAAGACCATATGCTCGGTGTAATGTTAGAGACCTGGGAATCGAACCCAGGAACTTAACTCTCCGCCAGGACATCCGAAAATTTAATGTAAGTTTAGGATATGCTCTATTTTTCTATCTATTTTAAAAAATATCTTAGTAAAGAAGAATAAGAGATACATACATATGTACGAGTAACATACTTATTAAAACAATAAAATATTTTGGAAATATGAGAAATACGTTATAATCATTTGACATGGCAAACAGTAATGTTTTCTTGTTGTTTGAGAATATTCACACACATATATATCGTAAACACGCGCAAGAAAATCTTACTCATCAAAATCCAAAGGCAAACAAAACACGCATCCTTTTGAAAGATTGTTTTTTTTTTTAATTAATTTTTTTCCTCTTTTTTTGTTTTTCGCAACAATCATATGATGATTATGAGTGAGCTGATTTGACTAACTGTTTGGGTGTGTGTGCGTATGCAAGTTTTGTCAAAGACTTAACCCACTAGACAAACGGCGGTGATAACTCACACTTAAATAAATGGAGAGAGAAGTGTAATTCTCTCCCATCCACTTCCAACATTATACTCGTATATCTAATACGAAATAGAAAGAAAACATAAAAACAGTGTGGTAGTATTCAAAAGCTAACATGCTCATACATATGCAAAACCAACAACTAAACTGTATGTTGTTGTTGCTTTCTCAAGGATCTTTAAAATGATAATGTTGGTAATAATAAATAAAGAATTTTTTTAAAGGCTTGATAGAGAGTCAAGCATGCTTGCTCAACATTTAGTTTGTGTACGTTAAGAGATACAAACTTGGTTACACGCATAGGTTGTGTGTGAAAGCAAAATGTTGGTCAAGCATGCTTGCCTGTCTATCAGCACTTTTACACTTTAAAAAAATGTGTGGAATACAAGACGAATAGTTTGAATTATGAATGATTACCTCCTTAGTATGCTTAAACGTTTAAAATTTAAACGTTTAAAATTTAAACGCATAAGCATATGAAGATGATTATCATCTAAACTTTAAATTGTCTGAGGTAATACAAATTTTAAATGATTTGGTGACTGAATCTTTTGATAATTTATTTGATTTTTAGCTCGTATATCTCAATCGTATTTAAAATTTCATTATAAAAGATTATACACAAAGTTTTTGATTATTTTTATTAACTATAATATATACAGACACATACCATATTGTGATAAAAACTGGACCACGATTATTCATTAGTATTATTAAGACGGTAAAGTAAAAAGATGTTAACAGCTGCCCAGTGTGCTTAATTTAAAAAAATCGTTTTTTATGCGTAGTTAAGTAATCGAAACACAGTGACACTGTTTCCGTGACTTTCTGTTTTAGCATGGGTTTAAATTTCAATGTAACACAGCCTTGATTAACTGTTTTCTTTTATTGAACTATAATTTAATTTTAAGCAGACAGTGTCCATTGGTTTCTTTTAAATGGCTACAAAACCAGGTCAGGTTATTAATTTTAACGAAGTGTAATGATTAAAAATTAGTTTTTTCTTAGAAGGCCTGATATTTAAAGTAGTTGTACTATTGGAATCGTACATCATGAGTTTTAGTGCCTTAGAAATAGTTTACTTGTTTCCGTTGAGGTTGCATTAACCTGAAATAACCCACAGTTACAATAGTAACGCAAAATAATACTACATTCACACGTTTAGATCCAAAACAACATAACAAATATAAAAAAGAAAAACGTTATTTAATACAAATATTTGTGGTTTCCCGAAATATAATGCTTTTGGCATTCTGGGAGGTGACAAAAAAACAACGTTAAAAATTCTAGGTTTCGATATAACACGTCAGTAAGCGTCGCAATAAAAATTTATTTTTCTAAAAATTTTTATAATAAAATATGCTCAAAAATATTTTCAGTTTCATAAAAAACATGTACTCTAGGCGACCCATAGTTACCATACGGGATCGCTAGTTTTGCGCGTTTTTTACTAAAGTGTTGTAAAGTACTGAGAAACGGACTTCACCTTCGTGCTCAGAAGGACGAAATATATAAGTACACATCTTTTCAAGAAAATATGAGACAAAAAAATTCTGGCCATTACCTGGTTAACACAATTGAAGCCCAACTACCGACCAGTTATAGTTGAGAAAATCCGTAAATTTATATTGAATGATTGGGAAGTACACGTGAGTGAAATGCCTTTATCAGTAGGCAAAGCAATGGGGCATGTACTTGAAATAGCCAACCGCGCGTTGTTTACACTCGACCATAAGCTTAACAATGTAACCACTTCAAAGGATTATTTATTAGATTTTAGCCGCAATCTGAATGAGCTTTTGCTCTGTTTTGAATCTATGGACAAACGATTTATTCATAGAGACTTACCCAGAGGTAAAAAACAAAAAGAATTAGTTGTGGTTTCGAGTGTTTAATGAACTTCCACTTCCACTTCTCTCCATACAATTTCATCTAAAAAAAGATGCCCCTCTAACCTCCCAGCCTTACTCTAGCGATGATGACAAACATCAGACGATTGATCAGAAGAACACGCCACCAATTGAGAAAATTACAATGCTAAGTAAGGATCACCTCTACCACTTAGCAATAACGGAGGATTAAGCATCTACTAAGCTTGAAAATGAACTTGATTAATGAAACTGAAACAAAGCAATGTAGAAAGTCACAAAGCATTTACTATCGTATTCCATCCAGGCCGTCACTAAGCCAAAAATCTAAGAATTCCTGTTCGAATTGTTATACAAACAGTTTATTTTCCATATTAAAGCACTTGCAACTCTTAAATATTTTCAATGGATAGCACAACGCATTATAGAGAGAATTCGTTCCTTAGTAGCACCGTTAGTTTTTCGAACGATCTTCCCAAGAAAGTTTATCCCCTCGCCTATGATATGGATAAGTACAAATTAAACGTCCATAAACACTACCCTCTCTATTCTCCCTTCCGCAACCTATTTTCCTAGTAGCAACACAATGCACTGCATGACTAGGGGTCATCCCCTGAGTCCTGGCCTTAAGCAAAAAAGAAAAACTATAGTAATCCCTACAGCGCTGCTGGAAGCCTTTGTGTTGTACCTGCTTTTTGCTTGACGTGGATAGATAAATAAGGCTTTCGTTACCGTCCTCTACACGTGCAAAATTCCATACATGTTTTAAAATGCTGGTTTGTTTTGACTACCAAGTTATTTAAACCAAATTAAGAGACTTCAACTCTAACCATTCTCACGATATACAAAAATCATTGTTTAATTTGTATGGGTGGTAGAATGCCCACTTAACCGATTTCGCCCACTTTTTAATCGTTGGTTTGTACTATCTAAGAAGTCATTTAGTCCTAATTCAGAATCATTCTAATCGTTTTCTAGATATACAAAAATAAAAATGTAATTTGTATGGGAACGACCTCGCCCATATTTCGACTGATGATGTGTATTAACTACTTATTTATTTAGACCAAATTTAGAACCTTCTACTACCACCGTTCCAAACATATACAAACAGCAGTATTTACTTTGTATGGGAGGTGCTACTCCCACTTATCCAATTCGGCCTAATTTTTGACTAATGATTTGCATTGTCCACACAGTTATTTTAGTCAAATTTAGGGACTCTAACCATTATCGTTTTAAATATATAGCATCACCCTATTGAACAATAGTGAAGCCACACATCAAATGAAAGCTTTCTGCATATGCTTTTTATATACAAAGTGTTAGAAATTTTTCCAAACGCACAGAAAGTTTAAATGCAGTAACGAATTTCACGACCACGTCTTAGGTCTTAAAAAATAAAATCAGTTGGCGCATCTCAGAGAACATCAATTACCACGTATTTTATAGTCCTCTTTTACATAAACATTGAAGATAGAAGATTTGAAGAAATGGCTTAGTGGTGAGAGATTTAGCTCAGGCATGGATGATATAATTGAAATCCTTGTTACACTGCGCGCATTTTATCTGCAATCGTATAATTTCTTTATATTCCATTTCTATACTCATCAATTTCTTTTAGTGTATCAAAGAAGGCAAAGTAAAAATATGCAAGTCAACACCACTACGACATGCCTTCCAGAATAAAGAAATAAAAAAACAAGAGGAAAAACGTTATAAATTTTAATATTTGAATTTAACATTGAGACTGAAACTGAAACTATCACTGGAAGTATCAGAAAGACTGTATGAAAGAAGAAAACTACAAGGAAATGCAGAAGAGTTTTTAAGTTGCAATTCATAGTTTTCGAGTTTAAATAAAAATAACAAGCAGCCGACAATAACAACAGGAACAACAAGAAACTAAGCAACTCTGCTAGAAACATTGATAGCAGAGAAGATGCTTGTGAAGAAGACGATAAAGACACTTAAGAAAGGCTGAGGCATTGAAGAGATGAAATTCAGTTGAATAGACGGATTTGCTGGAATGGTAAGGATACTTGAATGTGCAAGTGTGTCTATGAGTGTATGTGTATTTAAGATACTGGCATGTATTTGTCGTTCTCTGGTGCTGTCAGTCATTGTGTCGTGTTGGTGTCTTTCCATCTGTCTGTCACTTGCATGTCTTGACGTGACATTATTATACAGCCTGGTATGGGAAAATAAAGGCCCGCATATTTAAATTGTGTAGTACGGTGGTAATTAGAAATGAGATAAACTTGGTGCGCTTGAAAATAGGGGGTGGCTATGAACAATTTATTTATAGGATACGAATAAGCATTATAAAAATGGTTTTTAATATATTTTTACAAAAATGAAAATGCCTAATAATATGCACCAACATTTGTACATTTAAAGCTGTAAGCTTTATTATGGAATTTTTTTAATGGGTTTGATTCAAGCCTATGATCACCCTGTAAGTGCCGTAATTAGTTGAACAATGCTACCAATTTAATTTTGGGTAATAGGATTTTACATTTGAATTACTGTAGCTAAATAGAAGGTTTTATATTTAACTATAGCATTCAGAACTAATGCTAATTTTCTATAAAAGGCGGCGCGTTGTACTTAGTCAGTCAGACATAACTTAACAGTCAACGAGTAACGTCGTGCTATAGCGTTAGCAAAACTGTTGAGTAAATTTGTGCATTAAGTGGATGTTATATAAGTCGGAGAATGTATAATTTCAATTGTGGAAATAAAAAGACTGTATAAAGAAAAACAACAAATTCACGTAATTTATTTTATTTAATGCAATTTAAAAGAACTCAACAATTAAATGTTCACAATAAGCCTCTCTGGTTTTAATTGAAACCAGCAATAGCCTACTGCAAACGTCAAAAGTTTCGCAACCTTGTCAAAAGGGACTCCGAATTTATCAATTAATTTCTGTGTTTTATGTACAATGTGTTTTGTTCTCAGTAAATATGAAGAAATTTCTGTAATACTGGACGTACTGAGAGGCAATATTTATTTATTTTAATACTTTCGGTCTGTAGAATACTACAGTAGTCTGAAACTCATCTGATCCACAAGAAATCTAAGGCCCATATTTCTTCGACTCATCACTTTATATACATATATCCATCGCCTTATGGTTTTGTTATCCTAGATTCAGCATCTTAGTCAGTAGTTGTATAAAGTCCAAAAGCTAGTAGTTTGGTATCACCTCCCGAATATTAGTTGACCAATAAGAAATTATATTTATTCCGAATTTGTTTGACCAAAGATGAGGTGATTGATTAATTCTAACCCAATACTAGCTTCTTAATATTAGCTTAACGTTTCGTAGAAAGTAAGCGGTAACTTGCCGAGTGCAAACTCTTCCGCATTCTTCTTTTTAATCTCGTACTGACAGTAACCGATGGCAAGAGTTTCCGAACTCCTCTTGACTTCTTGAACCAGTTTAGAAATAATCAACGTTTCAGATAATACAGTACCAGATTCAAAGTACGATATCACAGATCCTACATTTGGTTTAGATTTAAAGTAGATTTTCGTCAATAAAGTTTTTTTTTTAAATTTGTTACGAAGACAATCATGTTTTATTTAAAGAGAGCAGACCTTTGTTTCACACCGCAGCTGGAAAATTTAATTTAAAATATAGCTTCCTTTTAAATTCAATCGCAATCTAGTAACAAATAATAAAAATAGTGTTGCGTAGACCGTAACTGCCCTTGATATACAAAAAACGCGAAATAATCAAACTGCAGTGTGATTTACTAACATGTTTTGATAATACTCGCATTGTTTTAAACAGTAAACAACAGAATTTTCGATTTTGCTATTCAGTAACTTTTATTTACGCTATTCGCTATAGTCAATGTCAGCTGTTGTCGTAAGCCAACGACAAAATTGTTCGTGTTGTGTATTCAAATGAAAAATCGTAAAATTATTGTAAAGCTTTTGTATTTTTTAATATATTTTTTTGGACTATGAAGCGACTTCTTTTGAGAAAAGCTGCTTATCTGCCACAAAATTAATTCGTTTTTTCTCTCTTCTTTGTGAAAATGCCATTGTCGACTACCGCTAATGTGTACTTAGTGAATCACATAATTGTTACTGCAAACAACAAGAATTTTTGACAACTTTTTCGAATGTCGTATAGCTAAGGTTATTGAAACGCGTTACTTACGTCGAATTTTTAAAATAGTTTTTTTTTACTAAGGGTATATTAATAAAATAGTTAGTATTGCAGAGAAAGAATGATATTCAAAAACTTAAGTCTTGAATTTTTGAACTTTAGATGACATACATACTTGAAAAAACATGAATTGTAAAATAAATAGTTAAGCAAAGTAAAACGTTCCCTTCTCCCGAGGTATTTACAAAAAAATATTTTTTTAACTAAATTTTCTTTTAATTAAAATTTGTTTCTTTATAAAAAATAAGTTTTTTAAGAACGAATATTCGCTTACATCCGCCTTCACTTGCAAGCGCTTAAATCTCCAACAATTTTTTTTATAAATTATATTTTAATGAACATCAATCTATTAATTTAAGGGAACATAATAACATTGACACATTGTCTAATTTGTCTGCTCTCTGTCCATCAGTTTATCAACTTGCAACATAGGAAAACATGAAAAAAAATTAACGGACAAGAAGAAAAGTAAAAAACAAAAAATGTAAAAACATGGGATGGACTGTAAACAGCCACATTTACACATACCCCCATACTCATAGACTTTCATAATGAAAAAATTAAAAAGGACATTAAACAATAAATAACGCACTCACTCGTCCATTTTTTTTTTTTTCATCCTTTTCCTATAATTTTTCTACACTCACTCTACAGAAAATTTTGAAGTGAAAATCTACGAAAAGTTGAAAACAAAGATGATGCACAATGACTTCCCATTAACACAACAAACAGATTTTTAATAAAATCATCATCGTCATCATCATTATTAACATGAAAAACAACAAAAATAGTTGGAAAAAACGAAAACGAAAAATGGTGAAGTAAAGTGTGAGAAGAAAGAAGGTGAATAAATGAATTCATCCTTAAATTTTATTGTTTATTTTTACAAAATTCTCTGTTATTTTTACGAAGTCATCAACATTCATAATTAAAATACAGTGGTTCGGAAGCACTTTCTTATGAAACTTATGCTTTAACACAGAGTTTAAGTTAAGAGGTTTTTTTTTTATTTAAAGTTACAAATACTATGTATACTATGTAGCTGTTGGCGTTAGTATTGTTATCTACGTTGACAGATAGGCTGCGATCAAGGCGCTGCGTCAGTTAGAGGTTGGTTTCATTATGCAGAAGAACCCTCACGACACGCCTGGATGTGTGCCGCGTCAAGCTGTGCTCGGTTCCTTGATACTGCGGCGTCTTTCGAAACAACATTGCCGATGAGCTGGCAAGAGACGGCCCCTCACTCGCGTTGTTCGTGGGCTTAGTGGACAAAAGTTCTCGCCGCAGATTAGAAGATGCATGGAGGGACTGGGAAGATAGTATGATTGCCAGGTTGCTTTGGCCTAAACTCGACCGTTCGATGATGGAGTGGATCCTGAATTTAAGAAGGAAATCTCTTATAATTTTGATAGATTTTTTAAATGGGCACTGCTCTTTAAGCGCAAGGATTAGGCTATAGTAGGAAAGGAAGTTCTAATTTCTTTCATGTTTGTGGCATTAAGAGGGAGACAGAGACTGAGGAAAATAACCTTTGTCTTTACTCGTCTCTTCAGTGGCGTAGATCAGGGTTTCTTTAGTAGTCTAAGTGAGGTTGCTTCTGCCAGAATCCCTGACTCTGAGGGTTTAATTTCGGGCATCTGCTGGCGGATTAGGTGATATCTGGTTTTAGAGTGTCATATTTTTCTCCTATGCTTAAGATCTCTTCCTCTATGTTTAGTATCTACCTCTTCTTCTCAGGGTCTTATCTTGTATTTGCTATCTTACATTTTCTCTCTCAAGTCTTCCACAACGGACCTACTTTTGATCTCTGGGTGGGATGCGTAAGCACAGCTTTTTAAATCTAACCTAACCTAGATTTAGAGTTTCTTTAACAAATAATAAAAATAGTGAAAACTAAACGTTATCTTAGGTATAGAGGAAAAAAATATAGCCCACAAAGTGTCAAAATATTAACCAAGACTTTGATCATGCTGACGGAAAAAGTGAGGCCAGGTGGCAAAAATCTATGTTAAAATCGTCAGCCAGTGCTAGGACAGGTTTGCTCACTACTACTACTTACTACTTACTTGCTACACAGTTCACTGGGTTCCAGTATCGCTTGAGCCTGATAATGAAATACTTCGCCATCACCTTGAATGACAAACGACATTTTAACACCACCCGGAGTTAAGGAATATAGATTTCAGAATCTTGATTGCCGCCTAACTATTGGTATAGATGCATATACTCCTACGTTTTTTTTCAGCTAGTGCTTATTTTGTGAATGGTAACACTTAGCTCATATCTGATTTGACAGATAATTAGTTGTATCCTTCCGCTGAACGAATATGGTTGTGTATACGCTTGAACAACGCTGGGAAATATTGCGACATTACTTTGAAAATCATGGTAATGTTGCAGAATGTGTGCGATATGTTCAGATGAAGCTTATTTTGATCTTGGCGGGTATGAAAACAAGCAAAATTGTCGCATTTGGGGTACAGAAAACCTGCACGAATACATTGAAAAGCCGATACACCCAAGACGAGTCACTGTTTGGTGCGGATTTTGGTCCAGAGGCATAACTAGACCATTTTTTCTTCGAAAATGAGCAAGCAGTGGCCGTCAATGGCGATCGTTATCGGGCCACTTTGAACGAATTTTTGTTCACAAAAATTGAAGAGGAGGATATTAGCAACATTTGGTTTCAACAGAACGGCGCTATATGCCACACAGCCGAGGCTACACTCGATGTTTTGCGCCCTATTTTTGAAGATCGCATTATCAGCCGCAGAGCTGATGTTGTTTGGCCACCTCGGTGCTGCGATTTGACACCGTTGGACTATTATTTGTGGGGTGCCGTCAAAGATAAGTGTTACGCCAACAAGCCAGAGACAATTGACGCTTTAAAGGACAATATTCGTGAAGCCATTGGTGAAATATAGCTGCACACAATCGATAATGTGCTTAAAAATTGGACCGATCGTGTAGGCAACTGCATGGCCAGCCGAGGCAGCTATTTGAATGAAATTATTTTCCATTATTAACCGGAAGGATTGTACTTTCAAATAAAAAAAAAAAAAATTTGGGAAAATATTTAGTAGTTTTTTTTATAGCATTTTCAAAACACAGAAATTTTATTTGGCGGACCCTTTATTTCTTGCAAGCCAATTAGTGACTTTCCAAATGACTTCATTTGCGGCGGAAAGGCACTGAAGTGATCTGGTAGTCTATACGAGAGAAAATACCACTCTATTACCATCTAAGAACCATCGGTGAAGAAACGCAAGCTTCTCCCAGTGACAGGATTCATGTACTTAGCAATTGGTAGCTGGAATTGTTAACCAGAGATCAAAATCGTAACAAAAATAAAATTTTCTCGAACGATTCTAATTTTTCGCCTTCATTTTCATTTTTAAAATGTAAGCAATTCACAAATGTTCTATGCGATTAGCACACCCATTGCGTTGCCAAATGATCGTAGTTCTCAAAATAGGAAAGAAGACACTGTTACTGTCAATAGCAGTAGAAATAGGACTGTGTTAGTCATCTTGGTGATGACAGTGCTCGACGAAGCTTATATATTTATTCATGTTTTATTTCTACTCTGTACGAGTCATGAAACACACCACCACCACCTTCAATACTGATTGAAGGAAAAGTTGTAGCAACACGCAGACAGTTCATTAATTTAGAATTAAGCGTGACATATCATGACGCCATAACCGTACAGTGCTGTCCTTGAGGTTGGTTCGTTACGTTACGGCTACGGCTTTAAGTCCAACTAAACCTTGAAGTTTTCAGTCTATGTTAAGATTTTTTCTGGAAAATAGATGGTAACATTCGAGTTACTATTGCTGAAACAGTGCTGTACCCATTGGACTGAAAACACAAAATAGACTTACCATTTAAATCTCTAGATACAAACGCATTGAAAGCTTCGAAATGTCATTACAGACTATAATTATCCATATCAAAACTCAATGTTAATTTTCTAGTTAAATTCGTCTTGAAGATTCAGATGTTTTTGGTCAATTCTCTTGGCTTTACCAAAAGCATCCAGTGCATTGTTTCAGTTTCATTTATCAGTTGATTTTCAAGCTAAGTAGGTGTTTGGACAAATGCAGCTCGACTCCATCTGATTATGCTATGGTAAAGATCCTGGCTAAGTTGTGGTGGTGGTGAGTCTTACTTAACATTATCATTTTCTCCAGTAGGTGACGTTGTTATTTCAAAAGCGCTTCATTTAGATGGATTTTTCTGGAGGGGGGAAGAAAATTAAACACTCTTTATTTGCGGTTAATTAAATTTTTGTTACATTTTCTGCTGGGTTTGAAGCTGGGTCGCTTGTGATGCATGCACTAAATTATGTTACCCTTCGATTCTGCTACACTTATTGGCTATTCATCTCCGCTGTTCTTTATGCGCATCCAAACACTGTTCATTTTTCATCGCTCTTGAGTTGTATCTTTCAACATATTTTTTGCACTTTTCTCATAAATATGTTTCAGAGTTTGATGAAACCTGAAACGACACAGAAAATTAATAAGAGGAAATGGTACGTTTTAAAATTTTTATTTTTTATTTTTTGCGTTTTTTCCAAAAGATATTTCTTTTTTTAATCTTACTTTTTGATCTCTATGCTCTTAAGATGAAGTGAATAAAAATAACGCGGACATTTTAATAAATATGAGTAATTAAATTTTATTGTTGTTGTTGTTTTTTTCTAACGAATTTGATTTTTTTTAACAAAATGACGAGATAATGGACTGAAAGCATTAAAATTTAAAATATGCTACTGGACAAAATTTAATTTCAAAAAAATAAACACTGATGTCAAATGTCTGCAACCATAAGGGTTATGTTTTTTTTAATAAGAAATAATGTTTAAGCAATTAATAGGTCATTGTTTTAAGTAAAGAAATAAAGTAAAAAGTCTTTCATTATGTTGTTATGTTGGTTAGGGACTAGATTTACAGCAATCTAAAGGATCTTTTGTGCAGTCCCATAAGTTCAAGAAATGCATCTTCCAGATTCAGAACATGATGCCCCAAGAACCGCTTCCTCTAGACTGAGATAGTTGTTCAAATTTTTCAACATAGGTCGTGTAGAACCTACATCGATAATTCTCAACATATCCTAATATGCACTGATGGTATGCAAGACCAAAGTTGCCGGTAAATAAGCACGTTAGTAACCTGAAATCTTAATAAGCAGCAAAAATTTTCTAGATATACCGGAAGAAAGCGAATTAAACACTCTCAACTGTCTCCTAACGGGGATACTACTCTAAAACTGACCGAAACCATTCCCGGCTTAGGAGCCAATTCTTTCATATTTGCATCCCACAGTGACCCCGAAAAATAGCTCATATCCAGTAAAAACCCGGTAAGCAACCCAGTCTACTATACAATATCTGGATGGCCTTCTGAACAAGCATGCAATATAAAGTAGCTCTATTGATTTAACCTCACTGGATGACAAAGCTGACTATCCGACATTACATAAACACTCAAACCTACCACAAAAATCCCTAGAGCAAGTAAAGATATGGTAATTCTCCGCCTGGAAAATGGAAGCGTATTTCTTTCGGCGTCAGTCTGTTTTGACCCATCGGTAAACCAAACCGAGTCCGCGATGTTACACCACCACGTTTTGTCCAATCTTAAATTTCTTTTGGGTAAGAGGCGCAATATAATCATGAGCCCCAGCATGTCACTAGCCTTAAAACTGGAGACAGCAGGTATGCTAAGAGTCATTTTCATGTCCATATCACACCTGCGATTGCAACACAAGTAAGGCTATTGACTCTACTCTATTCTATGCCACCACGCCAAGACAGCATGGATAAGTATTGAGCTTATTATTGTTACGATGGACCAGTGTATTATTTTTAGTTTTATACACTACTTTTTACAGAACAAGCAAAATGTGCTTTGTTGGTACCACAGGACAAATGTTTCTATAGTAATTGTTCCGTCTATAATGACTCCCGAATGTTTTACTTGATCGCAGAATTCAATAGTCCATCCACTTATTGTTGACACAGTAAGTCACAGATTACTACTTTTAATGAATGGTACAATCAACGTCTTCTCAGGTTTTGTAGTCAGCTCCCTCTTCCAATTGAATCTTACATAAAGATTACTTTGTATCTTCTTCGATATGGTTACATCCTCCCATCCGACCACCGAAATGACCAGTTCATCAGCATAATCAAAAGCAAGAAACCACAAGCTTTTCCACAAGTTCATCAGCCCCTAGTAGCCCGAATATTCTTTGATGAACCACACAGATCTACTTTAACAACTTTTGATGCCTCAGCATTTCTCTTATCCAGCATTGTCAAAGATGCCCTGAATGCCGAGGAAAGCACACAAATCCCTTCCAATCATCATCGTAACGTAATGAATAGCCGCCACCGTAGATGTGCACGGCTAATAAGCAAATTGTAAAAGTATTGCCTATCGTTAAGAGCATCCTATTTTGAAATTGAAATAAGTCAAAAAGTGTGTGTTTTTAAACTTTAGAACTATAGTTTGTCGCAGCTTCGCTGGGTAGCGCGCATTCGTAATGTTTAACTTTAAGTGTTGCTCAGAAGGATTAAGCTAGTTTTGCAATCCACTCCAGCTTAATAAATTTTATTAAAATTTAACACGATGATTACTTATTAGATAGCACTCAAGAGATAATCCAATCACAACCCAAAATGCTTCCCTCAGGTAAATACATATTTGAATATCTGTGTTAAAAAAATTTTCTTTTTATCTCGGAAAGCCACACATTACAAAACTCACTCCGAGTTATAGGTATGTTGTCTGTAAGTGCTTAAAAAATTGGTATAGGCACGATTGGAAACAATTTTTTTTCTTTCTCAAGTGCACATTATACATACAAATACGTGACAATACATCGCACGGGAATCGGCCGGAAACCCATTTGAATATTTTAATTAAACCCATATTTGAATTGAAGCTAGTACATACCTGACATAATTCAGTATTAGGAAAACAAATTTTTATTGTGTTTTTTTTTGCATTAAATTCAGCGTAAATATGATGCTCAGAATGTTATAAAAAGAGCGACAATGCTCATGTTATATAAATCCGTATAACAAAGCAAATAATAAATAAAGGCAAGAAAACTGATATGCTTTTACAAGTGCATGTTAAACTCTTCTGAAACACTTATTAAACAAACTGTGTCAATTTTGTTCCACCGAAAATAGACTTTTTCTAGCTAGATTGGCATTTAGCAACACTGTGCGCCGCCTAAAAGCGCAGCCACTGTCAACCGATACTGTCTCCTGTACAGCATACTCGCTATAGACGCTGTCTCTAGCACAGCCACTGCACCCGCCGTTGTCTCCCGTTCAGTTGTCTCTCGATGTAGACGCTGTCTCCAACACAGCCACCTCACCTGACGCTATCTCCTGCACAGCACACCCGCTACCACACACTGACCAGTCCAGTTGCTGCCAGCAGTACCTGCACCAGGCTACACCAGCAGCACAACGCCTAGCCCAAACCGTAGTTCAGCAGTTAATCCAGATCATCACATCCACCGCCGTAAAGCACCGCAGCCGATCCTGACCGAAGCATACCTTGACGTTACTGTTATCAAGTCTGCACCACCCTTAGTCTGTAGTGTAGTTTATTTGTAATTTAGATAAAAGGTTTTCGCAAATCAAGCTTTTGTTTCGAGCCTGTAATATTTTTTACAGGCAAAAGTTTAATAAAAAACGAATGCATTTAAATAAAATTTCTTTATAAAATTTATTTTTAACTAGAACTTATTTATTTAAACACATATAAAGGCTACAAAATCTTATTCCCGAATGGAATAACCTTTTATTTTAAATGCAACGAAAACAATAAATCGAAATTATGTTTCAAATGTTTTAACTTACACAAGTATTAATCTTTTTTAATGTAAATGTACATACATAAACGCATACATTTTTACAATATAAAGAGAGACTTTCAAACATAAAGCTAGGATCACACGATTGTCGCAAATGTACCAATATGACACAATTTCAATTGTGCTTTATTGTCGCAAAATTTAAAAATTATCCCAAAATATTCTACGAAAAAATATTTTAATATTGGTAAGTATTGTTAACTTCGATTGTCGCACAAGAACACAATAAATATTGGCGCACTATTAATTAAATTTTTTTCCTGCCGCCTATGTGGTGGTCACACGATTGCCGTACCAATAATTGATGCATTGCGACAATCGTGTGACCCCAGCTTAAGTCTCCACTTCGTTCGAACCTTTGCATGTATGAACAACAAAAAATTGGTATGTATGCCTATATGTATGCAAATGTGTATAATATATGCCTGTATGTATGCAAATACGTGTAATAAATTGAAGTGTTATGGCTGTTAAGCAAAAAATAAAGAAAATAACTTTTAAACAATTTAAAGTAAAGTATTAAAAAATAACTGAAGTTAAGCAGGGGCGTATCTGCATTCAACAACTTTATTTATAATAAATAACACGAAAATATATTGGTTTTGAACCTGGACAGACTGAGAGTTACCCCAGCTTGAAAGTGAAACTGCATTACACCATTAGGATTATAATCGGTTTGTAATTTCGAATTATGCCATCAATATTTAATATTAAATATTGTTCCTTCAATAAAAAATTGGTTGAAAGTTGTAATTTGTAATTTATTTTCTAAATTTTAATGATTTCAAAATTGAATTTAAATTTTCTCTGAAATTATTTGTTTCTTTTTAATAAAGTGCATCATAGAAAAATACTTATAAAAAAATAAGTTCCCTTTCCACTACTTTAACATTTTCTTTATTATATGTTTTGCCCTTTATGTTTAACTATTGACGAGTTTGATAAACTTTGCACATTTTTCTTTTAATATCAAAAAGAATTGACGAAACTTAGAATAGCCAGTGTGTTAGGAAAATGAAAAATGTTCTAAAAAAAGAAAAAAAAAATGAAAAATCATTCAAAAACTTTTCATCGAACACACATGTGATGTTGCTGCGCTTACAGTCCAAGCTGGGTGTGATATGAATAGAACAGGACTAACGACCGATTTGAACAAAAAACATATTGAAGTCTGCTGCCAGTATAAACACCCATAGTCTGGGTCATATATCAAAAATTGAAAAGAAAAAAATAAGAGGATTAATAAAATTTATCAGTATACACTGACTATAAATGGAAGCTACACTACTTTTGCAATTTCTTAAAAATTTATACAAAATAAGGATTTATCAGTATATTCTGAATTTGCATTTTCTGCTTATACGAGTAACTTAAACCATTAATTTATAAATAATATTTTTTCTTGTTTCCCAGAAGTAGATATACTCTTATGGTTGAAGTATGTATCAGACTACCACCCTCATATATACATACATACATTGACTGCCATATTGTCGATTGATATGTCAACGTCAAACATTGAAGTTGTCTAAAAGAAAAATATGTATTATCAACTATAAAAGAAAATATAAAGATTTTTCTTTTACTTTGCTTCTGTTTTTCATGTCCTTTTTTATATTTTTTTCTTTCTTTCCCTTTTTTTATCTCAAATATATGGGGCATACGTATACTTATATTCAAGGAAAAAGAAGAAGAAGAAAAGTATGAATATGAATGCATTTTCTAAACATGCAGGACACATAAGATAGATTATGGTATCCGAGCGCTAAGTGTACAGTATGAACTTTTACTTGCCACATCACACACTTATACAGCTAAAGAAGTCATATTTGACATACACATACAGTTGGATAAGACGAACAGAGCTTTAAAAGAATAAAATCAGAATAAAACCATATTTGCTCAAAGTTTCTTTCTAAATAAACTGTGCTCGAGATTTTGGGATGTCCTCAGGGCATTCTTAATGCATGGCAAAGTGTAATTTTAATTTTGAGTTGAAGTGTTGCTACCTAATTGACATTATTGATTGTAATAAGACTCTAGATTTAATAGTGGTAGTTGGCCTTAATCTTTTTTATTAAAGTTGCTTTATAACAATAAAAATGTTTACAAGAAATTCTGATATTTTTCTTTCATTGCGCAAAGGAAAGGTGGGGTTCCCCTTCCTCTTGTGCTATCTCGAGGGCGATGTGGCCGCGGTATGACAGTGGAAGGACACTGAAACTATTGAAAACCACTCGCCACTCTATTACCATATTCATTGCGGTGTACGCGAGTCATTGGCTGATCGGAACGCACGCGGAGAATATGGGTTTACCCTAAAACCTTCACTGCAGAAGTTGCAAGAGTACCACCTCTGAGAGAGAAACAGTCGTTCACTTCCTGTGTGAATATCCGTATCTGGCGGGCAAACGTTTGCGATACTTTTGCGGACCTTTCTTTAAAGGTTTGGCGCAGTGTGCAAATCTGAATCCACTTCATAAGCAACTTAAGGTGGTTATAATCACTTTTTCCCTTCCATTTTGCTTTTAGGTGGTTTCTTGGTTCAAAACGGCACCTTGTTGCTAATTGTAGTTCATCTTATCTTGATTAACTACCCAACTTACCTACCATATCTTCTTTGATTGCAGATATAATTTTTTGAGTTTTGTTATAAACACTCAGAGATATGCTGTCGTACTTGCGTAGCCTTATTACCAAGGGCAGCATAACCTACCTGTTACTAACGATAAGTGCTGACGCAGATCTTTTGTCGTTGTTGTTTTCCCTTTTCCCGAAGGTAGCTTCAGATGTCGAATCACCAGTACAGATGTATTAACCGTTCCAGATTAGGTTTCAGAGCCTAGCTAAAACCGCCTCAGATAATACCGTACCAATGTAGACAATCTCGAACACGACAGTAAAGAGAGACAATAAAGTGTCTTATTATAATCGTTTAGAACAATTATGTGCTTGATGGTAACATTTCTAGAGAATCCAGCACTTGATTGCAACTATACTGTACCAGATTCTGAGAGTGGTATGGTAGGTAAGACACAGGGCTACCAACCAGAAGGTCTTCAGTTCAATACCACGCCAGACCATCTGCAAAAAGAAAAAGTTTTTTCAACAGCGGTATCACCTCATAACATTAGCTAGTAACTGGTTATGAGTATTACTACTATTAAAAACTTCTCTAATGCATTTGCCGTTCAGAGCCGGCGTTAAACTGTAGGTCCCGTTCAATGAGTCTTATAATAGAAACGGGTGCAGCTCATTGACTGCAATACAATGCGACCCATGGAATCTATTGTACTATGTATCTATTGGTCTATGTTTGTTCAGCAGAACTGTTCGTAATGAACACTTTCGGATCTAAAACCATAATGGTGGTTGTCACTCAGTGAAACTCTATATTAATATATTTCCACCTAAATCTAACACGATCCCCACTTTCATACAATATGTGTTGCGCTGTCTCTGATGCCTGTAAGTACAGTTGACAAATATCCACATCTGTGACTGACATCTTCTTCAGTGGCCCGTAAGAAACTTCGTAAGGAGTTTCAATTCCGACCTGCCGTACCTGATAACCTCAAAACGACGCCTTTGTGTATTACCGTGTTCCAAGCATCAAACAATTTCCCAATTCTTGATTAGATTGAGGATGGTAGTAAGTGGTGCAGCACAGCAAGTTTCCGGACCGATATAGGGTGTCATGAAATTGTTTTTAGCCATTGCATCCGCTATTTCATTACCATCTATTTCACAGGGTCCAGGTACCCAAATCAACGGGACCACTTCCAAGCGAAGGCTTTTTCAACATATCGTAACAATATTTGACCTGTCTAGATGACATACGATTCAAGCCAAACGCCCTTAAGACAGCTTGGCTATCAGAGAATATGATAATGGTCTTACACTTGAGCCTCCTGTCCAGGTTGATCTTCGCAATGCCATGATCTCAGCCTGGAAGACACTCAATGATATTCCCATGAGAATCGACAAGTCTCAGTTTGGAAAATGAACACCAGCACCGACTCAGTCATTCATTCTTTTTGGAGCCATCGGTATACCAGTTTAGATCAAACTCACTCGGAACTAACTCTCCATTAGACCAACAATCAATTCAAACCTGATCTCCTGCCAAAGAACCGATCCAGGACCAAAGATGACCGACCGACCACCATGCTTAGAATGGACAAACTTTTCGATACATTTTGAGACCCTTTAATAAAAAACTTTGTCGCCGAATATGCCGCCAATCCTATCACATGGATGTGTGTTAAGTTGTTAAGCCAATCAAGACCTCCAATGACACTTTTGGACATGTTCCCATTGCCCCAATTATACCGAGGTAGAAGAGTCTCTGTACCCTGCCTAACTTATTCATGGTGGTAGCTTCTTTAGCTTTTTTCAACCAAGCTATCGTCGCATAAGTGATAATGGGCCGAATAATAACGGCATATATTCATAGTGTCATTCTCGGCGAAAGATCCCATGTCTAACCGTAGGAGGAGCGACTTGCCCGGTGGCTCTTATCGCCTTGTTTCGGACACCACCAATGAGCGAGTTCCAACTAAGCCCCAGAATGACTGAGTATTACAGAACTGTTTTTGTAATTAAAAGGGGTAATAAACGTAAAGAAAAGAAGCCAAGAGCTCGAATCGGAGATCCTTCAGATATCGCTATATTTTCTGGACATTATGCCATATGAGGAGCGATAAAAAGAATAATAACTGGTTCAACGATTTCTTCAACAACTGACAGTGCGATTTTTGGCCGGACAGCATCGACAAATTTGTTGAGATGTGGGAGGTGGTTGTAAACTGCAACGGCGAATAAAAGGTTCTTTTTCTTTTTTACAGGTTCAACCTTTTTAAAATTTTATATAACGAATAACTAAGCAATGAAATGGAATATTTCTTTTAACGAAATAATACCTTTAGATCTCTTGCAACACACATCAACATTTGAGTACATCCATTGCACAAATGCATCTTTAGTTTGATAGATCTTCTTTATGGATTTGAAAGCTTTTGTTGTGAGCGTTGTAGTTGTTGTTGCTTTTGCTGTTTTGCTCTCTTTGTATTGCAGGAGAGTAGAAAAATAAAAAATGGAACAACCACTACAACAACTATTACAACAATAACAGCAGCAACAAACTGTAAACTAAACAAGGAAAACACATAGAAAGTCCACTAAGATGATGGTGATGCTGATGCTGCTGCTGCTGCTGATGATGATGATGCAATGGAAAAGACATTTTACATCAATATTATAACAAACGTCACCCATGGCGTCTACAGAGAGAGAAAGAGAGTCCTTCTTTCTTTTTTTCTGCTGTTGTATATGAGAGATGAAAGCAACAGCAATGAATGAATGGTAAGATGAACAAAATGTCTTGGAAGGAGACAACCAACGACAGCAACAACAAAAAGATTGAGAAGAAGAAAAAAAAACGAACTGATGTTTAAAAAGAAATTGTTGTTGATGTAAAAGTTCAAAAAATTTTTCTTTTTATTATTCACCATATCTTTCTTTTGTTTAAGAGTTGACGAATGAGCTGTCATTGAGTTTAGATTTTTGCTTCGTTTTTTTCTACTGTTGTTTCAGTGTTTTGTTTTTGTTTTTTTGTTTTTGTACATTTCTGAAGATTTCTTTGAAGAATATTTTTTCTTTGTATTTTTCTAAAACATATTAAATATCATGCATGTTGGCATTATAAGTTATTTAAACTTAAACCAAAATATTATTTGATTATTTGTTTTTTTTATTTGGAAACTGTAATTTATTGATTAAATTCATTTTTGTTTGTCAATTACAGATTTGAATTTAACCCCGTATGACATCAGTTGCTTGGCAGCAATGTACAGCAATAATTGGTAAGAGGTCGGTAGACATTTTTGTTATTTCTATTTGTGGCATTATTTTACGTTTTTTTTTTTCTCTCTCTAATTTTAATGTCAAAATCTTTCAATTAATTAAATTTTGACCTTTTATTTGATTTATTAAAATGTTTTATATTATTGATATTGATATCGTTTGCTCGTATTCACATTCATTATAAACGAGTACATATAGTATAGAGAGAGAAAGACAGGCATGCAGTTTTATTTTTATTTTTTTTTTATTTTTTGCAATCAAAATCATTAGTTTTCCATAAAACTTAAACTGTCGAGACCATTAAATGAGCGACAAGTTGTTGTTATTTTTTTATTGCTGTTTGTATTTGTTGTTGTAGTTTTGCCAGAAAATTATGGTGGCGTTAATATATCAATGTGTCTAACGTACCGAAAAGGTATGTTAGATTTTTATAAAATTTCAAATGTTATAACATTACCACAGTTTATTTATTTTTATGTTTTTCGATACTTATATATTTTATTAGACCAGTAGTGGTAACGGCACAGTGGAACGATAGTGTGTAAATAGAGCTAAACATTAACGGTCACATGCAAAAAAAAATCTAAAAGTAGACTTGTGGTGCACGTTAGTTACTACACACTTTTAACAAACATTTGTTAAAAAACGTATGCAAAAACCCCACATTAGCTACTGTTTGCTTTACCTTATTTTAAGTTTTCATGCTGGCAATACCATGATTTTTTTTTTTTTGTGTCAGCGAATGCCACACATATGAGTGGTCGAACTAAAAAAGCTTTAAATTTATTAATTTAATATAAAATCATATTTTTTAAAAAATCTCTTTTTAAGTTTTCATTACCATTTTTATACTTTATTTAATGCTGTAAATATTTATTAAAAAAAATTCTTAAAATCCTAAATAATTAAGACAATTATTTTTATTAGTGAAATAACAAATACCCGAAAAACGAGATTTATGTCCTTGTTTTGATTTTATGTACATCACTAAAGGAAAAATATATTTATTGTGATTAAATGAAAAAAATTATTAGAAAAAATTAGTTTTAAAAGAAAAAGGTTCGAGAATAATGCCGAGGATGATAAAGTGGCTTTAAAAATGTATATGCATACAGTGGGTTGCACCCCAACCAAGTGCATATTTGAAGTTGAACAGAAAAAAAAAATTAAATACCCAATCAAATAAAATAAAACTTCACACATTTATTCATTGTTAAGTCCTTTCAAAAAAAAAGAAAAGAAAAAAATAACATCAAAATATGGTATTCAAAACCTGGAATGGGAGAAAGGCAATGTTATAAAAGAATCTGCATGCACTTACATACATACATAGTTTTGCATTATTCGGAGAAGGAAAGGAATTTATTTATTATTTAACACTTTTCTTAAAACTCCTTTTTGTGGTGTTTTTAAAGAATTTAGACGTACTCTACAGTATTACTCAAAAATATAAGAGAAATCCGGCCCAATTCATATTATATTCCTTGCCATAGTCCACGGAGCCCAATTATACTTTTCAAGGCGTTTTTTTACTATTGTCCAAAAATTTTTCATTGAATTGGAATTAGAGCTTTACAGTTATCACTAGTTTATATAAAATTTCTATTATAACAGCCATTCCTTCACAACTTTAGGGGTTGACTTAGATCACCATCGAGCTAAAAATTAACTTTTTCTTTTGGGTAAGGCTTTATGCCTCCAAAAAATGTTTCTGGACGCCAAAACATGCTATTTTCATTTTTATATTAAAAAATCATAACATAAATGTCACTTTAAAGTGCTCTCAAAGTAGGTAGCTTCCTACTTTAAAATTCATGAAGTTAAAGTAAGTTTAACATAGTGATTTTAAGCTAATATCCGTTTTTGCATACAACATTAAGAAAGTTAAGGCTTAACAAGCTTTATTAAGTTTTGTTTGCATATGGCCGTAATTGATGTAGACGCAAAAGTATTTATCGAGAAGTTTAAAATCATAATATTTTAAGTTTTTTAACCATGAAGATGGGGATCAATCTGGTTATAAAAAAAAAATAAATACACAACTTTAAGAGTTGTTAAGAGCTTTATTGGCGACATCTAATAATGCGTTTTATGCAATTAATGGTAATGTCATTTTAAAATAAATAAAGCTTTGTTTATTGTACGCTATATGTCTGGTCCACAACAACATGACGTTTAACCTACAGCTATGGGACGCTCTGTTTTTGCCTACGAAAATGCCTGTTGGGCAGAGCTCAACGAATTCTTTGAGCATGTCAACCGGTATCTTTGTTTCCTCGACTCAAATGTTGGCGCCATAAGAGAGATCGTCGTGAAAATAATAAAGCTGAAAATGAATATGTTTATTCTATCCAACAGTTTTCGATTAAACCAAGAAATAAATATTGGTTCAACCAGACGCGCAGACTAGCTTTCAGATCTAAGGAGGAAGCGTTCAGGCGTAAGTGTTCCCATACTGATTCACTACGCAAACAGATGAGATCTTCGTGTATCGCAGAACTTAGACACGAAGAGTCTCTTACTTTTTCGTGGTTAAGTAAGAGTTTTCGACCATTTTCTACAAGCTCGAGAAACACCGCTAGTTCGATTCAAATTCTTGTACAGAATGACCAAACATTTACTAACCCGGTTGAAAAGGCAAACCTTTGGTTGTATTATTTGCCAGTAATTCTTGCTTGACAGCGTGTTATGCTTTCTTAATGAAACACAATGTTCTTTCTCGAATATCAAGACCAAACTGAAACTTTTTATTTTTCAAAAAGATCTCAATACTACAAAACTACAACAACAAAAACGATCAAGAATAATTTAAAAATTACAATATGAAAATGTTGATACAAATAATATTTCATTGTTCAATACAGAGGTTTTTTTGTTTTATGTTGTACAATACAAAGTAGCATATAAAGTTTACTGATTTTAGCAACATTAAGTGAACAGCAACAAAAAAATATAAAATCAATTATGCTGTTTTAAGCACAAGATCCATTAACCATTAAATTCAATAAGTGGACTAAGCGACATTAAATTGGCTGTGTGGTATTCCATTGATTTCATTGGAAATATGTATAAATGAATGCACGTATGTATTGAAATACATACACACACACAAGTATGTCTACATATAAACACTCATCTGTATATATAAAAAGAAGTGTACACTTTGATGCAACCACCAACTGCAGAAACGGTTCGACCAATAACAATAAAAATTTTAGGGTACCTGGTGGTTTATGCAAAGTTTGCTCGAAATCGGCCCAGTTCTGGATATATGGCATTCAGATTTTGCTATATATTACCATACAAGTATCAGACAAATGCCCTACATTTTCCATATTATGATTTTTTATTGTCACTTGAAAAGTTACCAAAGCATGTTTGGTAATGTCTTATGTGTACAATGACATTCGGTAATATTGGTTTTTGTATATCTTGAGATCGGTTAGAATGGAAGGTTTTGAATTTGTTCAAAACAACTTTTTAGATAATAAAAGTCACCAGTTAAAAAGTGGGCGGAATTGGATAAGTGAGTATGGTAGCTCCATACAAATCAATATTGATATTTGTATATCTTGAGAATGTTTAGAGTTGAAGTTTTTAAGTAACATGGCGATCAATTCAAAACATCAGTTTTAAGAAAATATGGAATGTGTGTGGAGAACGTTAACAGTTAAAACTTTATTACCTATCCACATCAGCCAGAAAGCAAGTACAGGCAGGTTTCCAGCAACGCGGGAGGGCTTACTCTGGTATGTTTATATAATTCGAGCTCTCGAAAGGGTATCAGTGACTTAAAAGGTTCTTGCAAATCTCAACGTTAACAAGCCTTCTGGTCCATCAGGCGTCCCAGCACCTGTCCTAAGGCAGTGTTCTTTGACGCTTATGCGTTCTCTAGCTAACCTTTTAGCACGTCATATCGCGCTGGCATTTTTCCACCCTTCTGGATGCTAATGTAACGCCAGTTTATAAAATGGTGAGGTTACCAACCTTGAAAACTTACATACTACATTGTTGAGCTGTGATATTCAAACCTTACTTAGAAATTGCCAAGTATTCAAACCTTCGCTGCTACATTGATAGCATTATATCTAAACTGAGTCCTACATACCCTTACCTAGTCACTGGGACTAACGAGTGGTCTCTGGTTAGACTCTAACTGGCTTTATCTACCATATTGGCAACCCAAATCAGATTATCAAGAGTGTTTCGAAGCTACCAGCATCAGATTATTAGCTAAGCTTTGCAGATGCAAATCTATGTTCGAACAATTGGGATTCTACTCTTCGAAAATAATAAGTTGTCTTTGGTCGCCCGTCTTCATTTCTTTGATCTACATAATCTTGAATTAATAAAAACCAAACATCTGATACTGGCTGTTAAAGCGGCTAAGTTTTTATTTCTGCTTAGTTGGTGGCTTGATGAATATTGATCTTTAAAAGAAAACGAACGAGAAGAAAGTTTTATAAACGTATGTAAGAATGATCATATATGTACATATCTGGCAAACAAGAGTTACTACATGGTGAACATGTAGTAACTTTTGTTAAATTTAGTAGCTGGGTAAACGTACAATTTGAAAGGACTGTTTTTGATAACTGTCACCATAATATAAACTGTAAATTATCTTTATTTATATTCTAAACATTTGAATTGATTTCGCACTCAACTCTGTTTCAACCCACTGTGCCTAACATTATAAGTAGTATTTAGTTAAAATAAGTAGGTGTGGTAATGGTACAATTTGAATTATAATTGCAATACGATTTCTATTTTTTGTTTTTGCTTGTTTTGTTAAAATTACGACGTCGACGACGCTGTGAATAAAAGTAGTACAGGTTTTTGATGTATACAAAATATTGGCAAAAATTAATTAAATATTTTCCAAATGAATGAATAGACAGATGGTCATTTGAATGAAACTAAATACAACAATGCTTGAAAAAAAGTAACAACAACAAAAACCACTGAAAAGCTGACAAAATTTAACAAATAAAAGCTGGAACACAGTAGTTTGGGAGTGACTGAAACTGCTGCGTCAATGACAGCGGTCTAGCTGTCAACTAAAGTAAACGATAATGAAAAGAAGGGAGTCTGTCTGTAAAATCATAAAAATATTAAATTCCTTTAAAAAATATATAGTAATGCAATAAATATGATTTTATGAAAACATTCTGCCAAACGTTATTTTTAAGTTTAATTTTAAGATTTTAAATACTTAAGGACAAATGGAGTTGAAATAAATAATTGAAACAAATTCTATTTTAATTATGAGAAGAAATAAATAAAAACCTTTTTCTTCAGGTTAACGAAAAAACATTTCATATGTCCATCATTCAAAATATAAAATATATTTTTCTATATTTATTTTCAAATATTTTAAGTTGTGGTCGACTGAAATGACCAAGAAGTGACAAACTCACTTTCTTACATTTCTTGTAACCTCTCCTTAAAAAAAAAAAAAACGATATACAAGTACACAAGTACTGGTCAAGTAAGTAGCATTCTTTAAAGTATTAGTTTGCAATGTAGTAGGTTCAAGTGAATGAATTGTATATCTTTGTATGTAAGTTTGTATGAATGTTTGTAAGTATATCATATATTTCTATTTGTTATACGCCATCTTAAGTTTAACCATAAATCGTCTTTGTCAGTTCATTTAAAAGATGTCAGACAACTCTGACATTCTACAGACAATTGATTGACATTTTAAAAGTTTAGCAGGCGGATTCACCTCCACCAGCACTACTACTGCCAATACTGCAACTACTACTATTATTACTACTACTACTACTAACGTCATCATCTTCTTGAAACATCAGTAGTGTCTTCTTGCATAAGCAACGTGTATGTACATGGTCACATAGTTGTTGGTATTAAAGTTTCACAAATGGATTTATGCATTTTCTTGTCCAGTAGTTGTACCAGTCAGTCAGCCAGGCTAAGTGTTGTCTTCCTTAAAACTGGTCTTCTCAATGTCAAACAAGTTGCATGCGAACATGAAATGCAACAATATGGAGATTCAATTCAAAGGGTTAAACTTGAACTTTTAAAATACGCAATGGGATTGCAAATTATTAAAGAAAGTTGCAAGAGGCAGTGTGCCATACGTTTCTGAAACTACATATTGCTTTCGACTGAACTGCAACATTGACAAATGACTTTTTGTGCAGCCCTATATGTTAATCGCCTATTGTAGAGTTTCAGGAACTCCGTCTTTTGACATGAAATAGTAGAGTACTCATACACTACGTGTTTAGATGTTTTACGGTTTTAAAATTAATATTAAATAAAGTACACATAAGGCTATGATTTCGATGAAACTTTATTTTATCATTTATTATGCTTGGACCTCGCCTATATGTGCGAACTACAACGTCATTTATATGACGGTTTTTGGCCATAACGCTCTGAATTGGCGGTAACGTTTCTTCCAGAGATGTTTTCGAAAAATGCGTAAAAATGCGCACCATATAGTCACTTTTTCTAAGTGCAATGGCTTTTTCATAATCTTTTCTGAGTTCTCCGAGCCTCACATGATACATTTTTGTTTGCTGACGTAACCACCGAGTGAGAAATTAAATTTAGTTTAAATATTCGGCCATGTTTGAATCACCACTTTTGTAGTAAGTTTTAACTATTTGTATTCGTTCCTCGGTTATTAAACGATCAATATTCGTAAATGGCAAACCTTTTATTAAAAAAATAACACTTCATATGACAGATATTTAATATGTTACAGACTTGCCAGATCAGCGATATTGAAACCACTAAATACATAACCCGATATATCATGCAGAATCAACATTGCAACATTTCACAAGATATGTTGATGGTATATAACCCCACAATACCCGGTGGATAGTCGCGTTAGTATAGTCTGAATTCGCTTGAATTGAGAAATACTAACTTTCGTGTGCATCAAGATCATAAGATATTATTCAATATAAAAACCTGTAATTGGACTCTAGTTAAAATGCAATAAAAGCAAAAAAGTTTTCTAGTTAGGCCGCCAATAAAAACCAAATTCTGATAAAGTTAGAAATTTCCAAAATATTTAGATTAAAAGAAATTTGATGCATAAGATTCCATGAAATCAGAAATACTCAGCTGTTCTTTGTTGAGCTAGTTTTATCAAATACAGAATTAATGTTATCTAGAGAATGTTATTTACAGAAGATTTTAAAATTGTGAGAAATTTTGTAAATATTAATTAATAGTTGAACCAGAATATCAAAATATTTTTACCTAAAAGTAAAAGTATATTATGTACTTACGAGTACTTACTCGTACATGCCTGTCTTTGGTAGGCTTAAAAATAAAGTCTCTTAAAGGTTTTATATATAAGACTGTCTATGGACGGGTATTGATCTAATTCATATAATTGAACTATAGCTACCATTAATATTAATTAATACGTAGAAACCTAACTTCACGGGTTTTCCGCAGTTTGTTGAACAATAATTACACTTTTGTTACGACTTCGAAGGCTTTATTTTTTTTTTTTAACCGGTAAACAGGCTACACAGAGGCAGATAAGCCTTATGCTAGTGCTAGTTTTAAACCAGTGAATATATAATTTGATTGTATCTAAATTTTGAGGCGAGACATTTGAGTCATGTCATAGCCCACGAAGAATTAAATGTAAGAAACCTCCTAATTTCAGTTGAGAACTACTCTGCAGCAAACGGGACCGATTAAAACCTTTTTTATATTCAACTTGAATAAGATAAGATTAGTCTAGCTTCTAGCTTAAGCCTAAAACTTTAAAGGCCTTCTGCATAAAAGCTTTTGTACTTGACCAAATTAGGCTTTTAATATTGTAGGAGGCATGCGCGAGCAGACAAATATCATGGGCGAGTCAGTTATTCATATGGCATCTTTTAAGGTGCGTTGCTCTGTTGCATTATCGAGTTCGGACTATTGTTGTTATAATTAAGCTGATTCTATTGACTTACATGCAATACTTAGCTTATTGAGTTTTAAAACATAGTTTTGATGCGGTTAAGTAACTTTGGTGAAACTCTCTTGTCAAATTTTCTAATGATAGATTGCACAACATTCTTTGGGATGTTGTCATTTCACGTAATCAGTGCAAAAGTACTGTAGTCTAAAACCAGGTTGCTTATTACAAACGTCTGTTGAAAGTACGGATGGCAGTTGCGAGTGATTTATTGTCTATAGTAATCTGTATTATACATCTTTAACCTCTATGTTCAATTAAATCTCACTTCATAAGCAAACTAATAATGACACCTTTACATAAGTCGAAAGGTAATTCTGGTAATTCTAGTACCAGAAGTCTCTAATACGTGTCCGAAATTTGGAATCTATTTCAAAACAAAAATTTTCACCCTTATTTGAGGCTTTTTCTTTGATTCTTGTACTTATAGAGGATTGCTCCGATCTTAACTGTAATTTTGCTGAATAAATCAATAAGATCAAGATACAAACTCCTTATTTTTCTTTGGTAAAAGCGTGTTCAGGAGTGCATCAATATAACACTCACTGTATTGAAAAATTATTATGAAAAGTTTTTTTAAAATTTTTATTAGTATTTATATTGTTAGCCCTTTCTGTACTACACTCCTTAACTTTCATATGACATATTCCCCACTTTTTAACTATGATTTGTGTTCTCAAACTCAAACCTCTGTTGTATTGCATTCATCAATTTAAAAGAAAAAAAAAAAAAAAACATTTTCTTTTTTTTGTAAATTTAAGATTTTTTTCTTAAATACTGGTCAGATGTTTTGTTTGGTTTGTCTGATTTGTATGTTTTTGCATCTTAAGAGTGTCTGTATAGTTCCATAGGATTTCTTTTTTTTATTCTTTCCATTTTTACTAATTTCAAAACAAAATTCTGACAGAATTTGTTTTATTTGCTTAAGAAAAAAATGAAAATAATATTTTAGTTCATTATTGTATACCATCTATGAACGAACATACTAATACACAAGAAA
The DNA here is from genome assembly GCA_023159175.1 of Wohlfahrtia magnifica. Lineage (NCBI taxonomy): Eukaryota > Metazoa > Arthropoda > Insecta > Diptera > Sarcophagidae > Wohlfahrtia > Wohlfahrtia magnifica. The sequence goes on from JAKWBJ010000061.1 coordinate 2,442,754, forward strand.
TATTCGTATTCTTAGATTTGGATTTAAATATTAAAAATAATATTTTTATACTGCAAACCATTTGATAAATATAATTAAGAAAAATTTTAAAAATTCTCTATTTACTTAGAAAAATTTTAGGATTGAGTTAAAGACTAATAAAAAGTTCAAGCATTAATGCTATGAAATATTTATTAATTTATTTCTCCATCACTCCTCTAGGGAGCATATTGGCTTCTCCGCAAAGCATCTATTGCTTTGTTTTAGTTTCTTTAATCAATTTGATATTTTCAAGCTAAGTAGATGATAAATCCACTGTAGCTTCCTCCATACGATTTTGCGTACTGGTGAAGATCCTTGCTAATTGGTGGTGATATTTACTTTAACAATGCAATTATTTTCCCAGTAAGCAGCATGTTTTCTTGATCATTCCAGATGTATGAGGGAAGGTCAAGGGGCTTTTTTTTATTTTTTAGATGAAGTTGCAAACATTCGAAATCACAATTAAAGATTTATTCGTCATGTGCTCGAATCTGAGTCGTCTGTGTTGTTATGCGTGATTTCTAATCACTAAAATTCATATGCAACATAACCTAGTTGCATTGATTTAAAGCGCTAGGAAAGGAATAACAATTTTAGAAACTGGAAAAAAATCAGTTTCTCAAACTGAAACTTTAAAATTAAAAAGTATGCACCAAATTTATAATTTAAAAAAATACCCAAAAGTATTTTGCGTGCTTTTGCGCAAAAAACCGACGTACATAAATATCGAGCGAGATCATCCATATTGTATAACCTCAACTGAGAATTGGTTTAAGGCAGTGCAGCTCTCAGAGCAACGGAATACAGTCAGTCCTATTATCGAAGACTTCTGTTAGTCTGAATAAAAAGTAAAATCTCACAGGAGGAAGAAAAGGTCTCCATCCTCTGGAAAACATATTACAATCCCAGCACCTAAGATGCAGTTAACAAGTCGTGCCCTATCTGGCCAGTTCATTTGCCGTCGTACGAAATGTATTAGACTAGTTTGCTGTTGAATTGATCAAAAGAAAATTCTACATATTGTAGAACAGTTATGTTGGAAGTAAAATTGTGGACTTCCCGAAAACGACACTTACCTCTATTCCAGTCAAACTTGTTGGACATCCCAATAAATATAAGAAATAGAGTGCGGCAGTGATGCTTCACCAATTACCAATAACTACATGCATCTCAAAACTACTCACAACACAAGCAAATGTAATCTTAAGAGAATCAATGTTGCAATTAAACGATACACAAATTGTGATGTAAAGTGTTCAGATCAGAGCTGCTTTATGAACCGGTACAAAATCCTGCTGGAGTGTTCACGCCTGGTTTTTGAACATGGAATTGTTAACTGGCTTCATAATAGCTTTCCGAACTGTTTTTTGGTGGTGACTCTTTGTTTACTGTGATCCCATTGTAAAACATACTTCACCAAACTACTACTGCAGCCGGATTAGCTAATTGTATTCGTAAAATTTTTTCTGTGCGGAAAAAATTCTGAAATCGTTAGCAAGATATTCTATGAAGTTATTTGCGTACTTAACAAAAATATATTATTTTAAAGCCATGTTCTACAAATATCTAATACGAACCAAATAAAACCATGCCTTTTTTATTAATGAGACTACTTGCCTACCAACCAAGAGCTCCTTGGTTCAATCCTAGGACAGACCATCTTCAAAAGAAAAAATTTTTCTCTATCGGTATCATCTCATAACATTAGCTAATGACTGGTTTTGAGTATTAAACTATTCTTCTCTATTGCATTTGACGTTTGAAGTCGGCGTTGAACTTTAGGTCCCTTTTAATTAGCTTAAAAATAGAATCGGGTTCAGCTCATTGAATGAGAGAATTTATCGTGTTCCTCCTAGTAAATTATTTTTATACATTCAGACAAACGTGCGACTAGTCCCGAGTGGCCGGAGTATTTAAAAATATCAGATTTTTTCATTTTACACTTAAAAAGCGCTATGGCAACCGCACGGTTCCCATTATTTGACTACTATACAGCGAAACCTGACATTGCCAAGAGGTGGTCCAACCACACCGCACGATGTTAATTGTAAATAAAATAAAAAGTTTTCAGAGCATTATCTCAATATATTTTATTATGATAGAATAACCAATGACAATTATGTGTCAAACAAAATATCGGCCAAATGCTCGCAATGGCTTCGGTGGTATACCTCTATCCGTCAATCCATATTTTCAAAGACTTTGAGACAAAACTGAAGTTCAATGTCTTTAATATGCTGAATTATTTCATCCTTTAGCTCTTGAATTGTTCTTTTCTTACTGACATATACTTTTCCATTTGAGTATCCGCAAAAAGAAGTCCAATGATGTTAAATCACATGATCGTGGCGGCCAATTAACATCGCTACGACATTAGATAACACGGCCATTAAATTTTTAGCGCGAAAGAGCCATCACAAAGGGCTCGAAATGCATTTTGATTTGAACGTCCATTTTCGCAAATGGATTCAATAATCTTAAAGGCCCTTTAACTACTATATACATTCATACTTATATATTGTCAGTCATGTAAAATCCTTTGTAATATGTGTTTTGGTTATTGCATTATATAAGGCTCATGTGGGTGGGTTGGTATAGTGGTTGGAGGGCAGGAATACACAAACGGCCTATGTTCGAAACCCAGCATTGATGTTAAACATCAGACGAATGATCAGGAGAAAACGCAACCTACTGGGAAAAGTATTACAATGCTAAGTAATGATCACCACCACCACTTAGCAATGATCTTCACTACTACACAACAGGACACTAGAGTAGATTAATCATCTACAGTAGATTAATCATCTAGAGGAGTAATAGAGAAAAAAAATGTGAAATCGTAATAAATGTCGCAGTACAGTGCTTAAACCAATTATTGAAAGAAGCATCACTTATGATATGAAAAGTCGACTTAAAGACTTAAAATACGGCGACAATATCGGTCATATAGCTTAATTAATTAATCTACCAAATCTGGGTTTCCTAGTAGCGACCGATATTAGCCTGCACATTATCATTGTCATAACAAAAATTCTACATATAAATGCTTGAAATCCTTGCAAGTTCCTATTCAGCAATATATTAGAACTCTAAGTTGTTAAACTGTAAATTTTTTGGCCGAATGTGGTCTCTAAATATAATTAGAATGATAATAATGAACTAATAATAGCAAAGAACAAGCGAAAGGCCAATCCGCAATAAAATTTGAATTAAAAATATATGTAATTCGTCCTTGGGCAATTAGAAAGCATACTTCCAACAAACATTACTTTGTTTTTTTAATTACGATTTGAAGTTTAATAACAAATAATTAATTAATTTTTACATAAACAGGCTGACAAATTGGCACTCAATATCCTGGTATCATATTTGAGCAACATTGTCACCATAACACTTGCATCGATCCTCACAAAATCAGTATCAAGTTAAAATTTTTATGTATAAAATTATCTTAAATGAAAAACTCTATTGATGGCAATGACAAGAGGAATTTGAACAAAATTGAACGACATTGCCACTACGATATTTTACTCGATGAATATTCGAAACTATATTAGTTTCAAGTTGAAATTCGTATGAAATTATCGTAAATGAAGAATTTAATTGATGAATCCTCATGACAATGACACAAACATAAAGAGTTTTGTATAACAACATCATTGAATGTCATCATACTAAAGAAAGCTGAAATTTAGCGACATTGTCTCTTATGAGTCGACATCATGGTGAAATTTAACGCCATTGTCTTTTACGAATCCACTACATGCTGAACGTTGTAGGATTTGGTCTGCTACACCTCTCAATGACCAAATAAAGCACTAAAAAGTCATGTATGACACCAAAGAAAATTCATCAATGCTTTAACATTGTCAACGTTTGCCACATTGATTCACTATGATGCTTGCAACCGGGGTATTATGTATGATAAATTTGTTGTAATGCCACCATGCTAAAGAAAGTTGAAATTGAGCGACATTGTCGGTTATATGGTGACTGCATGCTGAACGATGCAGGATTTTGTCTATTATACTTCCCTGTTAACAAATAAAGGACTAATAATTCTCGGTGATATTGTCTGTTAGAATTCGCTAATATACGGACGCTTGTAAGACAAAATTAACTTCTGTCGTTTAGGAAAATGTCAACAACTACATAAAAAAGTCATGTATGATACCAAAGAACATTCATAATCAGTCATCGATGCTTTAACACTGTCAACATGTCACGATGATTCGCTATGGCGTTCGCCACCTGAATTGGCTATGCCTCCTATGCTACCGCAATGCACAGATTTTTTTTCGAATTGACTTCTTCTAAGTGACCTCTGAAAGATGCGATATATCCAATTAGTCGTATTCAAATCCCGCCCAGTGTTACGACAATCATACATAAATGTGTGCATTGTATAAGAAATAAAATATATTTGTAAGGGCGCAAAGGAAAGAAATAAAAAAATATGTATAAGTAAAGCCCAAACAAAAAGTGTAGATTTAATTTAAAAATTGACTTCTTTTGTTAGATGATGGTTGTTGGTCATGATGTCGAAAGATTACTCTGACTATTACATACAAACACACACACACACACACAGAAACATACATACCCATATGTAAAAGATTTTTTTGCCATTAAAGAAGAAATTGCATGCGTCAGTGATTTTTCTTATGCAAAATAAACACACAAAAATAAAAATAAAAATAAAAAAAATATTTATTATTTCCAGTAGTATTTCTTTTTTAATTTTTATTTCTTTCTTCATCATCTTGCATATATAAATTTAATTTATGTACATATGTAAATATACATATAGACGATAGAGTTGTTGTACTAAGAAATATGTATTTGTAAAGTAGAAAAAAAAAATAGTTTAAGATATTTTCGACATATGGTTATCAAAAAATATTTTTCAGTTTTCAATTCTTGTCTTGTTGATACGATATTTTTGGCTTTTTTTAGTTTTTTTGGTAACTCCTCAGCAGAGTTTTGTGTAAATTACTCGTACAAGTACAAGTTCATCTGTTTATGATGTTTTATTAAATTGATTTTAAATCTTTGCTGTCATTTTAAATTTTTCTTTCAAATGTTTTTTTTTTTTTAGCCGAAATCATATTGGTCAATTAAAAATATATTTTTTTAAATTTTATTTTATTTTATTGGGTTCAAGTCGTTTAAGTTTTATAAATTAATTGCATCTGGCCAATGCAAAAAGAAACAGAAAATTTGCATGAAATATATTCGTCTGAAAAACATTTATTTTAATTTGTTATTTTGCTTTAAATCACTGTCTATTACCCTGTCGAACTGATATCAATGTAAACTGATTTTAGAAAAATTAGTTCGACGTTGCCACGTTTTATTTGTATGTAGAAAAAAAATAATAAATTCGCTGCAATAAAATTAGAAACCAGCCTTAGTTTATATTTAAAGTTGAAATGATTAAAATTTTTTATTAAGCAAGAAAATAGCTGGATTGACTTTTTCCAATCATTCCAACTAATTAATCGAAATCTTTCAGGCTGCTTTACAAGTGAAAGTATAACGCATAATTTGGATGCAAAAATGTGATAGTTGGCTTCATATATTTAAAAATTTCTTGCTGAATATAACATACTTCAGAAAAATTCAACAAACTATTAAACTCTATTAATCTCTATATTGGCATTTCTAAAGAAATTGACGGCGAGTCATATATTTGCTTATATATACAGTGCGGTTCAAAACAATCGATTCACTTACTCTCCAAAAAGTTTACTATTTCTAAATCTCTAATATAGGGTGGACAGTTAAAAAGTTTAAATTTTGAACCAGCGCTTATTTCGTATCTGGCAATACTTATATCATTCTATTCTGGCACAAAATTCAGTGTGACAACCTTGGGATTTATCATAATTTATCATAATTTCACATCATCTTTTCGGATGAAGCTCATTTTCAACTTCGTGGGTACGTCAATAAGCAAAATTGCCGTATTTGGAGCTCAAAAAACCCAAACGTGGTCTTATAGAAGTCATTACGAGTGACTGTTTGGTGCGGCTTGAGAGAGCGGTGGCATTATTGGCCCATATTTCATATATCGCAACCATTACTGTCAATGGAGACACCTATCGCACCATGATAACCAATTTTTTTGTGACCGCTCTTCATGGTATTGATGTGAACGATGTTTTGTGTCATTAGGAGGTGCCACTTGCCACATATCTCATGCCACAATCGATTTATTATGTCAAATGTTTGATGGCCGTTTAATTAGCCGAAATGGTGATGTCAGTTGGCCGCCAAGAAGTTGCGACTTGACACCGTTGGATTACTTACTGTGAGGCGCCGTTGAAAAGACAAATGTTATGCCGACAACCAGAGACAATTGAGCATTTGAAAGCCAACATTCCTGATGCCATTCCCGAGATACGAACCCATACATCGAAGTGAGCAAAATATTGGTTTCGGAATAATATCGAGGTTTTCAGCTGGCCGATACAGTCGCCGGAGTTAAGTCCTATCGAAAATCCATGGAAAACTGTCAAAGCAACTCTGGGAGGATAAAACCCTTCAAATAAAGAACAACTGTGGGAAAAATATTGCTATAGAAACATGTCAGAGATTTGTTGGTTCGATGCTAAGCAGTCATTAAATATAAGGGTTATTTCACCAAGTAGTGAGGTAAATAAACTCTAATTAAAAAGAATTTTATAGTTTAATTACTAAGCAGTTGTTTTAGGACACCAATTTTAGTGAATCTGTTTTATTGAACAGGAAAAAATTATTGATTTGAACAATATGGATTAATACATAGTTTTTTAGTTTAGTTTTACCACTCTATGTGTCTTCAAATCTCCTTTGGCCCGATTGCATTATGAACTTACGGATGAATTAATAAAGAATGGTAGAGGAAATGTCTGCAAGAGTGCAACTAAAAATAAAAGCAAGAAAAACCGAATCCATGCGCATCATTGCAAAACAACACAACCTTTTCTTCTTCAACACCAACCGATATAGGATGTCTCATACATACGTTGTGTATCTGGGATGCCCAATCACCACAACAAGTAGAATATCCCATGACATAAGATTAGACTAGACAAGACGAACATTTGGCCTGCTAACCACCGTGTGGCGTTCCTCCCATCTGTCGACTAGCTTAAAGCTTGAAGTCCCTAGCAAACATGGAATGCTGCATCAAAAGATAACAATAGTATTCAAATCCCTGTCTGCATGTATATTTTTGCCTAAAAAAATAAATAACGTTGATCTATGGTACAACAACCATCAAGTTTCACTTCAGACTAAAATTCGTAAGCGAAAATGTTGTTGAATTGAGCACACACTCAGGAAATGACCAGACGACCTTAAAAGGCTGGCTATTGACTACAGCCAACACATATTCATCTTGTTTAAAAGCATTACGATTTGCGGCCTACATTTTCAGAAACTATTTAGGCCGTATAAAGAGGTATGAGTTTATCTTTTAACATGACGCCTAGCCATTTCCTTTGAAAAAATACAAAATCAGTTTCAAAGTTGAAGCGCCTTAAAAGACGAGAATTTTTTCCGAGATATGATTTAGAAATTGGCTCAGAAGTGGGGAAAAGATGTAAGTGATTTGGTAAATTTGTTACTTCATTATATTTTTGAGCTCAAAAAGTTAACAAATAAATTTGTAGTCACAATAAGTAAATTACACTTACTTTTGTTATAAATAAATTACGAAAACCCTTAAAACAAAAACCCACCCAGGTCTTTTTAAATATAATACCCAATAAAACCTTGGTGGGTTTATTTGGCTTACCCAGTGAGTTGTCAACCCTGACATAAATACACCAACATTGAACATACCCATTATAATAGTAGAATTTAACACACCCTTTTACTTTATTTACGAAAATAAATCTCTGTACTAATTGTCTATAATTGAAATTTCAATTTGTGTAAGCTTTCATCATGGAGCGTTCAGGTAATAAAAAACATATGTGCCTTTTTCGAATAAAATGAAGAAAATCGATACTTTCAAAACATCCCTCTTGTTCGGAATATGTTGTATGTTTGTTTATAGGTCTGGGGACACCACAGGCGGCATTCTGTCACGATTTCTGTGGTTATCCACTATCTAAAGGCCCAACCATAATATGCGTAGGCTAAGGTAGTAATCAAATGTGTATAACTATAATGTACTTAACAAACTTTTACGTTTGAGCGAACCTAATCGCGCTGTACGTAAACAGCTGTTTGTGTGTTATATACAAAACAATATCAAAAGAAAGAGGTTGTGCAATGGATTCTCATGATTTTATTTGCTACTGAAACAGTGACGATTGAACATGTGTAGCGGCTGTATGCAGATTTTTTAAAATTTTTTTTTTCTTTAATTTTTACATAAAATATTAAAATGTTTATATTTTTAATAAAAAATAAATTCGTCCAGATACTAATAATGCAATTACCTATTCAACTCAATTCGCAGATAGCAATTTTCATGTGCTCACTAACACAACTATTCAAAAAGTACATTATAGTCAAATGTATGATTAAGTATTTGACAGACTTTTAGTTAAGTTTATAACAGTAACTTAAGTAAGCAAAAATATATTATGGTTGGGCCTTAAGGACTATAATCGATGAGGGATTTAATCCAGTCTGCTAGGCAGACGATGTTATAATACTTTTTAACGTGTCTTAAAAACCATGTAGGAGGACCGGCGGCTTGGTTTGGATCGGTTTATAGCACCAACCTTTCTCAATAGAACATTCGCTTCATTCGAGTGGCTAGACACTGAACTGGAAGTGAAATATGCAAACAAGGCCCAAAGGCGTTAGACACTCTGCAGGAGGGCAATAGACTCCAAATGGCAGCTCAGTTCAAAAATGTGACTCCAAGGAATTGTGGAGGTTACGGCGGAATACTTTTCTAACGGTGAGATATACATATGACCGTATACCTGCCAATTACGCCAAGTGTGGAGTACACTTTCTATAAAGAACGTGGATTAGCGTAACGTTTAAAAGGCGCAGCATGTAAGCTTACTTTTAATAAGTCGGCAAACTCTGAAGTAAAACAAGTCCAGGCTTCCACATCGGGACACCTGAAACTGAACTTTCCTACTAACTTCGGGACCACAACACTCTTATTCAAGTGTAGGTCCATGCAATAACAAAAGCAAATAACCTGGATTGGTCCATTCTTCGAGGTAACAACCATCAAAACTTACACAGAATTGCCAAAGAGTAATACAAGCCATTATGTCGCATGGGATAAAATCTAGCATGGAACTGGACTGTAAAAGCGTGATAAATGTTCTTCGCGATAAGTGGCATGCTGAACATTATACGAGTTCCTAGGCGTCGTGGCATCACGGGGAATGGGAGACGTCAAAGAAATGGCTATGGTAAGTTTGGAAAGCTCTAAGCCCTTTTATGCATTAAATGTTCATGTCTCACTTTGGAATAAGAAGTCAGTGGGAAGAACTACGAAGATACTTGAAGGGGATCTCAACTCGGATATGACAAGGAGCTTACTTAACCTGTGCAAGACGGACTAGAGTAGCATTTTAGGTCCCACCACACAATTAAGGTGACAGGAGGAGCATATACATGTCACTGTTCGGTCTTTGCCTAAAATAGGTTATGGTTCCTTAGAAACGACATTAATCGAATAATTTCTGAGATGGAAGACACTAAGGGAAAATGTTGATAGTACCGACTTCATCAGACCCTACAACGATAGGTTTTATCCTTTGTAGAATTATATAGTTAGACCACACCGAGTTGAAATCTGGCCAAGGTGTATGTCTGCCTTTTCCATTTTCAACCATCAAAGCAACATATTCGTATTCATATTCTTCACCTAGAATGCAGAGTGCATTACAAATCTCATATGAATGGAGTTTATTTCTTGTTAATTATTTTCGTATTTCTCGTGCTGATGAAAAATATTTCCAGTTTTAATGTTTTGATTGGAAGAATCCAAATCTCATGTTGTGTCGCTTGTAGCTGTGTAGCTTATTTTTGTCTTTAGCGTTGTAGTAGCAGTTGTTGTTGTTATTGTTTGTATTATGTTTTAGCCGCTTGTTTTAATTTCGAATCAATTTTCAATCACACACACATACAACACACACGCACACTCTCATGTGTTGCATGCACGTCTGTCCGTCCACCTGGTATACATATGTGTGCGAATGTTTGTTGCTTTTGTTGTTGTTGTAAGTTTAAATTGCCTTTCACAAATAATGGCATGGAAATGCATGTGCAACACCCTGATTGATTAATTGATATCACACAAGTTAATTGCATTTCTTTTGATGTATAAAATAATTTATTGATTTTGTTGTTATTTTTGAAAATGTTTGGAATGGATTAAAACCAAATTAAAATTAAAAGCCAAATGAACTGGTTTCTTACGATTTATTTCATTTTCGCTTTTAATTTTTCTTGTATTTTTTTCGGCTTGGTTTTGCAATTTTTTTATTTTTATTTTTCATATCTGGAGGCAAAAGGAATTTATGATCATTTAGGCCAGAAATCAATAAAATAAAATTGCATGCGATATATATTTCTCACTAGTTTTTGTTGTTGTTGAATGTTTTTTAATGTTATTTCTTTATTTTACATTTCTGCCTACTGGAAATTTAAATAATGATTGGATTGGATAAAAGGATTGCTTTCAAATTATGGGGAAGTATACCATTAAGGCCAATGCAGAGAATTTATTAAGTTTTGTTTTGCATTATATATTATTTATTAATTATTTAGTATTTATAACAACAACAAAAGGATGCAATTGTTCTACACAGTACTTTGACCGAAAAGTCATTAAAAGACCTTAATAAGCTTGAATAAGGAGCTGCTGTATCGAATTTGGGGCAAAAAAAAAAATTTTTAATTAAACTTATCTAAGCCTTAAAATAATATTTTGTTCAGTTGACGGTGCCGTACATTGGTGTTATAATATTGTTCAGAACAACCATCATGGACGATAGGATTTTATTATGTTAGTGCTGATCTTTGTAACATTTTCAATTATTAGCCCTTGACTCGCCGTCGTATTTTAGTTTCTTTGTAATCATTAGTGTATAACTTGTGTTACAGCTCAACAGATGATCTTATAAATAATAGGTCCACCATCTGCAGTTGCCTAGAAACTACGCACTCTGAGCATTTGGTAGAGTGGAGAGGAAGAGTGTAGACTAGTAGTGTGTAAAAGAGGCCAACTTAGTCCGAACCTATCACTTTGAATTCGGGCTGAATGGACTCACAATCGAGCAGATCTTCACCAGCTTTGAACCCTGCAACAGATTCATGGGAAGCAGATCGGTACAGACTACCTTTTCGCCGATTGTAGTGCTACATTCGACATTCCGGTAGAAAAATTTCGCTTGTAACCATGTTTGCATATGCGACAGCATCAAAAGATCTACGGCTCTGTAGAATGTCACTGGGTGACACGAAATCCACAATTGGAATAGGAAGTGACCTCTCGGCTATTAACTACTACATGAGGTCTAAGACATGGTTTCAACTTATAGTGTAGTTTATTCAATATATTAAAGGGGAATATTCTGGAAAACGCTGCTTTTAATATTAATATTATTGGGAGGACAGAACGGGATGTAACTGGAGCTTTTAGAGAAGTCGAAATAGGTTCGGCGAAAATGGGTCTGGTGGTAAATGAGGACAAGACAAGGATAATGCTACCAATTGATAGAGCAGCGCTGAGAAGGGGAAAGGGCGGAATAGTAACGACTAGCAGTTGCAAGGTCGTGGTAGTGGTTGATTTTATAAACTTCGTATCTGCAGTGAATGTGTTGGGCTCTGGAATGAAAGAAGGGTTTATGCTGGCATATAGAGGCTATCTTCAGCTCTACACTCTACACACGCTTATTCTGTATGTCGTCTTCTATGGCGCGAAGTCGTAGGTACTTACAGAATAGAGACATACATGAATGTCAATAAAAATCAAAATTTAAATCAAAAATTTTGCATTCACTTTAAAATTAATCACTGTTGGGATCTCATTCATCTTTTTATGTGTGTTAAGTGTGTATATCTATTTGATAAATTATGAACGCTTCAGCTTTTCATTGTTCTCTGCTTTCGGTCATTTTCGTTTGAGTGAATGATGAGCACACTGATTCATAAAAACAATGAATACTTTACAATACACAATATGCATTCATTGTGTTGCAAAGATGTATTTATTTTTTTGACCAAAACAGAAAAAGGATAATAGTGCGAATTTTATTTTAGGGTTGCTTAAAAGGGTGCTCTCTATCATCTATATATGCTTGAAATGGCAAAGAAAATAAGAATGAGTGCAGTTTTTTTTATGAATGCAGTAGTTTTTTAACGAATGCATGGCTTTGATTTACTGTACACTGTTTTGAGTTTATTGCTATGCTGTGTAGTAAACAGTGCATGTAAGCATTCATGTTTAAGAGAATGAAATGTTGCTGAATAAATAGCTTCCCTCTTATTGAATTCGTGTATGTTGTGCAGTAAATATCATCACAATATTAAGCTGCATTCATTGTGGTAGAAGAAATGAATGCAGTAGATCTTCAGCAAAATGTATGGTCCCATCTGTGTCGGACGAACATGTGGAGTGTATCCCGACGTTAATGTAGTCAGGCACATAAGAATAAATTGACTATTTTGTTTGGATCATGTCGGATAGAGTGAATGCTCCGACCGAAGGTGCTTTGGATAACGATCCGATGATTGAGTCTTCGATGGAAAGACTAAATTGAGGAAGATATCAGAATTTTTGGTATAACAAACTGAAAGCAGTGCGCTGGAAGTGCTTGGAGATCATTTATAATGCAAGCCAATATCACCAACAGGTTGTAGAGCCGAATTAAGTAAGTAGGAGGGAAGGCGGAGTCGTACGACCTTTCTATGATGTTTTCGTTTTTACTTTTGGACCAGCGGGATTCTTGAATGGATAACCTATAGGAGATCTGAGCTTGCTTCTTTAAATATATTTATGTCATTGCCGGCATTTGAAACTGGACTGCTGTAGGTTTTGAAACTAATTGAGCTAAAGCCGTACACCACGTCAACTGCCTGTACATTTTTGTTTATTTCAGAGTAGTTCTTCTCAGCCCAAGCTTACAACTCGCAAAATTGATCGGCAATAAATTTCTTCTTACTTGTTTTAATTAATTTCGAATTTTTAGTCTTACAAGATAAAAATGTGCCAGGCGTCTTAAAGAACAAGTTGCCTTCATACCACCCCAAACTCTGACACACAACTCAACTAGATTGCATTCGATATTTATTAAAATAAAACAAAGAAATAAAAATAATAAATTTTATATATGTATTCAGTAACTATTGTCTTGTCAAATATACTCCGTGTCTGCCTTGGTCTATGCGATTACTGCCATTTTTTTAAAAGCCTTCAAAATATAAAGAAATAGAAAAGGAATAAAAACTTTTTAATGAATAATTTTCTCTGTACTCGTGTGTATGCATGTCTTGTCCGTTTCCATTTCTTCATTTACAATTTATTGCCAACAAACGAAATGTTTGCCTTTTACCCATCCATTCATTCAGTTGTCCATGTTGATGTCCAGACATCCATCCATCTTAGCATCTAATTGCTTCAGATCTTTAGACATCACAAACTACATGCATTGGTAAATTGTAGAGCAGTAGTAGAGTGATGGAATGATAGAAGCGAAACGAAGACTATGAATATTGGTCGCAAATGAAATGTATGACAGACTAACTGACTGACTGCCTAACTGAGTCAAAGAGTGTGAGAGAGAGAGAGGGTTAGTAAGTGAATAAGTAATTTTTCCATTACAAAATGCTGTTGTTGGCCATCCTCTATGATGTTTTTGTTTGTTATGAATGTTAGTAAAAGTCTTCTTGTCATAGTTGGTGTTGTTGTCCTTGTTGTTCTTACTCATCAGCAGAAAGACATCTTTTACACAAAATGCAATATGTTAACTGTGACTTGTGTATAAAGCTATTTGAAAGAATAAATTCGTTTTTGAAAACGTTAACTGCAACAAAACATGTATTGGCTCAAGACCTGGGCATTAGAGTAATAATCCAATTTGGTCTAGATATAGGCGATATAATCAAAAAATCAGCGAAAGTTTTTATATTCTTAAGAAGACAATCTTAATGTAATTCCAAATGAAAATTACATTTTTTAATGTAATGCGGCCATCGATTACTACGCTTGCAATTATGAATAAATCCTAGAACTTTTAAGCGCACTAAATAGTGCGAAGCTCAACGCATTCAAATGGCAATGGATGAATTTTTTGATGCTGCAAACTGCGGTTCCATAGCAGAGCTATTTAAAAACTGCAAACCAGTGGCCTAACATCAGTTAAGCAATATGCCATATTAACTGGGTCGGTTCAAAATATTGGCAAGATGAAAGATTGTAATACAATACTTTATATTCAAACTGACCTAAAACAGATTATAGCAGACAACGAAGAACTTGATTTATTAATGTTTATATGTCAATATCTGACAACAAATCTTCTACAAATCAAGTTCTAAAATATGATCTTAAGGAATTGCAATCCTTATATATGAACCCATTACATCAGTAGGCATTGAAATGGCATTTTCAATGTATAAAATATTGCTCAGACTTGATAGAAAATTTAATTAAAATTTATTACTTATTGCAACAACGAATACGTGGACCAATAAAAAATGCTGCTTATTTTACCATAAATTTTAAGTTCAGTATTTAGAATCCTTAGAAATTACAGTAAAAATTTTTTTCTTATACTGTTGTGTTGTTTTTTGGACTGGGTATACAAGTTAATAATGTCGATTATTTCTCTTGAAATATATATTTATTAGAATAACCAATTAATACATTATTCAAAGTATTGTCCATCGTTAGCCACTACTTTTTCACATCTTTCTGGTAGCATATGGATTCCGTGCCAAAAGAACTGTTCCGGTTTTGAGGTAAAGAATGAATCAAGCCAATTTTTGATACCCTGTTCTGAAGTGAAGCGTATTTCAGTAAGGGTGATCTGCATCGATCGAAACAAATGGTAGTCAGAAGGAGTAAGCTCTGGGCTACAAGGCGGGTGAACCAAAACTTCTCACCCAACAAGGCTAGTGAGCCAAAACTTCCCATCCAATGTTTTCCAAATAGTTTTCGACCAGTCTGGCAACATGTGGTCCAGCGTTGTTATGATGGAATATTACGGCCTCGTGTCTGGTCGAATATTCTTATCGTTTTTCGTTGATTGCTCTCTTCGTGGATTGCTCTGTGTTCATCTGACCCGATTCCAACAGCTCAAAATACAAAACATCCCTCTGATCCCACCAAATCAAAACCCGGCTGGTTGGCCGGGCTTTACATATGAGTTTTTCCGCTTGGGGTTATCGTAATTTATCCATTTTTCATTATGCAAACGTGGCTTCCTTTTGTAGCATTCAAGCATCATTTCCGACATGCAAAATCACCTTTCAACGTCTCTCGGCTTCAATTCATATGTGACCCAATTTCCGTGCTTTTGAATGAATCCCTATGCTTTTAAACGTAGGGAAATGGCTTGTTGTGTGAATGCTAGCTTTTTCTGCACTTCATAACAATATTCGTCAAGTAATGCTTCCAATTCCTCATCTTCAAACTTTTTTGGCTGACCAAGCCTCTTCTTGTCTTCTGTGTCGAAATCACCACTTTTGAACCGCGCAAACCATCACTCACAAGTCGGAGCACTTGACCGTGAGCTTTTAACAACAATCAATAACTTTCAGCAGTCGTCTTCTACAAATGAAATAAGGTTATCAGACATCCCCGCAAAACATATATTTTAGGCACACAATTCGATATTATTATAGCGATTGAAAAAAATGTGTTTTTACACTGTGGCGTCTATCGAACACTAAATTGAATATGCAATTTCGAAAATGGCACACCTCTCATATTTTGGCCAATGCGTTTTTTCATATCAATGAGTCCCAAATGCTTCCCTGCACCTACTACGCTTGAAAAACTAACCTCCATAGCATTATTTCTACTTTACTACAGAGAGGTCACAAGTCTAAAAGATGTGCCCTTTTCGAAATTATTGTTTAAATCAAGAGTACAAAAACATGCCCAGCACCGCTTTTTTTAACCCGCAAAGCCATTGTTTTTTCTTCTTCTTCCTTTTCGAGCTTATAGAGACAAAGTACTTATTAGTTATCTGAAAATTGCAGATATTGCAAAGCCCAAGCAATATATACCGCCAGAACAGAATTTTATGACGAAATACTGCAATGTAGAGCTGCAAAACTATCGACAGTCGGCCCATTCGATAGTTTCGATAGTTTGCAAAAAAACTATCGCTACTATCGGATTCTATTAAAGGCTGAGTTAGTGAAAACCTATCGCAGCAACCAATTCAGTCAGACATTTATTGTTTAAGTAACGTCAATGTTGACATTTGCAAGGTAAACATCAAAATTCTGTAGATTTCCCTCGTACACGATACGTTTTCACTAACTCAGCCGTAAGTGCTACTTGTGGCAACAATATGAGAACTTAAGTTAAGGGGAAAGAATAATAATAAATACACAGTGTTGAAACAAATAATAGGGACACTTTATTTTTTCCAGTATGTCATAAAATTTGAAGAATTGAAGTTTTTCGATGAAAGAGTAATCCTTATATAGCGAAGACCATGATGTGCTCTAAAACTAAAGTAATTAATGGGATCCAGTGAAGAAAACTGCAGAGACTATGGGAAAAAAGCGTAGAATTGTCAGTTTTGATAAACTTTTAATTTGTACTTTAACGATTATTCCCTTCAATTCATCAAAAAGCCTCAAAAATGAACTTGTTCTTCTGTTTCATGTCGCATAATAAGAAAAAACTTATGGGGACTAGACTTATGGGTAAGAGTCTTCATAACGTAACATTTCTCAGCAAACGGAAGTAACACCTGCACCGTTGCAGAGCAACTTGCTATGGTCGGACGAAATGAAGAATAATTTGTTTTGGTTAAATGCAAAATCATATGTACAAATATATTTTAGTCACAATTCATACCTTATTTCAGTTTAATATATAAAAATTTAAGAAACTGTTAAACTGTGTTCCCCTATGTAACTATAAAAGTTTACACACGGCTAACAACCTGCGTCGAATAAATTTTTGCAAATGTGACTTTAATTGCATTTAGTGACCTCCGTATTTATTCATAGAATTAGACGATAGTATCGATAGTGAAAAAAAACTATCGATGGTCAACCAAAAACCAAACTATCGATAGTACAATCGATTGTTTTACAGCACTACTGCAATGGCCAATTACAAATGAAAAAGAGCTTCCTGAAGAAGATTTTTGTTAAAAGTATATTATTATTTTTAGTGGAAGTGTTGTCTTCAATTTTTTTATACCTAAAATTGCAATTTTTTGCAAATTAATATGGTTTCTTTCGTTATGTTTTGTATACTCGATATCATAAATTTCGAAAAGGGCACATCTCATTAATTTTAAATATATAAACAATCATATATAATAAAGTCAATATTCAAATACTTCTATTATTTTCGGTTACGAATTAGCCACAAAATATAATCCGTGTAAAATTTTTTGAATTATTATACTCCATTACGAAATAATTAGTTTTTTTTATTTCCTGTAAACTTTAAATATTCCAACATATGCCCTTTCTGAAATTGCACATTCAATTATAATAACGAATGTTTACCCCAACATACCATATATGTTATTATTGGCACAAACCATATGTGATGGTTATGTCATATGTTGTCCAAATTGACAATATTAAATTGTATACCCAGTATTGTTAATTTTTCACATTATTTTATGCACATAAAACATTAAACAAGAATATTTCTGGTTACCCTGTTTATAAATAATACTGTTCTATAGCAAAAAACGCCTTTAAATAAAACTATATGGAATATAATGATTTTGATACGCTGATTTCAAATCCGTTTTCAGTTTTTTTCCATCGGGTTCAATTTTTGTTTTATGGGCGTGGCATATTTTTCGCCCAAAATATGGTAGTTATGTCAATATATTTCATCATACCTTGAAAACAACTTGATCGATTTCAATGAAATTACCACCAAATGTTTAGGAACAAAATTTCATATAAATCAACTCAATAAAATTGTTTTGTATTTCAACAGTTTTAGAGTTATTCGTAACTTAGTTGTGAAAATAAATATTTCGCGCAAAATTAGAGCAATTTTTTTCAAAAATTCATAAAAAATTTTCAGAATGAAAATTTCACATATTAAACATTTGAATTAAAGCGTAAAATTTTGAGAATAAAATAAGCCATAAATCATGAAAATCGATTGACCAGTGCTGATTTTATTCGAAATTAAATGCAGGTACCTAACTTTGACCAAAATTAGCGAACAAATTTTTTCTTGCAAAATTAATGGAAATTTTTTTCTTTTATGTCCAAAAAGTTATAAAAAAAATCTTAGAATATAAATTTGACATTTCAAGCATAAAATGAAAACCAAATATGTTGAAAGTAAAATAACCTACAAAGGCAGGTGCTTAACTTTGACAAAAAAGTGTGATACATTATTAGGCAACATACAAAAATAATGAAAGGAAATGTCCGGTAGGAAAAAATACATTATATTCAAATCATTATACAATATCATTATGTTCCATATACTTAGTTTTAGTTTTGTTTTTTGCAGATTAGTGTAATTAAAAACACTTACCAGGTGTAAAAAGTGCGCTATCTGTTGTGAAATCCAAAATTATTTTTATGCGTTTCCCAGTTACCGTAAAATATTTGCTGCAAGAGATACTGAGATGCAATTTTAAGCGTCGATGTCTAGCTGTAGTACCCGCTCATTGTTCGAGGCTCGAGAAGCTTCTGAACCATTTGTTGCGTTGCATGCTGAATTCATAGTACATGTTCTGGTTGTACTCTAAACTTTAATTGATAATTAAGGAACATTAAGTTTAAATTACAACCAGCGCACATACCTTCCGATTGTAACACCCACTCACTAGGTAAAAAGGAAAGTGCCAGAAAGCTTTGTAGTTGCATTGAACATCATCTGTGTGAATCCAGGAAATGCACGATTATTATTAGCTAGACTCAGTATCCAATCTGTATCGAACCAAACGCATAAGATCGGCATATATACTCTGTTTTATATCAGATTATCTGAGTTATCAAATTTTATAATACTTATCCAAGCGAAACATTCCAAAACCCGTAAAGAAACATACAAAAACTAGTCCCTTGGTCTTTCTATCATACTTTTGTGACCCAGAGCTCCGAAGGGCTATTTAAATATTCAAAGAGCTCCCTCAGCGTAAAAGAGTGACACAGTGTGTTTTTTGGATTGAAGTTTTGATTCTTTCATAACTTCTTACTGTTGCAAGTGTGTGCGTCTGTGTGGGTATGTGCGTCGAAGTGCATTCGAGATTATCTCAGTATGTGTTACTAAATTTCTATATTTTCTTTTACTCTTTTTTTTTGTATTCAGTAGGAGTTTATTACTCGTATTTTTCAATATTATTTGTAGATTTTCTTGGATTTTTTTTATTTCATTTTAGTTGAGTTGATTTTCTACTTGTAGTTGTTATTTCTAAAATAATATAAAAGTATATTATATTCACATTTGCACAAGACGAATATTTAAGTTTTACTTCGTCCTTAAACTATTTGACAGTCATCGGTTTAGACATCCATCCTTCTTGTTCTAATACGAGTATTTATGCAGTACTACTGACTTTACTGTGTTGTACAAAACTGTTGACTTGACTTGCAGTTGATATTTGTAATAAAAATACATACATACGCACAAATACTATATCACATGCATATACACAAGCACACATACATACGTATGTATTTTACACTTAAATTAAGTTTATTCTAGTAAAACGTCATTTATTTGGCATCATTTACTGTTATTTTTACGATTACAACAACAATATTTAAAAAAAATGTTACCATTATAGTTGTGTAGTGGAATACGATAATATTGGTAACAATATCATGTTTTTGTTATTGTTTTAACAAATACTTATTCATTGTCATTTCTTATTAAAAGAGTGAGAGAGAGGGAGTTACTTATCCTGCTATTTGTATAGCATTTTAGAGTATATCTTTGAGTTTCTTTTTTTAAGTTCATCTTGTTTTTCTTGAATTTTGAAAATTTTAACATTTCAGATGTCACATGTCTATGTCGCTTTCTCTCTCTCTTTCTCTCTGTTCGTTCATGTTCTTATTTATGTAACTGTCCATCATTTGTCTGTCTTCTCTGTCTATATAAGTTACGAAAAGAAATTTGTACTCAAAACTAAATTCAAGTAGAAAATTTATTGCAAACTTACACTTTTTATTTCCAAATTAAAAATACATCGAATATGAAAAATAAACTAAATTAAAAAAGGGGTAATCAACAGACATGGTATGTCCTCAATAGAACTTTGTTATTCATAAAAAGATAGCAACAAATTTAGCACTTCTCCAGATGATTTTGCAAATTAAATTTAGAAGTTAAGTGAGTCTAAGATTGATGCCTTTTCTCAACTTCATTTTTAAACATAATTACTTAATCTTACGAGAAGTTAGTTCAAAATTGTTTTAGATAAATGATATTCAAAAAAAATATATATATATTTTTTAACGTAATCTTTGTTCCTTTCACAACGTTTGTTTCCAGGAGGACCTATTCAGGACAGAATATAATCACGGGGATCTAATTATAAAGAGTTGGTTATATTGCAGTTCATATATTTTTACCACAGTGACTGTACATGTGTACGCTCTAGATTTGATTGGATAGAATAGTACCTTTTTTCAGATGTAACCATTTATGCTTGAACTCAATGTTTATAAGTCTGTTAAAGGTCAGTGGCCTAAATTAATTTTCTTTTCAATAATATTAATATGAATGACACATCGTGTTCACCGATAGATATATTTTTAAGCATTTGGTAATACAAGTTCACCCAAAAACAATTTACTGTAAATGGTACTAGACACACACTTAACACCAAGGCCAAAGATGGTTTCCATGTGAAGTTTCACACATCAGTCATACCACAAAATTATTCCCAATTTATATTGGTATTTATAGGGAATTATAAAAGTAGAATTGAACGCTGACTTTTATAGTGTTAGTCTGGTACAAAAATCCAAAATTTTGTCAGATTTTGCCATGGAGTGTTCTGATAAATTGATTCATTGTAGCGCCTTTGAATTATGAAGTAAAAAGGTTGATATTTTAAAATCGTTCCGCCCGCGCAATGATTAGTCGTATGTCCAGTTGTAATATCAACGTAAATAATTGTTCACCCCATAACAGTATATATGTGGAAATTATTTATTGATAAAAAGGAGTGTGGCTAGTATCTAAATATGCATCTTTAACATCCACTTCTTCTCCTTCTATGTAAAAACGAATGTTTAATAATAAAAAAAGGCTTCAACTTCTTCCTTCCAGACAATTCCATCTAAAAAGAATACTTCTAGCGATGATGACAAACATCAGACGAATGATCAGGAAAAACACGCCACCTACTGGGAAAAAATTACAATGCTAAAGTAAAGTTCACCACCACCTACTAAGGATCTTCACCACCACACAAAAAAAAAATCATATGGAGGAAGCTACAGCCGATTAATCATCTACTTAGCTTAAAATATCAAATTGATTAAAGAAACTGAAACAAAACAATAGATGCTTTGTGGTAAGCCAATATGCTCCCTAGAGGAGTGACGGAGAAAAAAAAACAAAGTAAAATTTATCAAATCATTGCTTACTTATTTTCCTCACCTCTGAGTCAATATCTGAAAACTACTCGTCTTATTAATCGATACACTTTAAAGCTGATATTATGTTTCTTCAAATGAAGCGATTCGATGACATGCCAAAGGATATTGTATCCGTCGAAACAGACAATATTCAGAAGAATCAATATTTGAAAATTACGGCGGGGGTGGCATTTGATTGCTTGTAACAATTGTTTGGCAACTTTGGCGAAGTGAAACCGGGCGTTGTTATGCAAAAGGAAAACTTTATCTGTCTGTCTGTCTTTATATTATGGCCGTTTTTTTTATAATGCACGGCTTAAACGAAGTAATTACAGTCTGCTCCGATCACCGAGTTTTAGTAGCTCAAAGTACACAATGATGCCTTGATCGCACTAAGATTGCAAAATTGAATTATAAATACTAAAAACACTGTAAAAGTACTAAAACAAAAAATATAGTCGACTTAAACGAAATTGGTTATAAGTGATATTACTTTATTTGATTTTGCTGACATAATGGATGGACACTTTACTTTGACTGTAATACCAAAATTATCGGCGCAGACACATCAATTTTGGCTAGTTCTGCTATTCGTCGTTGATTTTCTCGCAAGGAGCAGTATAAGAATCTCATTTGTTTAAGAAGTACTCGGCGTTGCATTGTATCAAATGCTTGAACGATTAGTATGTTCGACTACTTATGGGCAAACTAATCGCAATATCTTTCTCGAGATTTTAATTTTGTGAGGCTACAATTCTTCCAAAACTCTTTCAGGACTTGTACCACTTTTTAAGTACCAAATATCAAGAATGAATGTACGCGAAATATAAACATATTGGAAAAATATAATGATTTTAATCTATGGACAATAACGCATAAGGTGGCACTAGGTGGTAGCTGAAGTTGACAATATACATAGAAATATAAAGAATTGACTAATATTAAGAAAAAGACCGATGGGGGGAATGACTGAAAAATAAAAATGGCATTACCAAAAATTAATTATTATTTAATAAACGACAAGCTGTTAAATACGTTAAAATTTTTATTTAAAAAAAAGTTAATACAATCGCTGCTCTCTCTTTTGAGGTTGGCTTAGCAGAAATACTGAAAATGAAACAAATCAAATATATTGTTACAAAAATCAGGTTGGACACACCTGTCATTGCTAAAAAGAAAAAACAAAAGCCGCAAAAACAACTATACGTGCTGTTTACAAATAATCAAATCGAACATTGGCAGAAATATAGTAAATAAAAATAAACGTCAACAACAAAAACAGGCAGAAAAAGAAAGCAAAAAACAGACAATAACAAAAAACAAGAACTGAAAGAATTAGATGTTTACATTCGCATGGCTTCATAAGAACTAAAAAAAGTAAAGGAAAGAAATGTAATCTACCTGAAATATCCAAAGGTTGGAGAGCTTTTGAATTATTGTTTACTCAGCCATATAAAAGCACATCGATGCGGACAGCAGTCAGTTTGTTTGGTGTAAACTCAGCAAACAAGGTTTGAAACTCGGTGTGAAGAGAGTTTATAAGTAGTAAGCAAGTGAAGTGAGTCGTGAAGTACAAACTAATTTAGTTGGAGCTAACTCAGTAATAGAGTGGATAACTATGGCGAAAAAGGTTGTGATCGAACCTAAGTTGCAATAACGATCGCTTTGAAAGATCTTTAGATAGAAAGATCTGTCGAGTAATTGTCGTTGTTTACAAAGTTGTAAACAGAGAGAGCAATTAAGAGTAGAAATTGTTATTGTTTGTAAAAAGATTACAAGCAGTGGAACACAACAGTGTGTTAAAAAAGAATTATTTATTAAAAACCAAACACAAGATTTATTTTATTTTAACTGCAATAGACGAATTCATAAATAAACGTTCTTAAGAGGTAAAAATTTAACAATAGCTTTATAAAGCTTGTTCTATCTGGAAATATATTTTTTTGTCATTAAAGCCGCCAAACCAAAAATTCATTGAAATCTTCGCGTAAGCAGAAAATATTGTGTGGTGAAGATAAATAAGTATGGCTTTCAAATGTCGGACCAGGCGTTTATTAATTGTAACATGAAAAAATAGGATGGAAAAATTCACACAACTATTCCCTCTTCAACCTCCGGAATTGCATTGCCACGCCTCATTTTCAATTATCTTATATATACAAATTCATATGTGTAAGTTTGTTTGTTTGAAGCCTATAGACAGCTAAAGGGCTAAACTGAGTTTCTTGAAATTTTGACAGTATGCTTGGAAGAAACTACAGATAACAAACATTTCAAAAATTCCAACTGGGTGGTGTCACGCCCATACAAAGTAAATATTTATTTTTCTATATATTCAAAATGGTAAAAAAGTCACAAAATTTAGCCCAAAGAGATGCATAGTCAATATAAATCATCAGTTAAGAATTGGAAGAAAGTGGAAAAGTGGGCGTTGTGCTTCTCATGCAAATTAAATATTGATTGCAATCTATCTTGAGAACGGTTAAAGCTAAAGTTTTAGATTTGGTCCGATTGACTTCAAGATTAATGCAAATCATCAGTCAACTGAGCGGAATGAAACAAGTAGGCGTGGTACTTCCCATAAAAAGTAAATATTGATTTTTGTATATCTTGAGAACGGTAATAGTAGAAGTATATAAATTAGGTTCAAGCAAAATCGTGAACAATACACATACTAAATATTGAATTTTGCATATGATAACTAAATTTTTTCGCAGTAATATGTAAGCAAAAAACAAAATGCATAAAAATTATGTAACGGTACATATTTCTGTAATATTTTTTTTTCGCCACAGAAGAGATAACTAAGAACGGAAAAACCACTGGTGCTTATTTTATTGTTTCCTGGAAAAAGTTGAACTTCGTTCATGGGTTACTAACTAGAGAACCACTTAAGCAGTTTATAAACTAAAACATGCGTTGGAAAAGTCAACGTCCATAAAAATACTTATTTTTCCATATTTTCAAAACAAGACAGTAAAAGTCTCTAAATTTGATCTAAATATTTTCGTAGTCCACAATTATCATCAGTCCAAAAGTTGGCGAAATTGGATGAGTGGGCGTAGTACCCTCTAAAAAAGTAAGTATTGATTTTTGTATATCTTCAGAACTTTTAGACTGGCGGTTTCTGAAGATGATCTCTACGACCGTGTACAAATCATCAGTTGAAAAAGGACGGAATTGGACCAGTGGTCATGAAATCTCCTATACATAGTAACTATTTATTTTTGTATAACTTGCGAACGGTAGTCGTAAAAGTTTCTAAATTTGGTTTAAATATTTTCTTGGACATGACACTTCATCAACCAATATCTGGGCGAGATTAAATAAGTGGACCAGCAGCTCGCCTTCATACTAAACATGGAATTTTGCACATATGGAAATAGGTTACATTATCTATCCTCAGTTAAAAAGCGTTAGAGATTGGATAAGCGTGTGGAATTGCCCAAAGTACACCGGGTAAAAGCTATTTATATATGTACTCCCTCTGTGGTGGTGTATATTCTCATATAAAATTTGTGTATTCTTTAAAATTTTTCTTATGAGAAATATAGTTATTGTAGGCACACAACACTAAGGCTCCCAGCAAAGAGAGAAGGGTTACTCTATTTGTGTAAATTATACACAAATCTTCTGAGGAATTAAAATCTCTAAAACAATGCAAGACATAATTATTTTGATCTCCTAATTTTACTGAATAATTTTTAGTTAATTTTCATTTTATGTACTTTCCTTAAGCATATAAAGTCCAGTGTTAAAATATGTTGCACTTATCACTATGCCCTCATCGTCGACTTGAATGAGGAGAATATTAAGTAAGGAAAGTGATACTTACGAAAACTAACATTTTCCAACCGCACCAGAGCTCATCTCACTCAGCTGGTATCTGTGATATTTTATGTTGTTTATTTTGCATTCTTTTCCCATCTCGGCTATGCAAGTTAGTCCTGCAAATTACTGAAAATCTTTCTTTTATTCATTTCTTTGCAAAAGTGCAGTGTCACATAATGTTTGTTTATTTACTTTTTTTTCTTTTGGATGGTTTTCATATTGTTGATGGTTCCTCAGTGTCCACATAAGTTTTTATTTGTTTGTCAGACATTTCAAAAAATAAAAAAGGGGAAAAAACTTTTTTTTAGTCATTCTTACGTTCGTTTAAGCAATTTTATATTTTTGTTTAAAACTGACATACCACCAAGTAAACAATTTGTGACTTTGATGGCTTTTGGGATAACGTTAAGCATATATTCCGGAAAAAAAGATTGGCGAAAAAAAAAAAAAAAAATAAAATAACAGAAAACTCTTGAAACTTTTATCCTTTTTTCTTACAACAAATAACAAAAAATTGAATTTTTTTTTCGAGTTCATATCCTATTTCTTCTTTTTGCGATTTTTTTTGTATTTTATTTTTGATTGTCTTTGTGTTTATTTTAGTGAACCTTTGAAATTCTGTCACGCAACTTGTGGGAATCATTTTTTAACACGCCACTACTTAACTTTCCATATTTTCAGTGCTTTTTAGATTTTTTTCCGTTATTTACATCGTATTCCTTTCTTTTTGGAATGCATTTTCGACATAATGAAGTGGTGCAAAAAAAAAAGCAGTGTATACTCAACAAAAAACTGCACTTTATTTTTGTATTCTGAACCTACAATAACCAATACATTATAATACCGATCGGATTCAAAACTTTATCTATTTAGGTATATAAAAATGGACTGTGATTTGTTCGGATGCTTAAAGCTTGAAAACGACTGGGCCAAATTGGATACCTATTTCTGCGGTTTTGTTCGTAATAGCAACGCGAAGGTCGAAAAATTCCATTTCAAAGGTGGCGCTGTTGGCGCTGTTGGCGCTGTTGGCGCTCATTCCTTTATCTCTGCCCCTGGTAAAGGTATTTGAATAAGATTTGGTAAATCGATTTAATGCACATATTGTAAGTTGTGCATGATATATAAACGGAATTGAACAAGTAGGAATGGTACCTCCAATGCAAAGTAATACTGATTTTTTTATATTATGAGAACGGTTAAAGTGGAAGTTTCTGACTCGGTAGTTAATACAAATCGTCAAGCAATAAGTGGGTGGAATTTCATAAGTGAGCATGGACCTCCCGTATAAATAAATATTGATTTTTTGTGTCTCTAGAACGGTAAAAGAAGATGATGCTAAAATCGGTCTAAATGACAGTCAATACAAATCAACAGTTTAAAAGTGGGCGGAATTGAATGAGTGGGCGTAACATCTCTGAAACATAGGAATTTTCGTTGTTTTTTATTGAGCCCTTAAATCAATCACTCAAAGACAATATACAAAGAATTTTTTTAGTCTGGTCACTACTGTACATATATAGATTTCCAGGCATGTGTTAAGCTAGTTTTTGATATAAATGATGCATTTTTTATTCGCAAGTTGGCTTTCAAAGTTTTTTTTTGTGAAGTAAGTACATAACTTATTGTTTACTGTAATAAATTTGGTGAAAACCGGTTAATATTTCATAACATAAATATTTTATAATAAAATAAATACTGTGGCAAATTTACCCAAAATCAGACCACAGTCGACCTTAGCTGCCACACAAAGTTTTGTCGAATTGTGTTAAAATAAGTTCCATGTTAAATCTAATTAAGGTTAAATTTCGCGTAGACAACTATTTTGCAACATTTTATTTCATTTTTAGAATTCATTGAGAAATCTGTGTGCAATTTAAATCAATTTTTTTTTTAATAGCTAACATTGAGTCATAAGACGTGTAAGACGTTATTTATTCTTTCCAATTTTTTCTAAAAGTAGTTACTATTGCCGAGGACAAGAGTCAACTCAATCTCTAGAATGATAATTACTGCAACAGAGAAATTTACTTTGAAGGTAAAATGGTTTCCTATGGAGTCTGATTGCTCACGGCATTAGCTTTAATAATTGTCAGGTCTAATAATATTGTCAGACCTAGCAATTAACTGGCGATAACCAGATAATGGAAAATATATATTTTCAATTCACACTGTTGCAACACATTTGTTACAAAATCTGACAATCTATGGTGTATACATACATAATGATTTAAAAAGCGACCTACAGTTTATCGTTGACCCTGTTAGAGAAATTTTTCATAGCGTTAATACCTATAACTAGTTGCTAACAATGTTATTCAGTGAAGCCGCTGCTTGAAATTGTTCGATGTTTTGGCCTGAGATTAAACAGAGGCCATTTTGTTAGTTGGCTGTTATCTTGCCTTCTATACCACAGCGGTTGTGCTAATAATTTAACCCAAAAAAAAAAAATTTAAATCCAATATTATTACTATTTTTGAGGTAAAATTAAGGCAAAATCATAATCCTGCCGAACGGCAAATTTCAGTATACTACTACCATTGTTAAGGTCATTGCATAGTAATCTGATCTGTTAATCTACTAAGCAGTATATGCATTACTAAAGCTTCAAGTCCTTCAACTGTAAATTATTTTATACTAAGACGTGGGCAATGAAATAGCACATAATCTGTGTCCTTCTCCTTTGTGTCATCAAATCCAAATCTGTGCAGGTATTGTCTAATGCTATGCTCGCACGACACCGTGTTTTTGTCATTCGCTCTCTCATTCATAATACAACCGCCGATTATGAGCTTAATTACATAAATTTCCATACAAAATTTTGAGAGAGAATCACCTAAGTTTTAAACAAACCTATTTCTATTACCCTGTGTATTACTTCAATTTCAGTGTCATCTCTAATGTTTGCAAAATTTTAATCATATGAGCTTAGTGTACTTTTTAGCTTTTAATTAAAATATTTTTATTACAGATTTAAGATTGGAATTTACTAATTTGGCCTGTATGCTTCAAGCACGAAAAATTAAAAAGTAAAACAAAACAATGGCCGCTCACTACATTCATTTCATAAAGCAACAGCTAAAAATGTGCCGTGAGAACGGGAGAATATAACTAAGTAATACAATTAGAGAACAAAGTAATCCGATGTCTCGTGCGAACAGAGTATAAACCATCCATGATTGAAGAACCATTCCGTCGTATAGTAGTCCGTACTTAGGGTTGCCAGATGGCCTTGATTTCGCTTGATTGACAAGAATTTTTACAGCTTGTCAAGAATCAAGAAAAATTATAATTTGTCAACTTATTTTTAAATTTCATTATTGAATTAGTAAGTGTAAAGCTTTCTATGTGTATTTGTTTCCTAGTTTAGTTCGTCTGAAATATTTATAATTAAGATTTTGAAATAGTGTTCGAAAAAATTCGAAAAATTCGAAATTCATTTAAGACGAGCATTATTAAACCAAATATTTGTTTCTACTTTTGTGGTAAGGGCATTACATCAGTGTAGAACTTCTGAGCGAAAAATAGGTCCAATTGCGATTCACAGGCCTCTACGGAAAATAAATTTACGCCATTAAGAGAGTTCTGCAGAAATCGAAGGTAATGAATATATGAAGGTGCATGGTCCGGGCATCATCTTGACGTATCAAACAAGCTGCCTGATACGATTACTATTACCAGAGATATAAATTTTAGAGTCATCTACCGACAATTTGGAACCGAAATTTTCGAACGTCAAAATTTTTTTAAAATCCTACCTCTACTACAATAGCGTTTTTTTTAGTTAGTCCTGAATATTTAGGATCAGATGTTCGTTCATTTTTCTTTAGTTTTCTCAATCCTTCCTGCCAAATGGACACTGATAGTCAATGATCTTTTTTTTCTGGAAGCTATGTTTTTTTGTTTATTGCAGGCAAATTTTCTGTCAAAGAACCTCTTTATTTTATTATCTAAAATGCTTTCGTCGGTATTGCCTCTAGCAACTGATTACACGGTGCGACAAAAACAATACCTAGTAAGTGATACTATTTTTCTGAATAGAATGTTTTGAATTTTCGAAATCTCGAGTTACATGTATCAAACCGGTTTTTCGGACCATTTAGTATTTAAAAGCTTATGACTTAGCTGAATATGACCCGATTTTAAGTTTCTTTTCGGATTTGGAAAGAAGATAAATAGAAACAGACCTTGTTCTATACGATAGCGCCTATTAGAAAAGTGGCATTATGTGCCAGGTATTTAAACTTCGTTCTTTTTTGTCGCGCTGTGCTATACATAGTGAGCTAAATCTATGCATATTTAACACCAAATACCATATATCATATATTGCATCTTTCCTGTTACTGGCCATACTCATGCAGCGGAAAGAATTACTGATTAATAATTTTCTCCGCTCATGTTTGGGACCCAGACATCAGAGTCTATTTTCATTTATTGCTTCCAGGTGTTTGAGGCTTCATGTATATTCAACCTTTTTTTTGCTGGTTATTAACACAACTGCATTTTTATGTACTGCTCAGTTTAGACGATTTTAGCCACACTTGACCCCAGTTTTTAGTAGTATTAGTGACCTCATCGATCTAGTGGTTATGATAAGTTTCCGTGACTATTTTTATATCATCAGCAAAATCTGTAATTAAAAAACAAAATATTTCAAAACTCATATATATGTACATACATACTTATTAAGAGTTGTTGTTGCATGTGTTGTTGAATGTGAGAACGGTAATGATACAAAGGAATCTGCATGCACTTATTTTTGCACTTTTCGGTGAAATAGAGAGAATTTATATTTTTTAACACTATTCTTAGAAATCCTTTTTTGAAATCAGTCCAATTCATATAATATTCGTTGCCATAGCTTCAACATGTTCCTCGAAGTCCAATTATTTTTTTCCAGGAGTCTTTTTACTATTGTCCAAAAATTCTACATTGTATTGGCGATCACTAATTTACTATAAATTTCTGTTACTATAGCCACTCTTTGACAATTTTAATGGTCTGGCTTGTATCACTATCTCATATCCATTCCAGCATACCGTTAAGAAAAACTAAATTTATATTTTAGAAGAATGCAGTAATATACAGTTACGATTTAGCCTTTTTAAGACGTTTGGATTCGTTTAAAGTGCGTTAAAATAAAATAAACACGGCTTTATTTTGTTGTTTTACAGTTTTTGTTTTGCCACACAATAACTTTTATATTGTTTGTCTTAATACAACACTTAATATTCGTTTATACTACACTCTTATTTCCGTTTTAAGACGTCTTTATCATATGACTGCCAAACTATAACTAACTGATCTGTGGGCAGCCCCTGTATATATCTAATTTCATATAGTTTGGAAGGTACCGGAAATATCGACTTTTTCTATTTTCACATCCGTTAATTCAAATGTAATGTAAAGATGGTCGATGTGGTAGTGCTGCAAACTTGACAGGATGAGACAAACTGTAGCAAAATTCCACAATACAATGTTGTACTTTTATGTTCGTGACAATACCATCATCTCCCAATATTGTAGTGGATCGCTGTCAAATAGAGAATTTTTATTCTCTAAATATTGTCTCATAGATATTATGGCGCCTACTTGAGACGTTCTTACACTGTTGACAATTTTATATACAACAAATTTTAAAAGGAACGGTTGCGGAATGGAATTTGAAATAGTATTAGAAGTTGACGGCTCTATATCCTGTATACATATTTTATTGCATCGAGTTATGAAACTCAATTCATTTTTTTAAGAATTGAGTCGCATTTTTTGCATTATTTATCGATAAAAATCCTTCTTTTTAAAACGGGGGTCTAACAACGCTCCCAACATTTCTGATGTCCGTTCGTCATATGAAAAAGTTTCTTTTTCACTTATTCAGTTAGAAAAGTACAAGCCTGTTGTCCTTCTAATGTTTTTAAATTGGACGTTACTTCGTTCAAAGCTTGAAAAAGACCTCACGTTAATGGAATGATTAGGGATATTGTGACGATCGTGCTGGACGAAGTTTTGGTTGTTGCTGTGTCAAGTGGTATCAATAGGTCCTTCAAGTCTTTGAGTATTGAAATATCATCTGCTGACAGAGGTGCTGGAGATTTTGGAGTTGCTAACACTACAGTTGAAACATATCATATAACGTATTTGTGAATAAAATCCTCTCAGCCATTTTTAAAGTACTATTCCATAGGGTGGATAGCTCTTGAAGTAAGTTATATGGTTTTCCCATACCCTGTTCAGCCTTAAATTATTCATAAGCAATCGTGCTGCTTTTAAAATGTGCCACTATCCTCTTACATTTTGCTAAAATGGCTTTTATATTGTCTTGCGCTAAACTGACTTGCACTACAAGATTCAGTGTATGTGCAAAACAAGGTAGAACAAGGTGTCTTTTCTGCTACAAATCACACGCTTTGATCATCGCACGCTAGCATTATCAGTGACTATTGATATTACTTTTGTCATCACACATCTTATACTGCATGTAATGATTTTGCAATGTTTTCTGCAGTGTGGCTTGTTCATGTTAAAAGTTTCTCTGTCGATAAAACAGAAGAGCGCAAGACAAATTCTTTTGTTATAAGGTGATAAGTAACTGTAAGAAACCCCTCATTTGCCCGCGATGTCCAACGGCCTGCCATAATAGCACAATACTCTGTTTAATTTAAAACTGATTGCAGCTTTGTTTTAGTGCTGTTGTAGATTTCAACGAACATTTTATTTTGCAGTGTCGTACGTGAAGGTAAATCATAGCGTTGATCTAGATATTTTACTAAATATTGAAATCTCTATCTTCTACTATACTATGCTGAAGGGCTACACGTTGGTGGCAATCATAGTCATCAGAGCTCTAACCAAAATCTTTTCACGCTTCGTGTCTGATCTGTAGGTTTCACTTTTTTTAAAACGATGTGATTTCATTACTTAGTTTTTCAATGTTTTTTAAGGTGGTCTAACAGATTGGAAGTATTGCCGCTAGTTTTATAAACGCTCTCACACAAACGGCATTTAGCATTGTTTTTCTCCTTTGTCATTTTAAAATAGTTCATGACGTGTGAGGTTGTCTTACGTGATATTTTGAGAATGACCCCTTCATCGTCACTGTTTCCCTGACTATTTTGTTTGCTGTTTTATAAATATATATGT
This sequence comes from Wohlfahrtia magnifica, assembly GCA_023159175.1. NCBI lineage: Eukaryota > Metazoa > Arthropoda > Insecta > Diptera > Sarcophagidae > Wohlfahrtia > Wohlfahrtia magnifica. The sequence continues at coordinate 2,475,484 of JAKWBJ010000061.1, forward strand.
ATATACAGCTGTGATCAAAAACAAAACTTAACTTCGGAAAACGTATACTTCGCTTTATATCTTGAACAATGTTCAACTGATTTCATTGAAACTGTACTACAAGATGCTTAGAAGACTGTTGTTATTAAAAAATATGTTTATTCCACTTAGTTTTCATTACAAATTTTATTTAATATTTAAACTTAAAAAGAACTCAGTCAAAAAAATAGCACCATATTCATTTACACTAAAAAGTAAATGACTAAATTATAAATAACATTTTGAATTCGTATTATTATCATCGATGCACATGTCAAAATTAATAATTTGTCGTATGCCCTTTATAGGCAACCACCGCTGCACAGCGTCTTGATATTGAATTTACTAGGTTTTGGCATCTATCAATTAAAATTGAACTCCACATCTGCTGGACAGCCACCTAAATGGCTTTAATAGTGGTTGGTTGTATTTGAGATATACCCTTTTGTATATATGTCCAAAGGTTTTCAATGGTGTTGATATCAGATGACTGAACGAGACACTCCATCAGATTAATGTTATTTTCCAGAAGTCACCTGTTTGCAAGTTCGCTGGCATTTCTTCTTACAAGCATAAGACAGCATAATATTCCTTAGGATATCGACATAAATTATCATATCCATGGTTGCTGTCATCTAATGCATAGGCCCAACAACGTAATAGGAAAAATACCCCTATACTAAAATGCTTGAACCACTATATTTAACGGTTTCAGAATAAATTTTAGATTTAATTATCTGTTGGGGAGTCTTCTGACATAGGTGTGTGAACCTTTGCCTCCAAATTAAACAACCCTCGACTCATCTGTCCTCAGCACATTCCCCCACTTTTCAACAGCCCAATACAAACGTTTTTCAACGTGCTTATCTGTGAGCAGTGGCTCAATCTTCTTCTCAATCTTAGAGGAATAGTTTCAACAATTGAATTTAATCTTTAATGCTTTCTTTCTCAGTAGTTGACATAAAACTGGTCTTCTTGCTTTATCTGATGAAACGTTCAACCATTAAAGTCGACATTACTTTAATACGGTCACGTGTTTCAACTTTTTGAACAAATTTTTAAGCTTTTACAATTATTTTGTTGAAACACCTATTCAAATTTCTTATTTCGGAATATGGTCTATCTTCAGAAATCATTTCTTTAACAGCAGGTTTTTTAGACACACATTGCTTGTTACAACCCATTTCTATTTAAATAAATTATAAAATTTGTGTGAAGCTAAGTTATTTAAACTTAAATAAGATTACTTTGTGTTTAATAATAGAATTAAAATTTGTTATTTTAAACCAAAATGTTGTGAAACGGTGCTATTTTCATCCATATTGGGCAAAAACCGTTAAGTTTTTTCTGTAAAAACAAGTATTCTCAAAGAGAATGCCCTTAGCATAATATTATTGCACATTGATGTACAAATCAAAAGCAAGTGACTTTTATTTTCATTGCTCTGAAGAAAAGATGTATCAATGGTGCTATTTTTTTGACCGGCACTGTATATATGTAAATGAATAAATGGGCATATATGTACATATAAACTATTAAAATATAGAGTCCACCAAATATTTTTTTTTTTTTTTTTTTTGAAAATGCTATAAAAAAATACTACTGAATATTTTCTCAAATTTCTTTTTTTATTTGGAAGTACAATCCTTCCGGTTAATAATGGAAAATTTCATTCAAATGGCTGCCTCGGCTGGCCATGCAGTAGCCTACACGATCGGTCCAATTTTTAAGCACATTATCGACTGTGTGCAGCCGTATTTCACCAATGGCTTCACGAATATTGTCCTTTAAAGCGTCAATTGTCTCTGGCTTGTTGTCGTAACACTTATCTATGATGGCAGCCCACAGATAATAGTCTAACGGTGTCAAATCGCAGTTCCGAGGTGGCCAAACGACATCAGCTCTGCGGCTGATAATGCGATCTTCAAAAGCAGGGCGCAAAACATCGAGTGTAGCTTCGGCTGTGTGGTACGTAGCGCCGTCCTGTTGAAACCAAATGTTGCTAATATCCTCGTCTTCAATTTTTGTGAGCCAAAATTCGTTCAACATGGCCCGATCACGATCGCCATTGACTGTAACGGCCATTCATTGCTCATTTTCGAAGAAAAATGGCCCAATTATGCCTCTGGACCAAAATCCGCAACCAAACAGTGACTCGTCTTGGATGTATCGGCTTTTCAATGTATGCGTGCGGGTTTTATGTTCCCCAAACGCGACAATTTTGCTTGTTTACATACCCGCCAAGATCAAAATGAGTTTCATCTGAAAAGATGATTATTGATTCTGCAACATTACCATGATTTTCAAAGTAATGTCGCAATATTTCACAGCATTGTTCAAGCGTATACACAACCATATTCAGCGGAAGGACAAAACTAATTATCTGTCAAATCAGACATGAGCTAAGTGTTGCCATTCACGAAATAAGCACTAGTTGAAAAAAAAACGTTAAATGGCGGACCCTATATTACTATTTAATATATTTGTTTATTTATCTATCACGGTCAACATCTAATTATTTGTATTGTATTTGTTTCCTCTGAAATAAAGTATTATTTAAAAAATATTGCTGTTTACTTATTTTAAATTCTAGCGTCATCTGTGACTTGTAAAGAGAACGAAAACAGACGATACTTAGTCGCAGCCGCTAGCTTGACTTACTTTTACTTCACATAAAGCACGTTCGATTAATTTTACTTTCATTTGTTCATTATAACCATAAAAGCTTACAAACTGCTAACAACCTGCGTCAAATAATTTTTGAAAATGAGAATTTATCTACGTTTAGTGACCACCGCATTTACTTTTAGAATTTGCGGATAGTATCGATAGTGAAAAAAAATCTATCGATTTTCAGCCAAAAACAACACTATCGATACAGCAGCTCTATTACGCAACTATTTCTCATATTTAAGTGTTTTCTTGATACCATCAGGCGAACGGCTATATGGAAAGCAAAGGAATACCCCAGAAGTTAATTCGAATAATTAGAGCGATGCATGAGGATGCAGAACTTTCAGTTCTTCAGAACGGAAGCATCAGCCAACCATTCCACACCAAAACAACAAAAGTGTTCTTGCAATATACATATGATGCAATTACCCGCTTGATTGAGATGCCTTGACACTGTTTGATTTGTCTGTGTCACCTCTGACTGTAATTGATTGTGCAAATTCCCCACAGCATTTTCGGTAATAGTATGTTTCAAATGATTTTCCAATAATATTTATCCAGACTTTCTTCGGCTTTAATAGTGGATTTTTTAAGCTATAAATACTTTTGAAATTTAATCATCACTTTTCTTATTCGTTAATTTAACAAGGTTACTTACTTTTATTGGCTCTTAAAAATAAATTCATGGACTCAGTTTAATCAAATTTTGACAATAGTCCACTCTTAACTATATAACTAGAGCAGTGTTGCATTCGTAGCCACTGCCCTGCAAGTATAAAAAGTAACGGAGTTATTTAACTGCCTTGTGTGGGAGTATATTAATATCGGACTATTTAACATGGTAACAGGGATTCGATCTTCTTACTGTTTGGACCTGCAGTTTGAATGCTTGTCTACAATTTAATTATATTACCTTGATCAAAAAGTTTCCGGCATAACCACGTCGTAACGGTCCTATCGTTCCGATTTTTTTTTTTTTTTTTTTTTGTTATGATGGTACATTGTTGTTGATATTCCCGTTAAGTCTTAGCGTCATAGCTTGACATTTACAAAAGCTACGTACTACTATGTTTGTTCATTCGCTCTATAGAAACGATGCACTGTGTGTTGGTGCATATAGTAAAATTATTGGTCGCTTCATACTCAGAATAGGTATTAGCTGGGCTTAGTAGCTGTTTTCGGTATTCAAAATTTCTATCATTCCTTTTTACGAATATGTCGTTCAAACACTTTTCGGAAGCTCTTTACGTCTTCATTTATTGAAGATTGCAGAAAAGCATTGTGGTTTCAGATGGACACTTAGATCAATAAACATAATAAATGCTACAAGTTCTGCCGTGAAATAGTGAGTTACAATATTGATGACAAAGGTATTTTTAACTTTGCGAACAGAAGAGAAATCACGGAGGCTTTCCTAAAACATTCCTTAATACTAGACTGTGTGGTTTTCTACGCTAAAAGCTAAATGAACGTATACCAAAAATTAATGTATAGTTACAGGTAGAAGTGCAGAGATACAAGGATAAACTGATGCCCAGATTTGAAAAGATAGTAAATAGATTTGCGGATAACATTGCACTGATAGTTTTAGCGATGAGTTCAATTCTAATCTTAATCTTTGTTCGATAGCCATAAAAAATGAATTTTGTTTATAAATTGAAAAGGAAAAGTTTATTTAAAGCTACGGTCACATATTGGAAACATTTGACTCAATTTTGTTTTTCCGTATTTGACAAAAATTTGAGTGAAACAAACAAAATTTTGTTTTATGGTCACACTATGAAGATTTATTTGATCATTTTTGGTTTGATCAGTTTTGTGTGTCTCAAATAGAAATAGGGAAAACATGTTTGCCCTACGGCTACACTTAAGGAATATTTGACTCGAAATAAATATTCGATCACTGTCAAATAAATATTTTCATAAATATTACAAAAGAGCTAAAGGCAAAAAAATAAACTATTGGATTTACTTATTTATTGACTTTATTAAATATCACTCCTATTTCATTTAAATTTTTTAGTTTATAAATCACTTTTTCTTACAAATGTATTTTAAACAGCTGTTTATGTCTTATTTATATTTTTTGAGTGTAGGCAATTGTTATATTTGGAAAGCTTTAAAATTATGTACACGTATTAAAAGGGTAGTAAAGTCCAATATTTTGTTAAAGTCCAAAATAGGTTGAAAAAATAGCTAAAATAATTATTTTTTTTTAAGCATTGCTTGGAATAAACAATGACATTTCAGCTATATAATCCATATTTATTAAAAAAACTAAGGGCTATTGTTACAACTTGCTTTTGTAATTCGAGTAAGTAACAGGTAACTTTAGTTAAAGTGAACTTTAAAGTCACTTTTAAATTGTTTTCGTTATTAGAACCTATTGTAAAATAAAGTTAACTTTTAAAAATATGACAACGTCAGAGCAAATGCCAAATACATTATGGCAACGACTTGCCTTTTTTAATATTTTCAATAAAAATCAAATAATAAAAATAAACAAAAAAAATATTTGTATATAAGAAATACAAAAGACGCCAAAATGCATTTGCATCAGGTAAGAGCCAAAAAGAAATGGAAAAGGAGATGCAAGATCCTATAAATGCAAATATCTTTCAGGACAGAACTGAGATTGAGATGTAAAATTCTGAAGTACAATAAAAAGAAACAGTTAATGAACAAATTGTCTGACGCATACGTATGCGAAAGGACCGAAAGGGTTTATGAAATATGTACTTGCCTTCTGTACAATATGTATTGAATTTATCGAAACATCTTATGTGCACATAGTACTTTTTATATGTGACAATTTCTCATGCTATATAACATGAACCAAATAATTATAATGTGTTCATTTCAAATTTCAATAAAATGTCTTACGTTGACATAAATACATAAACACTGAATCAAAATATCGATTGAGTTACAAAAAGTGTAGAATGCTCTCTATATAACAATATTTTCAAATTGCAATTTCCAAAATTTTGCAGTTTGAGGACAAATCTCTTTTATACCAGAAAATTAAAAACACAAGCTTATTCATCTAAATCTATATTGTCCCCTTCAAAGTAATCACCATCGACTGCAACACACTTATGCCAACTCTTGATCCAATCAGCGAAGCATTTTTATATTCGGTTTTCTGTATGTCCGTCAGTGCTTCCTAAGATTTTTTCATTATTTCCTCTCGGCTGCTGAAACGCGTTCCCCGTAATGGTGTTTTAACTCAATTGAATAGATAAAAGTCACAGAGAGCCAAATCAAGTGAATCCGGTGGCTGTTGGATGGTATTTGTTGCATTTTTCGTCCAAAAATTTTGAATAATGATGGCACTGTGCGACAGGACGGTATAATGGTGCAAAATCCACCAGTTTTCTGCCCACAACTCTGGTCTCTTTCGGCGAATTGCTTAACGCAAACGTCTCATAATGACCAAATAATACATTTTGTTTACTGTCAGGCCTTCTGGCAAAAATTCATGATGCACATGAAAACCGTGTGCTTAGTCTTCTTTTTTGACTGAAACGACGTATTTTTTTTTGTCTCGGCTCATTTGGTGAATGCCATTCACTAGCCTGATGTCTGGATTACGTGTCATACTTATAAACCCACGTCTCGTCCTTAGTAATGGTCCTTTTGATGAATGTGGGATCGGATTCAGCTTCGCAAATCATGCCTTTGGCGACCTTAACACGGTCAAAATTGCTAAAAATCGCCAACACACATAGAGATAGATGTACTCTTGGCTACATAGCATTTGCAAATATCAAGCTATGACGCCAACAACACAAATCGAACGATTGGATCACCGCACGGGGGTTATTCTGGAAACTTTTTGATCAAGGTAGTATTCTTCCTTTTAATATTATTATTTTCCTTTAATAATTTTTCCAATATTTTTTAGAAATTCTAATCCTGATGTCGTACGTCAAGTAATCAATCTGACGAATAAAGATGAACACAATATGTCTTAGCTTTTAAACAAATTAAAGTAAAAAAATAAAAATTAACAAAAAGTAGTGATAAATTTTAACAAATTAAAATTCAATACTCACACCTACAAATCTTGTTTGTTTCCTTAATCCTCTCCTACAGATATTTAAACTTTTTTGTTTTGTTAAACAACAGCAAATTTCATATTGCAACACTGACACATTGACACGCACATCAACTAGAAGTTCCAATTTTTGTCCATTTTTTTTTTTCAATTCACTTCTACATCAACTACTACTGCTATTGGTGATGCTGTTACTGTTACTGCGACTGCTACTGCTTCATCAACATCATTTTCCTTAACAGATTCAGTGGAAAATCAGACAGATACTCACAAATACTGTACTTAGAGGTGTTGTTGTACAGGTGGGTGTTTAGGTGTGTGTATGTGTCAGTGTTTAAGGTATAAAGTGATGTCCAACTGTTTATTTATGGACGACATTTCCTTTAAAATTTATTATAAAACTTAAAAGTTGTTGGTTACAAATTTTCGTTTCATTTTTTTTTTTGTTATTGCTATTATTGTCCTTTTTTGTTATGTGTGTGTGATTTTGTTATGTGTGTGTTTGTTAGTTTTATATGATGGAAAAATAAAATAAATACTGACAACATTAAAGAGTAGAAAAGAAAATTATTAAGTGTCACTTGGGATGAAAAGTGGGCTAAAAGTGAAGAAAACAAAAAAAAAAACAGAAAACGAGAGATGATAAACCATCACACAAACTATACAACAACATCATGACAACTACTACAACCACACTACATCAGGAATGACCACAAGAACAACAACAATAAAGTAAGACATTATGTCCATCGTAAAACTAGCACACACAATACACACACGTACAAAGTGTTAAAGATGAAGTTGCAACAAACAGTGGCAGCAGTAGTAGCATCATCATCATCATCATCACCGGTACTCAGTGTATTAACGACGAAACTACAAAACAGATTTTGACCAGAGGAAAATAAAAGTTTAAAGTTGCCCCAAACAATACAAAATGAAAAGTAACAGGAGAAGATGTTATTGTTGATGTTGATGACGAAGGCAAAGAAACTTTATTTTATTGCTATTGCTGCTGTTGTAGTTTTATCGTTATTATTTCATATGAAAATTTATGGCAGCTCTCTACCTGGAAGACATTGACAACCTTAAACGGACAAACGTCAAATAAGTTAAAAACGTATTAAAAAATAGAAGAAAAAAATTAAGAAAACAAAACTTTTATTTTAAATTTATTTTAAAGAATTGTTTTTGTGTCAGTCACTGTATTTAAACAATTCCTTTTAGGAGATAAGATTTGGCGTAAATTCTTAGAGAGCTTTTGCCTGACAAGCCAATCTATCTACTATTTACGAGTAGTAAGAAAGCTGAGCACTATAATAATCTATCTTCTACTTTTTGGAATTATAACATTAACAATTTTTTTTTTTAATTTGCAGATTGAATTTTTCTTAATTAAATATTCTCGTAAAATATTGTTAAAAGCTCTATAGAGCGGAAAGGTCCGTAGAGTACCTATCCTTCCATACAACAGCACACATGTACGTTTTATTAGTATAAGAATAATATAGACTTCACTCCCAATAGTGCTTTAAGCTCAGAGAAGATGGCAGGCTACCGACTATGTACTAGAAAAATTATATACACACGTTTATATGAATACGATTATTTTGATAGCGACACAACTACATGGCTACACGACTACATTTGCTGCAGTAGCCAACTTAGGCTTATTTCTATTTTGTTTGGCTATAAAATCTAAAAAAAATTTAAAATGTATAAAATTAAAATGTTAAAAAGTATTGATAATCAAAAAGTTTTAAAAATTAATGTATTTGTTGTTATTTTATGTACAAAAATTCATGTGTGAATATATGTATGATTGTTTATGTGTGGCTTATAGGCAACAAAACGGCTGAACCGATTTTCTTAAAATTTTTACAGTATCTCACTATCTCACTGAATGTCTGGAATAAACTTAAGGCTTTATAGACTACAAAAATTACAACTTTGCGTTGTCACACCCAAGTTAATATTAATTTGTCTATATTTTCAAAATGGCAACAGAAGGAGTCTCTAAAGTAGTCTCAAATAGATTCATACTGAATACAAATCATCAGCCACAAAGTGAGCAGAGCTGGACAAGTTGGCGTGCTACCTACCATATAAATGCGTTTCTTGAGGAGTAATGTAATTAATTGCTGTAAATTATTTACCGGCTGAACACCAATTAGAGTTAGTGGATTCATTTGTTGATCTCGGCATTCTTCGCGACGGTAAATTAAATTTTATTGATCATTTTAATTTGGCAAAACAAAGGTGGGCTAAGGAGTTTTCTGAACCTTACCTTACGAAACAACTCTATGTTTCACTTGTGAGACCGATTTTGGAATACGGATCAGTCGTATGGCATCCTTATTATAATATTCATATCACCCGCATTGAATCTGTTCAGAAACAATTTTTATTGTTCTGTACGCGTCACCTCGGTTAGAATTAATTGGAACTGCTTTCTTTAATTAAACTGCCTACTCTTAAAAGTCGTTGCACCATGTTTAACGTATCATTTTTGATGAACTTTATCAATTGGAATATTTGTTGTGAGTTTCTTTTAGAGTCTGTTAAATTTAATGTCTCTCGCTGAAATTCACGTCGTTATAAACCTTTATATGCTGAAATATGTAGATCTACTTATGCTATTGCTGATTCATTTATGACATTATGTCGTCAATACAATTTGTTGTCCGAATTTGTTGATTTTTAATTAAATATTAATATAATAAAGCACAAGATTATTATTTTTCTAAATACTTGATAAATTTTTACTTTTATTTCCTTTTTTGCTGTATCTTTTGCAAAATTTTTATAATTTTATTTTGGGCTTCTTTTTATATGTTCTTTTCGTATGTAAGGATCAAGTCTATTGACTAAATTGAATAAATAAAATAAATAAATAAATAAATAAATAAAGTAAATATTAATTAAGTTTCAGAATTTGGTCTGATTGACTTCATAGTCAAATAGTCAATACAAGTCATTGGCTAATAACTGAAAAACATTGGACAAGAGGGCATGTTTCTCCCATACAAACTAAATATTGATTTCATTATATCTTGAGAACGATTAAAGCTCTAGTTTGGTTTAAATAACTTCACAGTCAATACAAATCATCAGTAAAAAGACGGAATTGGAAAAGTGGCCGAGGTACCTCCCATACAAAGTAAATATTAAACTTTATATATGTGGAGAACGACAACCGTCTAAGCTTCGTTATCTGTACACATTAGCCAAAAAGCGGGTAAAAGCTTCAGAGACAGTCATGGATGGCTATGACTGAGGCTATGCATAGCTGTCCGACTACATAGTAGTGCTATCACCCATCTTTGGAAAGAATTGCTTTGAGGAGTGCTTTGAAGATGCAAATTGTGTCATGGCCTGGAACTAGGTGAATTTGGTCTCTAGAGTATTCTAGAAATTGTTTCGAATCGAGTAGTCTTGTGTTTTATCACGGACTATATGACCCCGAAATTATTTTTCGGTCGGAAGTTGGAAATAATGTTTCGGGGCAGCGTGCTGATTGCCGGAGCTTGAAGTTGTTTATGGAATAGATCGAAAATTGAAACGGGTATAGGAACCAGTGTCTTTGGACCTTATACAAAGATTTCTATAGCTATGTGTGTTTTAGACTGAATTTCACCCGAAGACTGTCGCAAGCCAAACAGTTGCTGGGGTCTTTATTCTAAGTAGTAGATATAAACTCAATAAGTCACGTCTGTTAGTTGAGACAGATTGTAAACACAGGGCACACTTTGTGTGACTAGTGTCCATAATTTCTTCAAACAGATATCTAGTCGTGTTCATACCTAACAGTTATTACTACCTATTCGGTAAACCAACTGATAATTTCAACGTTACTTTTGCCTAAGTTTTTTTATCTTTAAAAATATGCAACATTTGTCTAATATATCTGTCATACTATACTATTTCTAGCTAAAACCTGGTGTGCTTCGCCACTCCTATTTTAATTATTATGTTCACTCTTATCTTTGTTAGAAATTATTACATTTTTAACCATTTTATCGCACCCTAGTCCAATTTCAAACATTTAATATAACCTATAAATTCTTCATAAAGGGCATAGCAAAAGTTTCAAGATAATTTTTTCTGTCTGCAAACATACAAACACACACTCATTTTGATATATAAATTTATTTGTTATTAAATGTTTTCAAAATTTTTTAATATTATTTGACACTTCAATAAAACATATGTGAATTTACCGTTTGAATTACGTATTGAAAATCGATTTTAACCAGTAGGTAAGGTCAAAATTATAAAAAATTCGTTACAACATAGATAACTAGATACACAGCTAGATATCTATTTGTAGAAATTACTGGCATAACTAGGAACAGATTGTAGATTTTTAACTGGGTTCAATTGTATTCGGGGTAAATCAGGACCCAACTCGTAGCACTCGTGATCGAACAGTTTTCATCGTAATTTTTGATGTTTGATAATTTAACTCTTTCAGTCTTTCGCTGCCATATGACATAGTTAGTTTTAAGCGCCATTTTTAAAAATAAAACTTATGGATGCTACTTTTTTATATTTTTGTATTTTTTGTTGGAGGTTTTTGAAGAAATTAATGGGAAATATATTTCGTTTCGAGACCACTATATTATTAGGATTCAGAAAGCAGCTGTTCCTATGAAGTTGCGTAATTTAGAGCTAAATAGTACTTTATACTTTTATATATTTATTACTTAATTTAATTTGTTTAACAAATTTGTGTTAATTTATAAGATAATTACTGCCGGTACTGAGAACAATAAGTTATATCTCGAACCTAATAAGCTGTAACAAGCTGAATAGAATGCATTTTTTGCCATATGGCATAACGCCCAAAAATCACTTTTGGAAAGAAGAAATACATTTTATCATTCATTACGATGGTTTAAACATAGATTTTATTGTTTAAACATTGATTTCGCCCTGCCCTTTTCTATATGGGGAACAATTGAGTAGTGTGTTATCAGTGGATGATTGTAGTCAATTGGACATCAACGGCGTGCGGGAATGCAATTATGAGTAAGTGTCGGTGGTCATATGGGCTACTTTTCGTGACAACCACTTGTATGATACAGAATTTAACTGTCTTTAGGTTAAGTTTAGAATCAGGGCACATCTTTTTTTTCCACTTCGGGTTCCAGTACAGAAGCCCAAACGCGCGAAGAGAGGTTTCCATATCTGGCTTTGACTCTCTTGCCGATTACATATCGAATATCCTTGCGAATCACCCGAACAGTGAAATTGTTGTTGCTGGTGATTTCAATGTTCATACTTCGTTCTTGCTACCCCGTTCAGGCCGCACAACTCCAGAAGTCCAATACGCGAAGATATTTGTCGCAATTAGTGAATGAACCTACTCACATATTGTGTGTAGATGGGCGTCAAATCAACGCCCTCGAACTATTCCTCTCTACACATCCTGAGAAGTATTTAGTTGAGACCTTCGGAAATTCGGACAATTTTACCGTATCTGCCTCTTTCAATTTCTCCATTCTTCACATCGCTCCACATACAGCTACGAGGCGAATGGTTTTCGATTACGGGAACGCTCGTTGGACTGAGCTTATCGATTTCTACGAGCATTTCAATTGGAAACTTTGTTTCCTTGATTCTAACGTAAATGCTATGGATGGATAATTTCATCCCATCCAGAAAGCCGTGCAAACTTACATTCAGAACCAAACGACCTGTCGAAAATCTCTGAATAGGGTGGCGTAAACCGGTTCGACACACAGACGTGGTGATGTGTTGTCATCTGTATCTATGAGTAATGTAAAAATTGAGAAACGAGATGCTCTTAATGCTTTGAGTGTCGAAAAGAACATTTAAGCGCTTCGGTGCAAGGATTACTTCCCTCATGTATGGGCTGGTGCTTCAATCGGTATACATATAACATGTAATCTGATCTTTGTAAACTGAAATTGCTTTCGTCGGTGAAAAAAAACCTTACCTACCTTTTTATTTAAATGGTGTTTTGAGAAACTAATTTAAATTATAGAACAACAGAAATAATAAAGTCACTGCCGATCATGCGGTGGAGTCACTGTATGTAAACAGACAAGGCTAGTTTCAAAATATAACATAGAATTGCGTGTAATCGAAGGTAGTATAACATTTTCTTAATAAAAAATTGGAACAATTTTTCAACGTCATTATACTTCTCGTATCCACATACTTTTGCAGCGTAAAACATAATAGATCTGTAAGTAGCGTAAATATTATTATTTTGTCATATTATATTATTTTGTCACTAGGTAAAACCCGGCGTGCTTCGCTACCCCTATCTCAAATATTATCTCAATTATTATTTTAGTAAACATTTTGTACCCCTTTTCACCATCCGGTTCGTATCCAAACATTCAAGATAGCCTTTAGATAGTTCTTTCCAGAATGATATTGTAGAACCTGCTTTTTAGCGTTACACAGTCCTCACAAACAAATATTCATTTCTGTAAATAAGAAATGTAAATAAGCAGCTTTCACCCGGTGTGATTTTTGGCTGATGTGGACAGATAACGAATTTAATTGTTGATCTATACACAAATATATATTCAATTTTAAGTATGAATGACTGCCACGCCTGCTTATCAAACCCGTAAAGTTATTGACTGATGATCTGTATTGTTCACGACGTTGTTTAATCTGAATTTAGAAACTTCTGCTATTACCGTTCTCAAGATATACAAAGGTTATGGGTGATGCCACACCCACTTTTTACATTTAGTTGAAATTTGGATACTCACACTTTAATCATTCTCAAGAAATACAATAACCAATATTTAGTTTGTATAGAAGGTACCACGTCCACATGTCTAATTCCGCCCTCTTTTTGAGTGATGATTTGTATTGACAGTGGGATCACTTAAACCAACTACTGAAATTTTAGCCCTAGCCGTTCTCAAGATATACAGAAATCAATATATAATTTGCATGAAAGGTCCACGCTTACTTACTTATTACGGCTCAGTTTTTGGTTGATGATTATGAAATCAAGGAGATTTTTTCAGGTAGTCTAACAATATTTACTTTGTATAGGAGGTAACACGCCCACTTTTTGGCTGATGATTTTTGCTAACTATGAAGCTACTTGGGCCAAATTTAGGGGCTCTTACTGTTACCATTTTGAATTTTTGCAATTTTTATAGCCTATAGTTCCTTCTAGACACATAGCTAAATGCTGTGAAAATTTTAGAACAATCCGTCTAGCCGTTTATCTTTTTATATATAAGAATTTTTGAAATTCGGATGAAAGGGTATATCAATAAAATTTTCACATTTGGAATGATACCAGTCTATATGAGAGAAAAGCGTTTAAAGCCTACCCAAAATGCCAGTGTTTGGTGTGAATTTCTTTGAGAACAACGTTGGCCAGACTTCTACAGTCAGGGACACCAATGATATATGGTTTTAATAGGATGGCTTTACTTACCACACAATTCATGCTACACTGGACATTCTCGGTGAGTTATTTGAGGAAATAGTGTGTGGAGCCAATATGAACTGGCCAGACATATGGTGTGATTTGACCCCAATACATTTCGACATTTCTCTTGCTCGCCACGGAGTAAAGCCGTGGCTAACATTTGCACGATGTTATATTCCATACGAAATAATAAAATACACATTTCGACAATATTTCCCGCGACATCTCATCTATTCTATTTTTAGACTCGTTCAAATCTACAGTTTAAGACCGGCCTCGTACGGCAAATGCATTAGCTTAAGAAGTTGTTTTATATCCTAAAGACTTATAACCAGTCGCTAGCAATGTTGTAAGGTGATACCGATGTTGAAAATACCATAGCGGCATAATACTTTGTTTTATTTAAGTTTTAAAGTAGGAAGCGTTTAATGAAATACCCTTTACTTGCGTACAAAATATACATAGATATACACATACATACATATGTATAGTTATTTTATAAAATATATACTTTTCGATATGAATAAAATATTTTTAAAAATTTTCTGTAATAATTTCTTTTAAGTTTATTTTATTTTTTTTTGTGAGCACTACTGGTTTATTTCATGTAGACAGACAGACACACACACACACACACACACATCAAAAGTTTTCTAGTGACTTTTGACAACCACGTCACATTTCACACATAAGTTTTTCATTTCATTCTCTGGTGCTGCTTTCTGTTGTTATTATTGTTGTTTTTCTCTTCTTCAGCTCAGCTTCATTTTTTGGATAAATACTAGTAAGTGTGTGTGTGTGTGTGTTTCAGAATGGTACTGAATGGAAAAAAAACTTCTAAAAGCTTTGGACATGTTCCAATGTTTTGAACGTAAATCCATCCATCCATTCACATCTCATACCAAACTGATGCAAAAATGGTGTTTTGAGTTCATATTTGTGTCCTGCTGATGTGTAATGTGGTTGCGTTGCTGTGGCCATAGCTATGACTAGCAGGCTGCCTGGCTATTGCTGTTGATGGCTGTGCTTAAAATGAGAGTGAGTAGTGGTAGCAGTATTGCTTTTAGTGATGGTTGATGTCTTGGGAGAGAATTTACTTTTATAAAATATTTTTGTTGTTGTTGTCGTTATTTTATTTTATTATTTAAAATTTTTTATTTTATTTTCTTTAGAAAGTGCTTCTCTTCATTTTTCACTTTTCATGTCATATTTTGAAAATTTTTATAAAAATTCATAATAATTTTTTTTACTGACCCTAAAAACTCTTAAAGAACTATAGATGTATGAATGTGTGTTTGTATATATAATTTGTGTATATGAAGCATATGTGTCCTTTTTCTTTTCTGGCCAAAACCTGAGAAAAAAAATATTGTCCACTCATATAAGAAAAGTATTTGTGCATCCCATTGTGGGAGCATTTTTGTGTGTGAAGTAGTCGTTTTACAATTTGACAGTTTCTCTCGAGGTTGTCCTATAATTCTGGTCGTATATATGAGTGCTGGTCGTTTTTCTTTCTTTTTTTTTGGTAAGAAGTGTCTTCTCAACTATGATGATGACGATATTGAATTTTTTTTTTTAATTTTTGTTTTACTTGTTGTTTGAATGGCTGGCAGAGTAGAGTGTTTTGGTTATTTGTTTTGGCTAAAACGTACATACAACGTTGATGTATCAGAGTATGTTGGCAATGTGTTGTCGGTGTTGGTACCGTTGATGACGATTTTGTGGTCACTTGTGTTAATCCTTAGAGACATATGTCGAACATGAATTTTAGTTTGGCTTGGGCCTTCGCTTATAAATATTAATTTCTAGTACATGTGGTCGATATTGTTGTAGACAGATTGTCCATCTTTATAATGTTGTAATTGAAATTGTTATTTAAAGTTTTATTTCTTTTTTCACAGCCACACACACACACTCACACACCTTGCATTGACAGTTTTTATTATAAAAAATGTCAAAAATATATTTTAAAAATACATATTTAATTGAAGTCAAGAAAATTCGTAAATTAAAAAAAGTCGTTATCAAATTTAAATTGTTGTTATTAGAATGTACATACGTATTTTATTAAAACTAACATTTCATATCCAAATTTATTCAATACCTCTGTACATACGTGAGTTTTTTTATTTTAAAGGTGCTTAGTTCCCACTGAAAACATATACGATTCGGTTATGATGCATCGTACTAAGCCATAATAATCCGTACACACTCAACCGGCTCACTACGTTCTCACTCTTACTACGCAGTTTGTGTTCCTCTGCTTGATTAACGATATTCCTTAGACTTACATTCATCACGACTTTTTTTATCTGTGGTATACTAAGCGTAACTGTATCTTTGTTGTCTGAATTTAAATCCTTCTACAAGTGGGCTTCAGCTAACTTCGGACATGTACATAAATGCGTAATGTTCTGCGGTCATCTCGGATAATTTTTATATTAAAATCAGTACAAGTAACTTTTATAACAAATTGATTCAAATTAAAGTTCACTTTGATCAAATATCAATACATATGGAGAATATTCTTCTCTGTCATTCGAGCAAGGCTTTTTCTTTCTTAGTCCGAAGTACATTCTCACACATCATTTTTAAATAAAGTATAGCTTTTTGCCATTCTACATAATGACAACACCCAAATTGATGCTCTGCAAGGTAGAACAGTGTTGAAAATTAGAGATTAATATTGGAATTAGCGACTTAGACATAATACAGCCATGAAAGCCTAATTTCTAGCAGATCTTTAGCTATATAACACTATGCAACAAATGGAAAAGAACTCTTTTTGATGCGCTATGGTCGCCTAATTTCAAAAATCATCAGCATTTCAAATTCTGACGAAAAGTTTTTTTTCTAAGAATTGTGCTTCTTCTTCTTGGACTTTCTTTCTTCTTCGACTTGAAAAATTCTCCAGATTTGTTTTACTACATCTTTGGGGAACTCACTTTAAAATGCTTACAAACATTACTATCAATGAAACAAACAAAAATATGTAGTAATACTTCTGCAAGAGCTTTAAAAGGTTGTCTTGACGGTAATAGTAAGATCATGCTATTTATGAAACCAATTATATGGAGTGTACAACAAAATCACGAATATGATTGTTATTTCTGCATGAACGCTACGCATGGATTTACGAGAAAATACCAGCACAAAATCAAATATCAGAACATTTCACCTGCCCAACGACCAGTACTACGAAACAGTAATGTTTTTTTACATATACATTATTGTATGTATGTTTTCCTACCAAACATATCCTTTCATTATTTTTGTGTTTTGCCTAATAATGTATTACACATTTTTCTCAAAGTTAGGCAGCTGAATTATAGGTTATTTAGCTTTCAACATATCTAGCTTTCATTTAAACGCTTAAAATGTAAAATTTATATTCTAAGAATTTTTTTATAACTTTTTGGAAATAAAAAAAAAAATGTCACTAATTTAGCAAGAAAAAAATTTATTTGCTAATTTTGGTCAAAGTTAGGTATCTGCATTAAATTTTGAATAAAATCAAATCAATTCCAAGTCGTTTTCACGTTATGATGAAATATATTTTGAGCAAAAAATTAACAATAAAAAAAACTTGAGCCCGACGGAAAAAAACTAAAAACTGATTTGAATTCAGCGTATCAAAATCATATTATTCCATACAGTTTTATTCAAATTTTTTGTTTTTTGTAGACCAGTGTTATTACAAGCACTAATTTTTATTACAACGCTATTAAAAATGTCTATTTGATATTTGGGTCCGCCATTTTTTTTTTTAAATGCTATAAAAAAAACTACTGAATATTTTCTCAAATTTCTTTTTTTATTTGAAATTTCAATCCTTCGGGTTAATAATGGAAAATAATTTCATTCAAATTGGTGCCTCGGCAGGCAATGCAGTAGCCTACAGGATCGGTCCAATTTGTAAGCACATTATCGATTTTGTGCAGCTGTATTTCACCAATGGATTCACGAATATTGTCCTTTAAAGCGTCAATTGTGTCTGGCTTGTTGGCGTAACACTTGTATTTGACGGCACCACACAAATAATAGTCCAACGGTGTCAAATCGCAGCTCCGAGGTGGCCAAACGACATCAGCTTTGCGGCTGATAATGCGATCTTCAGAACCAGGGCGCAAAACATAGAGTGTAGCTTCGACTGTGTGGCACGTAACGTCCTGTTGAAACCAAATGTTGCTAATATCCTCCTCTTCAATATTAGTGAACAAAAATCCGTTCAACTTGTCCCGATAACGATCGCCATTGACTGTAACGGCCACTCCTTGCTCCTTTTCGAAGAAAAAATGGCCCAATTATGCCTCTGGACCAAAATCCGCACCAAACAGTGCCTAGTCTTGGGTGTATCGGCTTTTCAATATATGCGTGCGGGTTTTCTGTGCCCCAAATGCGACAATTTTGCTTGTTTACATACCCGCCAAGATCAGGGTAATGTCACAATATTTCCAAGCGTTGTTCAAGCGTATGCGCAACCATATTCGTTCAGCGGAAGGATAAAACTAATTATCTGTCAAATCAGACACGAGCTAAATTTTAGCATTCACGAAATAAGCACTAGTTGAAAAAAACGTTAGATGGCGGACTCTTTATAAGTAACAAATTAGGTTACCTTTACGAGAATTTCTTATCAACTAAGACTAAAATCTTACAAAACAAAGCTTCTTAAAATTTGGTACCATTGTTTAGTTAATAATCTAAAACCCAAAATTACGCATATGATATTTTAAATATGATTTTTTTACTTTAGAGGAAATAGGACCGTAAGGGTTAAAGCTGGCCATGTATGATTTTACGACAAAAAAGTCCTTAAATGCACAGTTGCTCATTTTGACTTTTTTCGTTGCAAAAATCATAAATCAATGCTAAAAAAAAATTGAAAGAGAAACACTTAAGGCTTTAAATTGCTTTTCACAGAATGCTGCCAGGCGTACATCGTGCGTCAAATATCAGAGTCAAATTGAATAAGTTTTGCGATAAAAATTTTTATGTTTATTTTATAAAAAATATTTATTTTACTTATGTGTTAATTGTAGCCGCCATTTACGTAATTACCCATAGTTTGCGTAATTTTTGATTGTGGGTGTAGCCGGCGTGTAATTAGCTTCAACTACTGTTTTTTTTTTTAAACGCTATAATTTGATCGGTATATTTTGTAATATGCTTTAAATACATTGGTTTTTATTAAGACATTTTACCCATTCGGCTTTGCTCGGAAACCTATATCTTAGTCGTTACTTTCGCACCTGTCTGCCTTCATAAAGAAAGTGTTAAGACGACTTTTGATGTCTCCCGTTGATATATTTATTGATATGTACGATATTAACTATTATTTTTTTTATCGAATGTGCCACGCCCACTCTCTCTGTGGAGTTAATTTGTTAACTTAATGTGCACATTAATAAATTATTATGAGGAAAGTCTGAAAATTCTATTTTTTTTATTCCCAAGTTATTACAGTATATCTACTACGTGTTTTGTAGGAATTGACTATGAACCTGAAAATCCTATTTTTACACCTTATAAGCCCCTCAAAGTACAACTTTTGAAAATGTACTTTTGTATAACAAATTCTAGTGGATGATGTATGTTAGCAAAACAAAAACTTTACTTTAAGAAGGAAGAATGATTGACATTTCAGAAAAAATTATTAATTTAATAGAGTTTTCACGATTTTAACTTTAAAAAAATTATTCAATAAAATATTTTGAATTATGTTTTTTGAATACGTCAGCAGAGAGAAAAACGGCCATATACATTTAAACGGCCAATAGGGCAGTGCTTGAAATGGTCTACTTACGCCGCTGAATGTGAAAAAAAGTTTGAAGAGACTCTTTTTAACATCTTTTCACATTTTGAACACATCTTTATTACTGCCATTATTACTTATTATTACTTTAAAATTGGAGACAAAATCCTTCTTGTTTTCGTTATGAGATTGTAAGAGTTTTGTTTAATGAAATCAGTTAGAGTATGCTTAGAAAATATTGGTATGACCATTTGCGAACATATATATTTATGCTCTACTTTGTTTGCAATAATTATCTAAATATAGGGTGTCCAAAAAACGACCACTGTCGAAAAGTAGGGTGCCTGAAGTACGTTTTTTTAATAAACACTTTCAAAAAATAACAAAAAAAGTAGTGATTGAATGACAACATATTGACTTTTCAATTCTAAAGTGCAATTTTTTTTGTTTTTTTTTTTTAAAGTGCCGACTTTGAGCAGCTCTACAACCAATAATTTTTATCCAATTAAAGAAAGCGTGTTTGATTAACAGTCAGTAAGAAGTTGTTTATACGATATATTCATTCATTTTACAAAAGTTTGTCATCAAAAGTTGTAGTTTTGCACGGTTTTGGAGGAAATGAGCCACAGTGCAACGGTCGATTTGCTTGTTGCGAAGTAACAGAGATATGTAAGGACATTTTTGCGCTTCTTATTTATCCTCTTGACACCTAAACATAAGGCGGTTAAAACACTGGTGGTATTATTGAAAAAAAATTTTAATTCTCCAATTGTAAAAAAATGGCAATAACTTTGGTGGAAATGCCATTTGTTGATTTTTAGAAACTCTGGAGTCTATAAGTCCAGCAGCTTACAAATAATGTCGCTATTTGCGATAAATAATGATAATGACATTATGTGGGGAATCGTGGAGCAGTGGTTCACAATTCCGAGGCATTTCAAAATTATTTTTTAGATAAAAATATTTATGTGATGACGGCTAGTGGACCCGACTTAAACGCCATACATAATATTTGGACCATTCTGTCACAGCGTGTTTATGCCAGTGGCCACAACTTTTAGACTTTAAATGATTTGAGAACGTGTGGTTTAAAAATTCAATTACACCGCTCTCAAGGCTTCGAAATCTATTCTAATCTATTTCAAAGCGATTAATTGATGTAGACTATAATACTGTGGTACAATAATATATTTTAAAAAATATCGATAATATAAGTATGTACGCAATTCAAACTTATTTCGCTTGGAAAATATATTTTTTTTAAAGTTCTTCAGTATATTATTTTTTTTATATAAGTTCTTCCCTAAAGAGGTTTTGTTTTATTAAAAAAGTTTCTGAAATAGAGCCATTTGATGTGTAAAATCCATTATGATATGTATAAAAGAGATTTTTGTAAGTACTGACAAATAGACGCTTTTCACTAGAGGCAAAATTTAAATGCTACGGGCAAATGACTAAAAACTACTGTTGTAGGGTTAAAGAGATATGCCTTGTTTGCTTATTTTAAGAAATATATCTCATAGTGATGGATATTTAATAACAGAGAAAACAACAGGAAAATAATGAGTGCGGGGTATTCGAAAATACTAGCAAGTGTGCCGCATGTCCTTATACTATCTTTTTAGTGGTAGCAGAGTAGTGGCAGTAGAAATGTTCTATTTCTAAGTATTTTATATGCAACCAGTCAAGCCATCAAAGTATTGTCACTGTCAGTGCAAATGTCAGAGACACGTCAGGGATTAAAATGACAAGCGACTTTTAACTGTTATTTGATAAAAAGGGAAAATCATTACAGAGGCAAAAAACAAAAGAGGTGAGCAATTTATTTCATGAATGCAAAGAGAGAAAGAAATAGTGGTTTTAGAAGTAGAAGTGAAAGAAGACCGCGTAAAGGATTACATTCCTTTTTATTGTAGTTTTTATAATTGTCGTTACTAGTATAAAAGCAATAAAAAGTGTCCCAATGTAGTATTAAAGCAATAAAAACTGTCCCAATGTACTTGAGTAAAATATTTAACGTCTAAGTGTCTCTCGCTGCTTAAACGTTTGCTTAACAATTTGTCAGTCCGGTTGACAAATCAGTCAGCCGTTCAAATTGTCATTTTACTTCTGTCTTCTTCTTATATCAATCTAACTGACCTTAATGTAAATAAACCGCTTTTAACTGTGAGTTTGTTGTGTAAGTGTGCGTATGTGTGTTTGTGTCTTATGAGTTGAAGTCCTGTAGGCAAATTATATCACGTTGACAACCACAGAAAACATATTAAATGGAATGGAATGGGTTTATGGGTGATTTCGTTTCATTTGCCTACTCTAGACGGTTGGATAGCTGGTTCAATGGATTACAAGTTTGTCTGTCAGTCTATTTGTTTAACTATTTGTTGGTTTGTCTATATATTTACCGTTTATTTTGTTTGTGTAAAATGTTTTTATATCATTATTACCAATAACATCACCATCATCATTATCACCATCGTCATCAGCAATAGGCAACAACAAACAACGATCCATTTCGTCATTATTTTAAACCACATTTTACATGTGTCATCGTCATCCTTGTCATACGCTGGCAGCAAGCAACTTGTACTTGTATTAGTATTTAGTTTGACGATTTTGTGTGTGTGTGTGTGTGTGTGTGTGTGTGTGAGAGTGTGTAGAAGTAGTACTGGCTGGTAATTTTATTGTAAGTATTAGTGAGTTATAGCCTTGTCTGAAGTCCTTTTGCATGTCATTTACGTTTGCTTAACTTAACATGGACTACAAATGAATATTCATTTCTTCTGGTACTTTCCTTCTTTCTGCCTCTGCATCCCCCTTCCAACACATGACAACTCTCTGATTTTTTTTATTTTTTGATGTTTATGTTTTGTCGGTTGAATAAATGAGTGAATGAATGATTTTGTTGTTGTTGTTGTTGTATATTTTTCAAAAATTTACCCTTTGGCAATGTCAACATATCCTCTTTGGTATGTCACACGCATTATAAACGAATTACTGAGGTGTACGTAAGCGATTATGCATGAATTTGTTGTTTGCTAAGATGTATGACGGAGTGTTAAGGTTTAAAATCATAGATAGACAGACAGATAGATACACAGATACACAGACAGACAAAGCTAAAAGTACATTAAATTATTCAGTTAATCGTTTTGTACATTAAATCGTGTTTACAGAAGAGTGGGGGAAATTGTTTGAAAACATTCTTAAGGGTTATAAATTAACTAAATATTAATTAATCAACTATAAATGTATATTAGTCGAAGGGAATGTGATATACTTCAAAGTAAGATCTTAGTGCTTAGCACCGACATATTGATATACCTAGAAAGACGGATAGTGGTCATTTGACCCAACTAATTCCAAATTAGTTTAATTAGCGAAAATTTTTTATTAGAATTAATACATTTTTATTGGTTTTCAAAATATATTAGAAATTAATGAAAAATAATTCGAATGAAAATGTGCATTTTACAATCCGGTAGTAAAGTCAAAAAAGGTTTCCTTTTTAAATCAGACCGAATGTTAAATTTTGTATTTTACTTTTAGATAAAATCGTGGTATCACATAATTAAATGGAGTACAAGTTCGCAAATAAATGCTGATTCAGTGATGATGGTAACAGCTTCTTAGCTTCTGTGCAACAACTTTAGTCCGACTGGGATGCATATTATCCCCGCTCATTTCAATATAGTTCTTCATGTTATGTTCGCGATGCTATAAAAATAAACAGGGATATAAGATGGGGACTTAGTTACCACTTGGAGGGTTGATATTGGCTCTTAACACACAGATGTCAACTTCTGGACAGTAAAGCTACAAAGGTGGGACTAATTCTCAACATTGTTAGACAGATAAAAGTTAAGATGCTGAAACACTTCTAACTACACACAAATAATCGTTATATCGTGTTGAAAGAGGTTACTGATTTCTGCTCTTCAAAGCCAATTAATTATTCGGTATTTACGACCTTTGTAGAAATCGACTGCCATCACGAAATAGACTAACAACTTCTACGTAAAATCTGCCTTTCTCAATGGGTGTAATTGTTAGAATATAACATCACGTATACGTTATCTAGGCATTCATCAATAGTTGTCATCGAAGGATTTTAGATATTATTTTGGTCAATCACCATCTAGAACAGAAACCTGTAGAAACAATCGAACCAATGTCCAATTCACATATAGATTATTTACTGCAAGTAGCGCTGGATTGGTTAAACGCTTCGATACCACATGAAGAAGTAGCAATGTCATAGAACGGAATCCACAACGAAAAGCACACAATGTGTTTGGCCACAGCGCATTAAACTTGACTCCGGAGCAAGGTCTGCACCCAAATTTAATTTTGTTACGCTCTCTGAAATGGAGTACTACCACAATATATAAGCGCATTGAAATCCTCATATGATGCGAGCAAACTGGCAAATCTGCGGGCAACACACTGGGAAAACTTGAATTGCTGACGGTGCATGGGAACTAATACAGAAGAGAAAAAGACCAAAGAGTTACTAAATTCAGAGAAAACCCGCGACCAAGAGTCGTTGTTTTCTAGACTTCACAGTGACATTTATGAACAACTGAAACGAAGTGCTCATAAGGGAAAAAGATCATAAACAGAGGGACTCGCAGCTGCTGAAACTAACTGCTCGAGAGATCTACATCCATCGGATAGAATAAAAAATATAAGCAAAATAACTGTCTCGACGGAATATTTAAGGAACACTTTCAGTAAAATAGTAGCCTCAAAAGTGGAGCGGGTCAAGATATGCACAACCCACTATACGAAGTTATTAAAAGCACCTGTTCAGCGCGGCTAGAGTGTACGTTATTGTGCATCGCATTCAACGAGATCCAAATACCCATGCACAGTCCAATTATGCATGGATGCGGTATCAAAACGTAGCACCGGAAATATTAAAGGAAAATCACGATGTCTGTGCGCAGTTAATATACCAGATGATAGATGATTTTTAGAGAACAGAGCATATGGATGAAAGATGGCTTTATTCTTAAAATGCACAAAAAGGGAGACCTATGACAACGAACCAACCGGAGGTAATAAAGTAAATTAGTAAATAAGCTTGTCTGACACAAAATATCACGTAGCTTCGGCCGGAACAGGCTGGTTTGAGGAGAAGGAAATCTTTTATAGGCAGTTGTGGACAAGCAATTAAGTTAATAATGAAGTATTTTTTTCTGAAGTTAAACATAATGATTATTTTGTTGTTGATAATTTGCAATTTTTATATCATAGATTTCTAAAATTATAAACATCAGCATTTCAATTTGAAAATTTTTTAATAATGTGTCATTTGTTCGTTACACACAGAAATATAACGGGATAAATAATGAATTTATTTATATTAAATCGTCAAATATTTGAATAAAATTCCCTCTGGTAACCAAAAAAATTTTAATTTTTATATAAATATGTTTAAGTCACCGTTTACAGTTAGCGAACTAGACATTAATCAGTTGTGGGTAGGAAAAAGAGCTAACCTCCATCTGCAAGAGGGATCATTTGTAATTGCTTCCAAAATGTTGGATCAGTTGCTAGGTGGTAAATGCATTGATTTTATTTCGTGGAAAGGTTATTAACGCTATAAAGTACTACAAAAAATCTATCACTTTTTATAATTTAAAAAGAAATGGACAGCATGAGACGTACCAAGCCGAAGATAAGATTATGTCCAGAATGAGTAACGCTGACCCTTTTCTCACATCTACGCAGATAAGAGGATGTCTATCAGAAAATAATCTTCATAGTCATATTGCTGCCAGTAAACCAAACGTGTCGAAGAAAAATTTTCGCTAACGCTTGCGGTTTGCGAACACCCATCTCAATGATGATCCCAATTTTTGACAGCTCTAAGTTTGGATCTATCAATCAATATCTAATGTCTTCGCAAATGATGATAGACTCCGACGTCCCGTAAACACTTCAAAATATGCCAAAAATACTGTCAAGCACTTAATTGCTTGTCCACAAGTGTATATAACTCCAAACACTGTTAAATTTGTGTCGTTCTTTAAAAGTTTGTTGATCTGAGCTTGTCAAATATAGAGGCAAGTGTATTCATGTGTAAAATCATACTTACGCAAGACATTTGTTACATTTTCATTACGAGTATGATACAATGTCTTTTATATAATATTTTGTCGGATATGAGTCCCTAAAGTTTCTGATTAAATTTAATAGAAATAAAAATTTTTCGCGCAAAATTAGAGCAATTTACCGAAAATTTTTATTTCGCAACCTAGCTATGAATAACTCCGAAGCTGTTGAAAATACAAAAAAATGTTATTCAGGTGATTTATAGGAAATTTATTTATTAAAAATTTGCTGGTACTTGCATTAAAATCGGTCAAGTCGGTTTCAAGTTATGATGAAATATTTTGACATACTCGTAACTACAATTTTTGGGCGAAAAATTTGCCACGCCCATAAAAAAGATTTGAGCCCGATAGGAAAAAACCGAAAACGGATTTGAATTCAGTGCATCAAAATCTTTATATTCCATATAGTTTTATTTAAAGGCGAGATTTTTTTTTTAGACCAGTATATTAAAAAATGCATATTTTAAAGGATGACACGTTAAATACCGTACAAGCAAGCACGTGTTTTTTCGGAAAGAAATCGATAAAAAACAAAAAATTGTTGAGTATTATCTTCTCTAATTGCCGCACAAGAATACAATAAATTTTGGTGTGTTTTTGGCATATACATTGGTACATGCTTACCTTTAAAGAATTTAAACGAGTGTCGCACCAGGGTTGTTTTGATTATAATAAAAAAGCACAATAATGTTGTGAGTTGCCGTATGAGCAAATAAATTGTGTAATCACACGGTCGGCATATAAAATAGACTAATTATTGGTGCATTACGACAATCGTGTGATCCTTCCTACCTTAAGATTAAATGCGTAATACCATGCATTCGTATGTGCATATGTATGCATATTTTGTGTTCAGCGACCAACAAGTATCACACAGAAACAATATTTATTAAAAAGAATGTCCGTTTTCAACTCGTTTCGACTCGAGTGGCTTTCCGATTTCATTTTAAAATTCTTTTGTTTTTGATTCTTCTCGGAAGTCGTATTTTAAATTCTTTTAAAATTCGGCTTTCAAAAAGAACCGAATTCAATTCGAGCACTCTTCCTACTCTCTTTCTTATCTATCCACATAAGCCAAAAACCGAGAATTGCAGATATCACTGGATAGAAGTACTATTACAATATAAAAATGAATGTGTGTTTGTTTGAAGACTGTATACAGCTAAAAAGCTGAACCTACAATGTCTTTCTGGAAGGAACAAATAATTGGATTTTAAACGAAAGGGAATTTTATGGGAAAAAAGGCTAAAGTACATAGGATAACGTTCCTTTTTCCTAGCACTAAAATGTGAGTTGTAGGATTGTTATTTAGGTATGCCAACACGCTATTATACAAATGGCGACAAATTCAAATCTTGCGTTAATTTTGGGACACCCTTCAAATCTGGCATTAATTTTGGGACACCTTTTATATGTATGTGTATGGTACTCGTATCACTAATTTAATTATCTAATATTCCGTACATCTTACAAAGGATGTCAGCCTAAAACATACTTTAACACCCTCTCAAATTTCGTAATTTTCTTTTTAAATTTCCAAATAAGTTTTCAAGATTTCAAAAATAAAAAAAGTGTTTTTTCCTTTTAAAAATGTGCTCATGAAAAAAAGGGTTAATTTACTTTCTTCACGGTCGTTATTTAATTTTTATTTTTTAACTTTTGTTGTTGTTGTTGTTGTTTGTTGTATTGTATATTTATTATTATTGTTATCAAATCTAAAAAGAAATTTTTATCTACAATAGAAATGGAATTACATTTCATTGTCACAACGATTTATGTCGTTGACAGGCATAGGCATTTCCTTTGAAGTTGCCTATCACAATTTGAATCATTCGAATGTTCTGTCTTTCTTCTTTCACTGCCTCCTCCACTATGTACTAACCCCAACAATATCGCCGTCATCATCCTCAGCTTCAACGCCACCACTAACTATT
This sequence comes from Wohlfahrtia magnifica, assembly GCA_023159175.1. Classification (NCBI taxonomy): domain Eukaryota; kingdom Metazoa; phylum Arthropoda; class Insecta; order Diptera; family Sarcophagidae; genus Wohlfahrtia; species Wohlfahrtia magnifica. Next base: position 2,503,478 of record JAKWBJ010000061.1, read on the forward strand.
ACGACGACAGCAACAACAATAAAAAACATTGATTTTCACGACCGATTACACCACTAGGAACAGGTCGCTGTTGCAAATAAATTTAAAAAAAAATTTAAGGAAAAGAAATAAAATCAGACAAAATAAAAGTTAAAAAAAGGTTTGAGTTGTTATAATGATAATACAGCGTACAAGTCATAAATTTTAAAGCCATTCCGCGATTATATTTACTGCTGCCTAAGTGGGGTATACGGATCACAGTTTAAATACTTTCAAGTGATTACCACGTTAGCCAAACGGGTTGGTGGGGCGGCTATATTGTATGTTCAAATGCTGTTTGTCACTGACTGTTTGTGTGAATCGTGAAAATTTTGACGGAAATGTGTCATAAATTGCTATGAGTGTTGTCATAAAGCACAAGCCACAAAACGAACCGAAACGAAACTAAACGTGAAAGTGCATTTCATTTCAAATAACTCTCTCCGCTTCGTTCTATGGGACAGGACAACTTTTAGCACTCTTTTGTTTTTTGTTTTGTAGGCTTGTTTTTGGATAGTGAATTCATAAATCTACAAATACATAAAGACCCAAACAGACACATACATATACAGGGTGTCTGCCGGGTAGGTATACCACTTTGTTTTACCGCCATTTTGGTAAACATTAGTCTTGACAGTTTATAGTTGGCAGTCGTGAAGTAGAGACGTGGCAAATTTATTATAGAAAAATATTCAGTAAACCAACGTGCTTTAATCGTTAAAACAGCTCGACCATGAATGGTTATGTGAATAAACAGAATAGTCGATGTGGGTAATGGAAAACCCTCAAATTATTCATCAGTCACCTTTATACCCACTAAAAGTGACAGTCTGGTGTGTAATTTGGTCAGGAGGAATCATTGGGCCTTATTTCTTTGAAACTGAAAACGGCGTAACGGTAACCGTCAATGGGGAGCGATATCGTGATATGATTGAAAACTTTTTAACTCCACAACTACATGCTTTGGGCTTGACTAACATGTGGTTTCAACAAGACGGTGCCACATCGCATACAGCCAGGATTACAATAGAATTATTGCGAGACCTCTTTCCACAACAAATTATTTCAAGGAATGGTGATGTTGATTGGCCTCCACGGTCGCCTGATTTGACTGCTCATATTTTCTTTTGTGGGGATATCTGAAAAGCAAGGTTTATGCAAACAAACCAGAAACGCTGGAGCAGCTCAAACAAATTATTCGTGATGAAATTACCATGATGAAATACCGCGTGAAATGTGTGAGAATATAATGAAAAATGTGCTCAAAAGGGCTCGCATTTGCGGGCATTTATCTGATATTGCTTTCCATACATAAATGCCGACATTAAACAAAACATTTATCAATATAAGATCCATTGTCTTTCATAGAATTAAAAATTATAAACAAACAATTATATACCTTCCCGGCACACACCCTGTACATACATAACGATGTACATACATATTAAAATGATATTTGTGTACTTGTGTTAGTGCGGTTAGTGTGTGGTATGGCCCATTTCTCCTCCCTAAATAGTTTTGACTCTGTTTTATATACGACAACTTGACATGTAGAAAATTTATCAGCAATCATAAATCGTGCTTAGCAATTGTTTTGTTATGGTTTGTTATTGCTATTGTTGTTATTATTGTTGTTGCTGATATTATTATTGTTTTTCTTGCTGTTGTTGTTCTTGTTGTTTTACCCAGTTTATTTATTTGTTATATTTTTATTTGTTGTTATTTGCAATATTTGTTAAAAAACCATGCAGCATTTAAAAGAATGCAGTTTCTAAAAAGTTATTATATAAAAAAGTTGTTAATTTAAAAATACGTTTAAAAAGATGTTTAGAACTTCAAGGTGGAGTATTTAAGCAACATTGTCACCATGATATTTGTATCGATGAATCATCGTCATAAATAAAAATTTTATTAATGAATCCACAAAGACACAAATAACTTCGTTGTTATGTTGTCATACTAACGAAAGCTAGAATTTAGCGACATTGTCTCTTATGAGTCGACAATATGCTAAACGAAGCATAATTTTGATTTCTACACCTCTCCCTTAACAAATAAAGCACTAACTATTCTTGATAATATTGTTATGAAAATAAAAATGCCTAAAAAAAAAAATCCACCACATCAGTGCCTTTAAACTGTATAGTGTAATTTGGGTATATTTATGTGTCACCCTGTCAGTGCTGTATATATTTACATATCTGGCAGCACTGCCAATTCAACCATCTCTGTGTGTTACATTTGAATTAACGGATATAAAATAGAGGATATGAGAGCGTTGGAGACATTTCGGGAGCTTTCCAAACTGTAAGCAATCAGGTATGTAAGGATGCTGCTCAAGTCAAGTTAGTTATCGTTGTCGGCTGTCATTAAGTAAAGTCATTCTTAGGCGTAAATAAAAGTATTGTATAAACGAATATTAAGTTGTATTTAGTAAAGCTGTATAAAAGATAAGTGAGGAAATAGAAACTGTAAACAACAGCAAAGTGATGTTAATTTTATTCTAATGCAATTTAAACGAACCCAAACTTTTCAAAAGTCTTAAAACGTAACAATATTCTTTGTTAGGTATCACTAATAAGCCAAAGCCTGCAAATCAAAATCAACTTTTGTCATTTATGAAAATTTTTACAATAACATTAAAAGGCCATATATGACATAAAAAAAAGCAAATAAGAGTCGATGCTTGATCAAACCATCTGACAATTTTCACCTCATAACATTGCTAACGACTGGTTATGTGTATTTTTGCTATGAAAAACTTCTGTAACCATTTCATCTGCTGTTTGGAGCCGGTGTTAAACTATAGATCATTTTTAATGAGTCTATAACTAGAATCGGGTGAAGCTCTTGATTCAGGGAGCGCTTCATTATTCCAAATCCACACTCGTTTCCGAATTCAACTTTAGTCAATCAACACCGTGACTAACAAGATGAATAATTTAATCGGTTATATGATACATATGATGACGTAAGTTCTGACGATACAGAGTTCTTTTACAGGCTGTACTCAGTGAAAGGCAGCCTGTTTGAAAATATGTTTTTAGAATTCAAACGACATTCGCCAACATAAAAACAAACATGAATAGTACTTTGCTGTTTCTTCATATTGGGTGCAGTTGTCCCATAGAGCGGATAAATGCAAAAGAAAAGCTTATCTTAAGGTATTTTTTTATTTAAATTTTTGAATTAAAAATGGTTTTCTATAACACAGAGTTGTGTTAATTACTAATATAAATAAATAAATTCCAAATATCAACAAGTTTTTAACGCGTGCATTTTTGTGGATTTAAAAATTTATAAATGTATTGCAATCTTACAAAAAATTGGTATTGTACTGCAAATTATGAATTTGAATTATGGTAGCCAGACGTACTGTTTTCAGAAGTACTTTTTTTCGTCAATGTACTGCTTTCTGCATAACACCTACAAAAGTGTGCAAAGTACATTTTTAGCTTTTTGTACTTCTTTCTGTACTTTTTTTGTGTTGAACATTTTTTATTTTAGAAAAGATTCAGTTTAAAACATTCTGATAAAATCACATATAAAATGCTGTTTTAGAGCCCATATAACACTTTTATTTCCGACTTTTATTAATCTAAGATTGATAGAGTAAAAATCGTCTAACTTGTCAAATTGTCTAAAATTTTAACCAAAGGTACGGTCACTTGGAGAAAATATTTGACGGAAACAGCGTAATCACTATTTTTTTTATAAATTAATTATTAATTTTTTCATCTTAAAAATTTTTACATTAATATTTGATTTTAAAAAATTTGTTAAAAAATGTAGACATAAGGACATAAAAATGCTTATATAAAGTCCAATATTTGATTTACAAGAATTACATTTGCAGAATGATCGTATTTTTATATTGTTTGTTAAACTAAATGTTATTCAATTTTATTCAATGAATTTTTAAGGCGTTTTAAATGAAAAAACAGTGTACTTTTATTCTATTAATTGTACTGCCAATTTATCTCACTGTACTTTTTATCAATTAATAATCTTGCGATCCTAATTTGAATAATAATTTTAATTATTTCTGGGTTAATATACCATATTGTATATATATATGTACGTAAAGTTATAATCCAAATTGTGTTCAATTCTTTATTTGCCTCAAGCTATTACAAATTAGCAGAATTTAGGAAATATTCTCTAAATTATCATGGGTGCCATAGAATCAAAGTCGGTTTTGCTTTTTGTAGCTTTTGAAAACCAATATTAGATTCATTTGGTGTCACAAAACCGACTGGCTTGTAATAAAACCAATGTTCGAAATAGCTGTTGTCTACATTTGTGTTTTGGTTTATAATTTTAATTATATAAGTATTTTTTCATAAAATATTAAATTTATTTATTGAAAATATTGAAAATTGTTGTGCTTGTAATAAAAAATATAAACGCTATTTCCTATGGTTTAAGACACAACAAAATAACACAATTTCCTTTCCACTATTCATTTTCTTCAACCTGCCGCAAGCTGCTGATGTTTTTTATTGCAAGTTTTAACAGCTCGTCCACATTTCCATTCGATTTTAGCTGTCACCTATCGTCTTTATTTAAAAACGCTGCTCCCCACTGTTTCTGATTTGTGTGCCTTTTTAATGTGCTTTAATGAAAATAGAGACATTTTGAAGAGGCTTATAGTATTTCACTTTCATCTTTATCTTCGCCAGACTTCGTAATGCTAAATATATATATATATATACGAGTATATATATTGTTACGTTTATATATATATATATATATATATATATATATATATATATATAAACGTAATATATATGGGGGAGAAGAATTAATTCATTCTCGCTTCTGTCACCATTTGGGCTTTAAAGCATTTATATCATTGTCGTTCATATTTGAAGGCTGGTCTGAGGGAGAACGTTTTTCAAAATGAGAGCGGGAACTTTTTAAGGGGTGCTTGATAGTCATGTAAATTTGTTGGTATGGATTTGATAGTATTTTTGTTGAAGTATAGCTATTTAGTTGGAGTTGGTTGTTCCTTTTTTTAATTTTTATTTTTTTTGTTTGTTTCAATTTAAAAATTTGAATTTAAGGTATCGACCATTTGTGCATTTTGTTTATTAGTTTTTCGAATGATACACAATGCAGCAGGTTAGGAGACCAGTTTAAACGAATGTTCGTTCACAAGATTTGTATGTCTGTCTGCCCGTTTAGAATACATACATTTGTATATGTTGGAGACATACGTACATATACATATGAATACAAGTAAATATGTTTTCCATTTTGTAAACTATGAATGAATGAATGAATTGCAATGAATGAATGAATAATTGCTGCAGTGCAATTATATGTGTTTTAATGTTGCTGTAGTTGCTTGTTTGTTGTTTTCTTTTTTAAATTATTTTGTTGCATTATAAAGTGTTGTACAATGTATGCGGCATGATGTGGTGTGTTATGGTGATGGTGGTGGTGTTGCAATATGTTTGAGCATGTATTAAATTTCATTAAGGTTTGGTACGTATATACAATTGAAATACAAATAAAATATTTCATACAATTCATATGCATTTGTATGTTTACCACTTGAAATTTATGGAAACAATTTTATAAAGTGCAGATTTTTAAATGGCCTGGCCACGTTATGTATGTTACTCGCCATACAGTGATTAGTTTTGATTTGTTTGGCCCCTGCAGCTGATATTTCTAATGTGGCAATATTTCTAAATAATAATTAACTAAAGAGAAGTTTAAATCATGTTTATGCGGTGCAATTACAAAATGCGAGTATTATACCCAAATGTATAATTAATAGTTGGGTTTCTTTTTTGAAAATTTAATGCATAATATCAAGCGAAATGTCATTGGAATTATAGGAGTAAGTAAAAATTAAAAGTATGGAGTCTCTTAAATTAACAATAACACTTAAGCACTTAACAATAACACTTATGCACTTAACAATAACACTTAAGCAGGCTTAAAGTATATAACAACATCAAAAGTCCGCTTTAGTACGGAGTAATGTCGTGTTTTAACTACGGGCCACGTTCTTCTCAGTCCGTGTGCATATCTTGCATAATCTTGTATAAAACCTGCAATTGCCTCCCCTTGTCATCTATTTTTGCTGTCTATACTATGCACTACTTAGAAACTTTTGCAATCTTGGTTTCCCTGGCTCGAACATTGATGCAATGGTAAGAACGATGTTTATCTAGTCAGTTCCAGCAATGAAGCACGTAAAAACTTGTCTTAAAAATATGTGCGCTCATTGATTCTCATGCAAGAATTTAGAGTGCCGCAACACTAAGACTGCGAAAGAAACCTGTATGTTCAGCGCCTTTGTATTTACGTTCTTTATATCTCATAGGGGCGACTCACGCTTTAACTGATTTAGTTCCAAATAAATAACGCTCACCTGTTTGATGCTCGTCCATAAGTGAGTGAGCAATGGTAAGGCTAGCAATCTTTAAAAGTACTTCCAAACAGAATCTTGTTCAATATTTTAAAATTTATAAAAGCCTGACTAAGGCATATCTTGCAAAATATTAGTACCTAAACAATTAATTTAGTCATCGCCGGTATATGTAGGTAAAGCTTTACTTATAACCTTTTCCTAAGACTAGAAGGGTTCATTGTTTGTTTTGTTTGAAGAAATCAGAATTGCCTCATGCAACATACTATACCTATTGTTACAATGCCTAAAGAAAGATACACTAAATTAGTACAGTGGTAATCTTAGCTAACTCTATTGTGAAGTTTATTGGTTTGTGTCACGGCTCCTGTGTAGCCGTCTCCACCCTAATTGTCTGTGCTATTACGAGTGCATGTTTAATGGTGTTGACAGTTTAATTTCTTTTGTATATTATGATTATAATACTTCTTGAATATAACATAAATAGAAATTTGTAGTAACTTCAAGAATATTCGATATTGATGATGATTTGCCATAAAAGGTGACACATCGCGCTTAGCAGTGTCGTTATAGTTTAACCGTCATAGTGTAAAGTTACTAAAAGTCATCTATTTAGAAAAATGGTGTATTAATCGGCTAATAAATAAGTTACTTATAATTATAATTTTATAAGTGGAAGTTAAATAAGAGACTATAAAGTAAAGCCCACGTATAACCCTAACTTACTTGTCTCACCTTCATTGTGAGACACATGTCAAAAACGGCCATCCCTTCCCTTAGCCTAATCCTTACCCTTAGAACGCAGTGACAAGTCAAAATACCTGTCAAAATCCCAAGAGAAGCTCACTACTTATTCCGTCCTCAAGCGGCCCTCCATGACTCCTCTGTTCTGCGATGGGCCCATTTGTCTACTAAGCTAACGAAGAACCACAGCGAGGCTCTAAGAAACACATCCCAGCTTGATGCGCCGACTCTCGCTAGCTCATCAGCAGTCTCGATCCCCAACACGCCGCAGTGTCTTTGAACCTAACACAGCTTGACGCTGCATACGTCCAGGGGTGACATGAGTGTCTCCCTACGTAATGAAAGCAGCCTCGAGCTGACGAACCACCCTGGTAGCAGCTTGGTGGTCAACATAGATGACCACACTCTCGCCATCAACGACAATCACGAATTAGCTCAACCAGCTTAAAGACAGCAAAGATGTCAGCCTGGAAGAGACTGTACTCATCTAGAAGTCTATAAGACAGACTCATCTCATCAAAATCTCTACGCAGGCAGAAGTTATTACAAACAGACGGCCTATCTCAAGTTTCAATTCTAATGTCTTTTGTAGTAGCTGCAGGGACAGTGACAGCGGATTTGAATTAGAGCCAAGCGTTACAGCACCATGCTAATTATTCTAATAAAGACAGATAAGCAAGTCATTTTGCGATCAAATTTGAATACTAGCAACGTAAATCTGTAAGGCCTAGTGCTATATTGAGACAAAAATAGCAAATTATAGATAGAGTTCTGGCACTCTTTGCAAATGGAGCTGAAAATTGTTTGGTCTTTCCTAGTATTTACCGAGGATATTCGGGGAGTACTCCTGGTGGTTATGACTCAACGTAGATCAGCATTGCAACCAATTGCACGGCAAAAATTTTAAAATCTCGACTTTTGAGCATAATTGGGATATTATACCTTAATGAACACACATTCTATTTGACTTTGCGCAGAAAGAGCCGTGTTATTAAGTCCATTATTATAGATAATCATGTAAAGCACTAGTCAAAGTAACGAGAATTAGATTAATTTTAATATAAACTTTACATCATTGTGTTTAAAAATTTCTATTGTACACACCTAGACTTTTAAAGGGTTTATTGTTTTAATTTGCATACAACATTATACACATACCCCCACCATTTACAGTTTATGATCACCTGTACTTATTAAATATCATGACACTTTTCATACATTTAAAGTTAACCACCATCTAAATGATTGCTTAAAAATATTTGAAAATAAAAAAGAAAAAATAATAACCGTAACGAATAAACGTTGCAAAATAACAATTTGTAGAAAATAATCATAAATCCATCGGATCGTCATAATTTTCCAAGTTTTATGGCTCAATAACACAATAACAACAATAAAAAAGTAACGTACAAACGAAACGAAATGTCGTATATTTTCCAAACCATAAAAACAAATTCAACTGAACGACGACAACAAACAAAACAAAAGCTGAAATAAAATACAGAAATATTTCTGAAAAAAAAGAAAATCGAAATAAAAAAACAGACGCATTGTCTGCACTTTTATGAAAAACTTTACACAGTTTAAGGAATTGCAAAGTAAATCATCATACGAAAGTAAGGTAAATGTGTGTGTGTGTGCGTGTGTGTGTAACTGTAACAGTCCCTTCAACCACAAGAAATATGATAAAGGTAAGGTCATACACTTGTACAGTATATATGCAATTTTAAAGTGCATTTTTATTTAAAACCTAAAGGGATTGAACCCATAAAGTGGGGTTGCATGATATGATGGTGTGTGCCAAGTTATGAGTTGGGAGTTACATACATATATTCGATTGCTGCAAGCCAACCTTTAGATAAAATCAAAAATTATATTCACTTCCATACAACTTATCGTTATTTACAACAACCATGAAGGCAATAACTTCTTTTTTATGGCATTTAAACACTATAAACTGAAATAAAATGTTAAAACAACAACAATAGCAAAAAATTAAAAATACCAATAAATAATATTTCTTGTCCTAGTCATTATTTTCATTACTTTATTTTTTGTTATTGTTTTCAATTTACTTGCAAATCAAAATTAACACTATTGCAACCACAATGTGAAAATCACGTCCTTAAAGTGCATAACTGAAGTCTGATATCTTTAAAACACACTGCTTTAGGCAGACTGTCAAACGATGTTTCTTTCAAAATTAAGACACCGGAGTTGTAGTTTACAGCTACAGAATGTATGACCTTGTATTTTCATTTCCAAACATACATACATATGTACATATTTATAAGTAGAAAACTGAATTATAAGTCGAATTCGAAATAAAAGTTATATAATACCTATTTTAAACTAAACCACATTTTTACCCCGAAGTTTTTTTGAGGGTGTCTTATTTGTATTAAAAACTCAATTATTTGAGTAAAAAGCTGACATTACTTATGCAGAAACTGCTTCATAATCCATTCAAATCCATTTTAATTATTCCAATAAATGCAGTTTCTCTAACGCCGGAGTTAAACTGTAGGTCCCTTTCAAGGAGTCTAAAAATAGAATCGATATTTTAAAATTTGTGATGCCTATTGGTGTTTTTGCACAACTCTTCCCTAATGTGTAAGTATTCATTATAAAGAAATATGTTTTTTTACGTTTTTTAGTTTTTGAATGATTAATTTTGGCCTCTTAAATTTAAAATCGAATACTGTAAGTCGATTTGCTCTTATGTACTTGTAGATCAGAAAGTAGATCTAATGGGAAAAAACGTAATGGCAACCGTTTTTTTTTGCTCGCAATCACATCGAATACTTTTAAGAAATGATAAAACGATTACTAGTAATATAATTGAGTGATTTTGGACAGATTTAATACTTATTTGAAAAGAAACGACCTTATCTAGGGGATAAATATGGTTGGTCTAATAAAACAATCCACAGATATATTAGTGTGTGGTCAATATGACAAACATCCGTTAGTTGGGCTAAGAATTACTGCCTAATATTTTCTATAATTTTGAGTCGTGATTTGAATCAATACAAAGGTTTAAAAAACGTCTTTTGTGTTTACTGATTACTGGCAACTTGTTCTTACCAAATTCTACAACCATTGAAGCTTCGCTGTACTAAGTAATAATATCGGTTAAGTGTTTTCAAAACAGCCGAGCAACATTTTCTTCAACGAAGAAGCTCATTCTTTAATCGGTGGCTACGTCAACAAGCAAAAAGTGATCGTTTGGTGATTTCGTTATCGAAAATTATTTTTAAATAAATTAAAGAACTTTCTGTTCTGAATCGATGAGTTATGAAATATTATAGACATATTTTAAAATTTTGTTTTAAAAATATGTATGTGATGAATGTAACTACACCAACTTAAGCTATCTATTAACTCATGCACCTGGTGTTTCGTACAAGTTGTTTGGACTCAAGATAGAATATACATACATACGTACATTACAGGCTTTATTGTTATATTTTTTAAAGATATATTTTTAATTCAGTTTAAATAATTTTATTATTTATTCATAAATTCCTATTTATATTATTTGGCCGTTCAAACGCCAAAAATTGTTTCCAACCACGGCATTATTGTAAGCAATTACCGAAATTAAAATATTTTGAGGCATGTTGTATCTAAGAGTGTTAACTACAATGTTAACCGTAGTAGCTCGTGGTGGCTTGCAAAGAATGGCAACATCGATTCTTTATTGCCAACTTGTGACTCAAATTCAAATCCTTAAATTATAATTCAAATTACATTTCAAGAAAAGTTAAGAAAGTACATACTGTTTGGTTTCAAGTCACCAACAATATTTTTATAGGCTTAAGTACGTTGTGTTTAAATAACAGAGTTAAATTTGTTTACAGTTTTATAGAAACTTAGCACGTTGTACGCAACTACCAAATGTTAGATTAAACTAAAGTTCTGCAGAATTAAGCAAGTTGCTTAACCTTAAAGGTTACGTAAGTAACAGCTGATAAGTGACTATACGTCAAAACGATTCGGCATTACTATTTTTTTACAACAAATACTCGTATATGTGACACACAGTTAATTTGTTTACTATTTGCTTATTACAGAGTTGCATTATTTTGACACAACGTTAAAGTCTGTTTAAAGTGTTGCATTCGTTTTCAATAGGAGACCTTGTTAAATTCGCCTCGACTTGAAATTATCAAATTAAAATATGGTTAAATGTAATAGATTAGGTAATAAATAAAGATAATAGATAAATATCAAATGACGTAGTAGTGGCGGTTACAGCAGAGTACTTACAATTTTTTTAAATAAGAATCAGTGAGATGTGTGATCAAGAGATAGATTCAAACGGTTCAAACAATTTTTTAAAGTCTGTGGTAACGCAGCATAGATTCGAACAAATAAATTTGCCAAAGTTACACCACTGAAAAATTTGATATACAAATTGGAGTATTTTTTTTTTTAATAAGAATCAGTGAGATGTGTGATCAAGATATAGATTCAAACGGTTCAAACTATTTTTTAAAGTCTGTGGTAACGCAGCATGGATTCGAACAAATAAATTTGCCAAAGTTACACCACTGAAAAATTTGATATACAATTTGGAGTATTTTTTGGTGAGCATACTATGGCCGACATTCATGCAAATGCTTATTATTTCTTCTTTTAATGCCATAGTCATAATAATATGACATTTACTAGAATTTTTTTACTGTCGTCACTTTGTTTGGTATTTAAATACCCATTAGGCAGTAACGGGTTAAGTATATGTTTTCTTATTAAAAGGTGTTATTTAAATTTTAAAAGGAATTGTCAGCTAAAATTCTGTTCCTCTTAAGGCTCATTGACAGCACTCTTTTCTTTTGTAATTAAATCAAAAGTGTTCAGTTAATGCAACATTGATTGTTTATATGATAGTTGAACAGGTCCCAGTCTGGCTGGGAATTATCTACAGCGTATATTTATACAACCGACCGAAAATGAGCAGATAATAATAAACAAAGCACCAAATATTATTTAGTTGTGATATAGATGTCAACGTGAGCAGGCGTATGTTGTTTTGCTTTTAAAAATTGTTTGTTTGTGTTGTTGCTTACCTTCTTCTTTTTTGTCTTCTCTATTTGGTCACACTTGGTTTATATAGTGTTAATCAGAAAATAAATTAAGTTCTTAAAACGGTAATGTCAATTGAGTAATAAAAATGGCGCAAAACTGACAACATTTGACAATTAGCGTGCACTCCAGTGTGACATATCATTGTAGCCAAATGGACATTATGAACGTCAGCATTAAATTGAAATGCAAAAAAAAAAACAAAAACAACTACAACAACAACTAAATGAATTGCTCATAAATTTGTTAAAATAATGCAATAATTTCAGTCGAATTTACAACAAAGTAAAGAAAAAGAAAAAAAAAAACGTAGCTCGTATGAAAAAAAAATAAAATCAGCATTTTAAAATTTTAAAAATTAAAAAAAAAAAACTTTCAAAAATAAAAAACGAAAAGGAAACAAAATTTATATGTATGTATGTATATACATATATATCGCACACTAAATTATGAACAGTGACAACACAAAATTTATCAAAATCGCTTTTTTTTGCATAAATGAATTAATATTCCAAACCTCTAACGACCACAAAAATTTCTTTTGGATATTTATCTGCTTTAACTAGTAAGATACTGTTATGTTACTTGTGTCGCTTAAACATAATCAACTGAGAGTTCAGTGAGACGTGGTTTATTGTAACGCTAAGTTGCAACATAATAAACCAAGTTTACGGGCGAATAGTGGTGGCATACCATAACTTCATAGCCGACCAATCAAATTTTACAACAATGCACTGTGGGGCAGGATTGCACCAGGAATTAATTAAGTCGTTGAGTTTAGGTAAAAGATATTGGTATATTTGGAAAGGTCGTGGCCTTGGTATTATAAATCGATCAACAAATTTTGATTTTTATTCAAAAATATAAAGAAAAGGATAATAATAATAAAAAAGTAATATTGTTTTATTAAAGTCATTAAGCTCATGCAAATATTCATATATATTTCATAGGTTACAACAAACATTTATCAATTTAAGGATACATTATTATCTATTTATTTGCTATCACTTTGTGTTTCATCAGTATCTTCGTCACTGCTTACGTTGAAATCCACCTTATCAGGGGATGAAACAAACAGACATTTTGCTTCCTTAGGCACAACCAATTGTTTTGCCTTGGAAGTCTTGCGAGTTGCCGTCACCAGCGGTACTAAATTTTTTAAAAGAAAGCTAAAGATATCTTCCAAATTATTAAAACACCTACATTCTCTTGCGTTATACAAGATATTAAATATTTTATTAATAGATTTGTGCGCTTCTTCAGACAAACAACCAATAGGTAATTTGGAATTTTAAACTACTTCCGAACTGTGAATCACCAATTTGTGTAGCGTTGATGACGTCTAATAGCACTGAACGTTTCTACATATATGTATGTACATCTATGTATATAAAAGAAGACTATAAAATGATTTTTAATTGATGTTCTTCGAAATGCGAAACGAAAGGTGATGTTAATAGCATAGCTTTTATGTATATGCGGTTTTTGAAGGTTCCTTGGTTCGCGAGTTATTGAATAAGTTCTACTTGAAAACGAAACTTATTACAGCATTTAATCTTTCTGTGAGTTAGAAAATACTTTTAAGACTGTGTATATTATAAACATATGGTGTGTGGCTTCAATGTCGTTAAACTGAGCGGTGCCACGCCCACATAGAATTTGTATTTATATGTCTATATCTTTAAAACGGTAATAGTAAAGGTCTCTAATTTGGCCCAAATATTTTTGTGCTCAATGCAAATTATCAGTCAAAAAATGGGTCGAATTGGATAAGCGGGAGTAGCACCTCCCATACAAAGCAAATATTGATTTTTGTGTAACTTTGGAACGGTAACAGTGGAAGGTTCTGAATTTGGTCTTAATAATTTAGTAGCTAATACACATCATCAATCGAAATATGGACGAAATTGGTTAAGTAAGTGCGGCATCTCTCATACAAATTAAATATTGATTTTTGTATATCTAGAGAACGATTAAAATGGATGGTTCTTACAGCTTAGCTTATAAATTCATGAATATACGAAAGACTGGTTTTTTATCCGTATCTCAAGATTTTGCAGGTGTTTCAAAAATTTCAAGGACAGATTCTTGTTGTACTCGATAGCGCGTATCATTAAAATGGCATCACATCCCAGGTGTTTATTTGTAGCAACGTGTTATTTACTTACATAAAACAAAACAAAAATTCTAATAAGATAGGTCTGAAATTAAAAAAAGTGTTCTGATTGGCAGCGTTGGGCAGAACATCATAACTATAGTTGGAAACTACACACTTTGTGCTAAATAGCCTATATAACAATATGCTTGCGAACCCTTGCCGGAAAAAGATCTTAGCCTTGAAAGAGAAAATTTTGAATTTTTTGATAAGAAAAAATAGATTTTTTTAATTGGTCCTACAGCCGTCGTATGATTAGAAATTATTTAGCGTTAGGTAACGACACATATATATGTCTAAACTTAAAATACAATAATAAAATTGATTACGTTTATTTTATGTAACCGTTTAAAGTTAGTGGAAGAAAAACTAAATTTTATAAGTATTTTTTTTTAGTTTAAAGTTTGTTCAACTAAGAAAAGTATAATCTAATAAGTCCCATAAAATTTTTTCCTCAATTCTAATTTTAAAAAATTGACTTTTTTCCAACAATTTATTCGGGCTGCCCCAACGTGCAATGTTTTAAAAATAGTTTTTTGGATCTGTTGAACATTTTAAAATTTTGACTTGTTACTATTTACGATTTAATTATTCTCATTTTTGTTTTTTTTTTTTCTAAAGATTTCAAATACATAATCGCTGGCGATTTTTTATTGTTATTTGAATACAAAATAAAACAAATTTTATTGTTGGATTGAAAGGAAAGAGGAAATTCTCATTTCATTTCATTTTGGTCAAACTATTCGACAAGTAGTGACAGTTCAGTTATTGTGACACATATAGAGTTTTACTTTTCGCTTTCTAAGTCGTTTTATTTCTCGTTTTCTCCATACAATCCATATGTTTAGTTGAGTATTGTGTGAATCTTCATGTCACAGTTACTTAAACTATAAAATGATAAAATGTAGAAGAGTATCCATCCATACCACCCTTTGAAAAACCACAGTCATCTTGATGTTTTGCATGCGAATTAGACAAGTAGACAATAACGATACAGCCGATAATACCAAAGAGAGTGGGAATGGAGGAATATAAAACGACCAGAGATTTGTTTACAAAAAAATTCCTTATTGGCACTTAGTTGCAAAAAAAAAAAAAAATAGAAACATACGGTCATATAAATACTAAAAATCGAAATTGACAATTGGCTTACAAGCAGAGCACTTAAGGAGTAAAATCATTAAGTATTAAAGCCAAATACTTTTCGTTTTTTTTAAAGATGAAATTCACTGTAAAATTTCAGTTTTCTTCTGATTTACTTTTACGGCTCTGAGTCAAATATTGAGCGATTGAAAGCGTCTTTGAAGTCTAGTAAGAAGCACCGAGGTATTTGTAAGATCATATAATACAGCTAGACGCCTAGTTGGGAATACATCTTGACCACAGTCTAATACGGACAATACACATAAATGAATGCAATTGAAGGCGATGGAAAAAAATAATAGAGATTCGACCCTTAAATTAAAGTGCAAGCTCCTTCTCTATAATACGATTTTAAAACCAATCTGGAGTACGGCTGTAAGGCACTGGATCAGCTTCAAACATTGAGCGTATTCAAAGGCAGTAATGTGAGATCAGAGAAATATATTTTGTTTTTTTATTAATTAGGATTGTAAATGATTTTTAAGTGTTTGTTTTCAGGGAATCAATATATTATATATATTCTTTATTTTTTAATCAGTTTGAATTTAACGAAAAATTAATGCAAGAGCTGCCAAAGTTGCTAAAATTCGGATTCGATTAAGTCCAAGGTCCAAGCTAAAACAGATTTTAACACCTGAGGACAAGAGAGCCAAAAGACAAGAGAGCCAAAAGACAAGAGCATTGATTGATTAACGTGGGATTAACAAAACCTAAAATTTTTCGGACACTAAATTTCAAAACTTAATCTACATCATCGTTAGACATACCCACAGTAAATTTGCTGAATAGAATTTTATTCTTGTATAGATAAAATGACATCCGTTTCAAATTTTTATTAGGCTTTGATTTTATTCTGGAAAATGAAAGGATATAGAGACAGAAGAGATAAAATTTAATTGCAATTTTTTTAATTTTGAACTAAATTAAATTAATTTGCTATCTAAATGAAATTATGTAAAGTTAACCAGAAATTTAATTCCGTGTTCTCGGTGGTAATAAAAAAAACTTATAATACATAATATATACATATGATAGACACCCTACTTAACTAATTTTTTAAAGTTCATTATAAAGGGTGGTTCAACCAAAACGAACTATATTAATTGTAAGTAAAACAAAAGGTTTCCAAAGAATTATTTTTAATATTTTTTATTATGATAACATAGAAGGAATGCTTGCCTCGCTTCGTCGGCTTACCTCTATTGTATTGTTGTGTTTTTCGTCAAAAAACTTCGCATAATGATGGCACTGTGCGACGTAGCGTTATTATGATGTAGAATCCACGAGTTTTCTGCCCACAATTCTGGTTTGTTTCGTCTAAAAGCTTCACGCAAATGTCTCATAACGACCAAATAATACTCTTGGTTAACTCTCTGGCCTTCTGATAAAAATTCATTATGCACTACACCGTTTTAATCCATGGATTGCGTACCGTACTCATAAACCCACTTCTCGTCTCTAGTAATGATCCTTTTGATGAATGTTGGCTCAGATTCAGCCTCGCATATCATTTCTTTTGCGAGCTCAACACGGTCTCTTTTTTGCATGAAATTGAGATCTTTTGGCACCAAGTTTGCTGCTACATGACGGAAACCCAAATCGTTAACCAAAATGTCTTGGACGGATCCGTAGGCAATGTTCAAGTCCTTCGCTATCTCTTTGATGGTTAATTTGCGGTTATTGACCAACATGTCTTTTACTTTATCAATGTTTTCGTCGGTTTTCGATGTTGATAGTCTGCCACTGCGTTCATGATCTTTGACTGACTCACGACCACTTTTGAACCGCTCGTGCCACTGGTAAGCGACTATTTTCTTTAGAGAATCGTTGCCGAAACACTTTTTAAAAATTTCCAATGTTCGCGCACTATTAAATCTGTTTAATACAAGTTTGTTGTTGTAAATTTAAATCTATTTTTAAAATTGTAAAAAATCGCCAACACACATAGATAAAACAAACTTAAATCGGAACCACCACAAGGGCTTATTCCGAGAACTTTTTGATCAAGTTTGTATAATGTGACTGGGGCTCTTCATAAAATCTATCGATGCAATTAGCTTTCATTAACAGGTACATTTCTAATGTTTATGATTGGGGAAGCAATATTTTAATTTTATTCCATTGTTATATTTGCAAGCAATTTAACACTCTAGTGACTCTGACATATGTTATGTAATGGTGTGGTATGTTGGTCCAGGGTTAAAAACCGTTCCAATACGGCTGAAGCTAGCATATGGTTGGGTCCTGCGAATCTTGGCTTTCATACCATATTCATGATTATTGAATAATACATATTTAACAACACAATACAAGGTGATAAAATAAATATTGTAACTGATAGCAGTTTCTTCATGGTTTATAAGAAATTCGAACATCCATTAAGAATTGAAAGTACCCATGGTTAGAAGAGTAAATCACAAGTTATGCTGAAATATATTTAAAGGAGCTAAAAGTCCACTAGACCGTGCAATTTTGAGAGAAGCTGACCTTCCCGGAATCAAAAAATTTACACCGTGGCCCTGGTATGAAGAAGAGCATGTAGGGCGCTTTCTATCTTCTATTCATTTAAAGCCAGACTAATGCCGTTCACTATGAAGAAGAGCGTCAATCTAATATGCCGTATCCTAAACTAAATCGCTCTTCAATTTTCTAATATGGCGAGCTATCTTCGAATTACTCTTTTTAAAATACTCAATTGTAATACACATCTTCAGAAGCAATAAGGGCATTTTTAAGTAGGACTTTGGGTTTATACCCTAGAATGATCTATTCGGAAGGTTATCTTCCTTTGTAAGATCCATAATCACATGCGTGCCTTTGGAAAGAAGACTGCGCAAAGCAAGCTATAGACGTTTAGTAAAATGAATCGAACGGTCTGTGTTGGTATCACAGGGGAAATGAGAACTTGTCTGGCAACTTCAGGTATCCCACCACTTTCAATCATGATCTTAAATTAGGTCGTTCTAGAGCTCTAAAATTAGATGGTATTTCTTAATTTGAAAGTGGGGATATCAGAAGGCGTTTAACCCGAAATAACTCACGATTACTATATGGTAATTCAATATAGCACGTCAAGTCTTTTTCTATCAATTTTAATAATAATGGCACTATTTAGTAGTTAATGAAATCAATTTTGAAATACTTAAAAATAAAATTACCAAAAAATATTTTCATTTTCAAAAAGTTCTGAGCATTACCGGGTTAATGGCATTGCGAGTGATGACATGACGTCACCGACAATAGTTTTTTTCAGAAACTTCCTATCAGCTATAATGACCATGGAGAACCAACACTATCGTCTTTGAGCCAGGTTTTCAACTATCGTATACTGCTGGATGATGGTAGTGCAGGGGCATGAATCAATGAGCCCAATCCATTTTAATGGCTGTTTACCCAACAATTTTTAGGCACAAGTTCATGCCATGGAAATATGTACGGTGACATTTCTCCGAAAAGGAATACGAGTAAAGCATGTCTATATACTTTCGAAGGGTAATAAAATAGCGAAATATCAAGCGAAACGAATGGAAAATTTGTCTTTAATTGTCCCTGAGTCTTTCAGAGGTCTAACTAAAAGCTAGAAAAATGAAATCATTAGGAACTGAGAGGAGAGTGAATTCTCTGCTCTCGTAATACTTGAAAGTGGGATTTCGAATAAGCTGCTATCGCTAAGTACAGAAGATTTAAGCCTTTTGGCGGAACACCTAATGGGCTATTGTAAACTAAAATACTACCTAAGCAAAATTGGTCTTTTTGGGACCAACGTCTGTCAGTTTTGTGAAAGTAACGTTGAAAGTTTTTTTTTTTTTTTTTTTTTTTTTTTTTTTTTTTTTTTTTTTTGAGAAAATTTTAACATCTCTCAGAGGCTCTCGTTTGTTTTACAAGGTAAATTAAATCAGATCAGAATTTTCTTGTGCAAACACAATATACTGTGTAAATATTATCTTTTATTAAGTATGTTTGTTTTTTTAATAATAAATTCCTTTACATTCTGCTTATAGCAGGCAACTTGTCCTATGTGTCATGTTACAAATTTTTATATCATCGATTGGAGAAACAACAGAACATTATTTGTATACATACCACACGCGAGATTGGCAGTATTCGTTCGAGTATTTATTGTTATCATCTCTCTCTCACTTTCAAGTTGTGATTGTTTCTTCTGCATGCATTTAACCAACTTTTTGTTTTACTTGTTAAGAAAGCGAAGAATTTGTTTCATTTCCTTCGAAAAAAAGGGTTTTTTAAACAAACATGACATATAAGGGACCACGTAGAATGTAAACGAACTTTGAAATCAAATGTAATTTTCTTTAATATTGACACACACATACGATACACAATATTTAAAATATTCCAATCAATTCCATTTAGTTTTATCTGTTAAAAATTCAAATCCTGTTTGTTATTGTCCTTCAAAGTCCTTTTAAAAATATATTTTTATAATCAGAACATAGAATGGAAATATGAGAGTGAGTTTCTGTCACAAAAGACTAAAATTTAAATATAAAACAGAGTAAAACGAAATCTTTTTTTACAATTTTTAAATTTTACAAAATAATGTGACAATGCTTAAATTAAAATATATACATAATTCAATAAAACCATCGTTGTTAGATAGAATGCCGATAAATATCAATATTTGTAAAGAAGACTGCCAAGTCATCAATTGAACTATTTTATGCCTTTTTTGGTGATGAACTGTTTCATGCTATTGGGAACCAACTTGTATATATGCCACTCATTCGAATGTTAGGTTTTTTGTTGAGTTGCATGATGTAAAACAACTGTTGGATTTTTGTTGTTTACCGGCCACCATATTGTTACGAAAATAAAAATGCCTAAAAAGAAAATACGCCACATTAGTGCGCTTGGGACTGTATTATGGGATTTTGGTCTATTGGTTTGTGTCAAGGTTGATAATGTGATACCCTGGCATTGTCGTACTGATTTGTGTACTTGAAGGCACTGCCAATTCGATCATCAATCTTACATGTCTAAAATTAATGGATATAAAATAGAGGCTATAAGAGCATTTGAGACATTTCCGGAGCTTTCGAAACTGTAGGCAGTTAGGTATATAAGCAAGCTGCTTTGCTTTTATGGTTTTGCAGTCATAAAGTAAAGTTATGCTTAGGCGTAAATAAAAGTGTTGTATAAACGAATATTAAGTGCAGGATAAATAAGTTGCTGTATTAAGATAAGCTGTATAAAAATAAAATGAGGGAATAAAAACTGTAAAACAACAGCAACGGGGTGTTTATATTATTTTTCGCAATTTAAAAGAACTCAAACGTTTTAAAAAGGTTAAAACCTAACAATATTTTATCAGAATGGGAACTATACCCATCAAAGAAGCAGGCCGAAATGATAAAGCAATGTAATTATTTATCTGACAATAACAACATTGATTTAAAGACTAGACAACAGCATTGATTCATCAATAAGTGTCTTATTGACTTATGCAACATAGTTATGCAACAAAAGTTACCATTCTTGACATTCTTATAAAATTGTTGTTAAAGTAGAAACCCATCCGTTTTGGCTTGATATCTGACTTTATCCAAATCTGTGTTATATCTACCGGATTAGTTCATTGAAAGTTCTAAAATCGCCATCGAGTCATACAACTGACAACTTTTTCACATCATACCAATAATCATATAAGTGGAGTGGATCTACATGACAATGCGTTGACTAACTATAGAATTATTGTATGATCCGAGAAATGTTGGTGGTCATGGTTTATAAATTTTTGTGGAAATATAATGATAAAAGCATGGAAACTCCATATGTTGGTTTTAATAAAAAAAGAATGTCGCAACTTGTTGCAGCTACTAAATCGTTGAGCTATTACAAATTAACTTCTGACCTATATAAGACCACGGGGAGGTGAACAACTATCAGTATTAAGAGACTGTTCGTCGCAATTGCCAATCTTTAACAAAAAAAAAAAAAAAAAAAAAAAAAAAAAAAATACATTCACTGATTTCGAAACGTTCTGGGAATACAAAATATTTTTGGGT
Source organism: Wohlfahrtia magnifica (assembly GCA_023159175.1). Lineage (NCBI taxonomy): Eukaryota > Metazoa > Arthropoda > Insecta > Diptera > Sarcophagidae > Wohlfahrtia > Wohlfahrtia magnifica. Next base: position 2,525,037 of record JAKWBJ010000061.1, read on the forward strand.
TTCTCATACAAATACACAATAGGAATGCCAATAATGAGGTATTCGGTTATATCAAAAATATACATAAAAGTTTACAATTCAATTGTATGGTAAGTGTACGTTTCTTTCAAACAAATTTTTATCAATTCTTTACATTTCAATGAATATCTTTCACGAAAACATGAATTTTATTGTTGATTAAATTTCCGTGTATTATTTCGAGCACTTCATCACTCAGATCTCAAAACCCATTGTTCCATTTTTTCAAACTTAAAGTACATTTTAGTTGGACTTAAAAACCGTTATGTACAAAGTCTCACTAAAACTAGTTAACGTTTTCGGGTACCGCGCAATATTATAATGTTATAACGAAATCCTTCCAGCTGTGTCTGTCCATTGCTAATGCTTTTATCTGACTACAGGTGGTGTTACAGAAAGCAGCTACTGTGTCCATATTTCGTCCCCAAGTAAGAACTGGTCTTAAGATATAAAACTTATATGTGTGTATCTATATGAAAACACAATTCAATAATTCGATTACAGTTGGATAAATCTATAGGCTTAGTTCCGATTAGTTTTCAAAGGTAGATCGATGAATAACTTGATTTGCGTGATTTTATAAACTTATCAAATTTTATTAAGGAAATATTAAATTTAAAACATTAAAGTTTAAATTGTTTTGCTTGTACATATTATTTACAAATGTTTTTCATATTTATTTTCTGTCTGTGATGTTGAACAACATACAAATAAACAAATGATGTGTTGTTTTGTTCCATCTTTGGCTTCTTGCGATTATAAAATCTTCTGCATTCACCGTGACAAAAAAAAAAAAAAAATCAGCCATAATTCATGTTCGAAACTTTTTGAGTAATTTATGTAAATTGACAATATGAAAAAAGAAGGAAAACAAAACATTAGTCGATGACAAAAACTGTAGAATTGCACAATAAATAAAAATATGTACATACATATGTATGTTAATAAAAAATTTGTAAAGAAATCATCAACGGCAGTAACATACTACCTGGGCAATGTTTAAAAATAAAAATTTCACGACAAATAACATGCTGATACACTGTGTGAAATTTTCTTTTTACATACAACGAGATTTCCTTCATACAAATAAGATGCCAAAAATTCAACCATAGCGGCAATAAAATATTGAAAAGTTCATTGAGATGTTCGACACAAATGTTTTGAAAGCTGTAAATGTCATGCCATGAATTATGCTGATTTCAAGCAAATGTCATGTGGAAATTGAAGTGAGAAATGTAAAAAAAAAAATGTTAAAACGCTATAAAAGCCGAGAAAACTGGTCAATAATAGGAATTTTATAAAATTTGAAATGGTTTACTGTTGACAATTACTTGCCCCTTCTAGTTTTTTCCCTATAGCCAGCCCATTTAATTTGTTTTTGCTTTTACTATAAGGTTGTCGAGTTGCACACACTGTACGTATGCTCATGCAATTCACTCAATCAGCAATAAAATGAAAAAAATGTCAAACGTTACAAGAGCAACTAATTAAACACAACTTATCAGATCAGATCAAATTGAATTGAATACAACAAATTGCAACAATGCACAGTTACGAGTACATGGGTACGTTTCGTCTATCTCAATGCAAGGGTACAAATATGGAATGAATGACTTGACTTGAAGTGGTACAACAATTCGCCGTTAGTTACGAAATAATGTATTGTTTCAAGGGTTGCCAAATAGGTATAATTAATTGGTCGGATAAAACTTGAAGGGTTTTTATTAAATGCATTCGATCTATAACGTGGCTTAAATACCAGGAACTTCTGTAATGATTGTATAACTTAAAAATGCAGGATTCACAAACCATAATTTGTGTTTTCAATAACTTACGTAATATTTTTAAGGTTAAATACGAGTATATGTCTAAGGTGGGCTATGTATTGGTTTAAATTTGAACCAGCGGTTATTTCGAATCCGGCAATACTTATGTCATTCTATTCTGACACAATATTCAGTATTGGGATTTATTGGAAATTTACCATCATTTAAAATCATTCTTTCGGATAAAGCTCAGTTTCATCTTGCTTTTTACGTTAATAAGCAAAATTGCCGTATTTAAAGCTCAGAAAACTTAAACGTGGTCTTACAGAAGCTAATGCACCCATTACGTGTTACTGTTTGGTGCGCCTTGTAGAGCGGAGGCATCATTGGCCCATATTTTATATTTCGCAACCTTTACGGTCAATAGAGACAACTACCGCACCATTTTTTTGTACCCGCTATTGATGTAAACGATGTTTGGTTTCAACAGGATAATGCAACTTGCCACACATCTCATGCCACAATCGGTTTATTGCTTCAGACGTTTGATGACCGTTTAATTAGCCGAAATAGTGATGTCAGTTGGCCGCCAAGAAGCTGCGATTTCACACTGTTGGACTATTTTCTGTGGGCCGCCGTTAAAGACAAGTGTTATGCCGACAAACCAAGGAAAATTGAGTATTTAAAGGCCAACATTCGTGATGCAATCGCCGAGATACGACCCCATACATTCGAAAAGTGTTCCGATCGATTGGGGAACTGTGAGGCCAGCCGCGGCAGCCATATGAATGAAATAATATTCTATTTATAACCAAAGCAATAGTACTTCACAACAAAAAAATAAACTTTGTTTTATTTTATTTATTACTCCATGCATATTATTGTCGAACTCAAAAAGATCTTGCAAAGTCATTGAACAAGCAGCAATTCGAAATCGATGGCACCCAGCGAAATTTATCCGAACCCAAGAAATATGATTAACATACAAGTCGAAGCCAAAAGATGTTAAAGGATGATATTGCATGTCCAAATGCTCCTTAAGTGCAAAAAAAAATTAAATTTTTACAACGAATCATTACTATCGATGAAAAATGGCTCAGTGATGCATAGTGTCTTTCGTATTACACATTCCTCCATTGCATACTTGACGTAGAAACCCTGAAAAGTTTTCTTAGATTACCGGACTCGTAAAGTTTAAGGGGTGGCAATCACTTGATTGGTATAAACGATTATGTGTCACACACTTTGATGTAGAGCAGGAACTAAAGTGTTTTTAAACATACCAGAGAGGAATTTAATGTTGGGCATTTTTTGGTGGCGTAAAACCACGCACCAGATTTGTTTCACCGATATACCAAAACAGACTAATGGCGAAATCGGCGACGGGGTAGTTTATTCCAGTTTCCAAACGATATTGTCTATTGGCAAACAACTTTCGTTTTCCAGGCTGATGTACACTTTTGCTCAATTATGTAAGGGAGGAACTGAGGAGAAAATCGAAGATTTTGATTATTTATGTAATGTTAGATAGGTAAGCAATCTTAAGGAATTTACCGTCCTGTACGTTAAGGTCAGGTTTTTATATACTCTATATGGCATATTTCAATAAACTTGACGTTCTCAACAAAGTTATGCTATGTTAGGTCTCGGGTCATAAGGAAAAACTGATTTTTTGGTAAACAGGGGAACTCGTCGGATTCTTAGGGGTCTGACTATTTATCGATTTTGCTGTGGTATTTTTAAGGAGGAGGATTGACTCCTGGATTAAGGAAGAATTCGCTCGGCTTTTGAGGAGAGTTTTCGGTATAAGTCGGGCAAAGAATCTTGTCTCCCTTTTCTCTGGAGGATCCAGAAGACTGTTACCGCTCAATAAGATTGAATTTATACCACTAATGGATCTATTTTCCGCAACTGAGAATTCCAACAACAAATTTTTGACACGTTTATTTATTTTGCACAAATTCAATTACTGTACCTCTTAAGGACTATGAGGCGGCATAACATTTAAACTAGACCCACACATTACAACGCCAACAAAAACAAAAAAAGATCTTCACCAGATTTTTATGCAGGCAATCAAATGTTTTCAAAAATAAGAAATTACTGGAATCTGGGACTTCTATGAAAGATTTTTGGGTTTTTATGAATGTTATCGTATGTAAAAAACGTTACATAGCAATACTAACTGTAGGAACGTGCGACAAGTGACTCTAAATTAAAAAAAAATACTCCGGAAACTTAAACTCAAAATATTGGGGTATTTCCATTGTAATAAAGGCAAATCAGCAGAAAATTTGTTGATTTGTTTTCAGGGCTGTGTACAACATCATACCCCGCGCTGATACATTAGAAAGATACGAATTAATAAAACATAAAAAAGGTTTATGTATGAAATCATTATCTTGATAATATTTGTAATTAAACTTAAATTTTTCGTATTTTTCGTGTCAGAATTTTTGAACGCTGGCTATTAATTTGTTTTTTTAAACATCAATATACACTTCTGTGGTCGTTATTTCTCCCAAAATCCTTCTTTCACCAATTACTTAGTTGGATATATAACCCTGTAAGATAACTGACAGTTCTTCAAGATTTACCGGAAAAATAAGGTTTTTATCTTTTAGTGCTGTCAATAGTTTTCACTACACTTTTTGTAGTCAATTATACTAATCTGGAGGAAGTGAAGTATGTTAGCAAATCTGAATATTTTTTCAATAAATTGCACAAATGATCAAGGTTTTCTTTCAAGCAAAGGAGGAGGAATAATCGTGTTTTTGTTTACGATTTTGGATAGTTTCGTGTGATAAGCTTCACCATAATCAATTTCCACTTAACAAACTAAATCTCTTGTGCTGGATTACGGCTAGTCGTAAATTGTTTTTGATACTTCGTTTATAATTCTCCGTTTTAATTATATTGTTGTCTGTCTGGTGGCTTTATACCTCGATGTTAAGAATTTCTTGTTGGAAATATCAAATGAAAATAAGATTTATTTATTCTACCTTGACAACATTTATTTGACAAACTGTATGCCGAGACAACTAGACATGTACTTTGTGAATGCTTTACTACCTATTTCAAATCAGAAAACGAGATTCCTGGGTGATGCTATGGTAACTCCAAAGAGGAAATTTTTTCTCTCACAAATATATCTGTAGCATGGAGCTAAAACCGCCAATGGCATTGTTTTTATTTTTGAGAAAACTGTAGTTTAATTTCTTATTTTATATTTTATTTTATTCATAGTAACATAGGCTACCAGAATCCTAATAAAGCTGTTCAGGTTTAAAATAGACATTTGCTGTTTAAACAAATAAAAGAAAGTAAGAAAGGGAACCTAATGCAACGACGAACTCAAAAAAAAGCAATGTTTTGGCATTGGCCCTTTTAGTTCCAAGCCACAGATATGATAACTGGCTTTGTTGGTAGCCTTGAATTTGAGTTGGAAATCTTGTTTTTTAACATTGTGACAACCACTGAATGAAAGAAAGGCTTACAGTATATTAATGAACCCAGTGATATAAGAATGTTAAATACATTAGCGTTCATTTTTGTTTACGCCAAAAAAAAATTAAGTAATTCACCAGCAAAGTTCAACAACTTTTTTTTTGCGAGAACGATGTTCTCTTTCGTAGTCGACGTTCCTCTTAATTATTCAAACATATTCAGAATTTATTTATTAACTTGGCAACTCTCATCATGATAAAACAAATGAAGGAAGAAAAAAGAAGGAGTGTACTTATAACATATGAGATAGAACAACAATAACAACAACAACGAAAAAAAATTTAAGTGACAAACTGTCAATATGAAACAACAAACGGCAAATTGAAGTTGTTGCAAAGAAAAATAATCGAATATAATGAAAATAAAATAAAAATTGAACATCATTATCCCACAACCAATTCATGTGATAACGATCGTCTGCAATATTCCTTCATTGGGTTTTTATTCCGATGTTTTTTTCTTCTGTTAATACTCTGCACTCGTTACGTTTTGAGTGCTGTTTGTTATTGGCACAATGTTTTAGCCTAAATTTATAAAATGCACACAACACTTGACACATACTTGGCAGTACTGGCGCAACACTGATGTTGCCTGTCAAGCAAATGTCATGTCCGAGCAATATTTCCACTTCTGCTGGTCATACTAGCCAGCTAGCCTGCCTGTCAGCTATGGACTGAACAAACACACACATATCAAGAAAAAGAGAGAGAGAGAAACCAAAAACAAATTGTTAAAGCATTAGCCTAAATCCTTAGCTATATTGCCTGTTTATGGCAAATTAGTTAAGAAATTACTAATGCTGGTTGGTTTTACTTTCGGTTTTACTTGATTTGTTTTTTTCTTATTTTTATTTTTTTGTTGTTGTTGCTTTTCTTCATTTTACCTTTAAGCACATTTACTATAATCATTCACATCAAAGTTGCCTGCCATGCCAGTTGTACGCCAACAACTGTAAGCAACACCTAAGCATTTTACTACAAATTTACCATTGCAATCAAATGTAATGCAATGCATTCTTTAGGCTAAGACTAGAAAAAATTTGCATAGAATATGTGTTCAAATACATGTACGTATTGCAGTTGTTTAAAGGAATCTGTTCAATGGTTTTTTTCCGTCACTCCTATAGAGAGCATGTTGGCTTTCCAAAAACCATTCATTGTTTTGTTTCAGTTTCAGTTTCATTAATCAAGTGGTTTTTCAAGCTAAGTAGATAATAATTAATCCACTGTAGCTCCCTCCATATGATTTTGTAGTGGTGAATATAATTGCTAATTGGTGGTGGTGGTCTTTGCTTTAGCATTGTAATTTTTTTCCAGTAGGTGGCGTTTTACTCGTCTGATGTTTGTCATCATCGCCAGAGTTAAGCTGGAAGGTCAAGGGACTTTATTTTTGTAATGGAGTTGTCTGGAGGGAAGTTGAAGCTTCTTTATTAAATACTTGAAACACACGATTAAATTTTTTTGTCTATTCCTATACTGTGGCAAAAACCTGGATCGCTTGTGTTGTTATGCGTGCATTCAAGGATGTAAGTTTTAATAAAGTAAAGGCGCCACTAATGAATATAATTTGGTTTGTCCCACGGCTGTATTCCAATAAATGTCAATTATTTAAATGAAGAAGGTAAAATTAGTCCTAAAAGCTTAGAAAAAATATCTTGTGTTCTGTTCAAATGAGTTCTGGCAGCAAAATTCTTTATCTTCTTAATTTTTAAAAGTTTTTTTTAATAAACTTATCGCATTCTGTTTAAAAATTCATAAATTTATATTATCATAAGACACTGAAGGTAGCTCAACCTCAGCCTTCAGGCTGCATAAGTTTGTTTTAAAATTTGCATCTCAAATATTGCTACTGAATAGCCTAACGTTATATCTGTACGGTAAGGAGCGTTTTCCTTACCGGCAGCAATATAGAGCAACTTGGTAATTTAAAGTTGTTATCTATAAGCTGCTAAACTTATATTTTGAGGCACTAGAATTTGCGACCGTGTAAAAATAAAAAGACCCGATTTGTTTCACTTCAAGATTAACAATGATTTATTAATTTTAAAAATATTCTTTTCTACTTAAACTAACAGTACTTATTTATTTGAGCAAATTTATACATATACTCTTTACCAAATGGCCACTGTTGTTGGTTTTTATTTACTTTATTTACATTGATCGTTTCTTACAAAAACAAATACATTAAGATAAATTTGAAATATTTAAAAAGAACAAGAAAACAATATGATTTGAAGAAATAAGCAAAAATACAATTTATGAAAACTAACGGGATATGCAACAAGAATATGAACAGTGGGCCACATTGTAATAAAATATGATGAAAATACAGTGGTACAAAATAAAAAAACGTAATGAAATTTAATAAAAAGAATAAAGCAAAATTAAGTAAATAAAAAAAAAATGAATTAAATAATATTTATACGTTGACCTAACAATATCTTAATATGGGGCAATAAGATTTTTCTGAACCGAAGTTATAATCATACTTGAAATTTTGCTAACAATTATTATAAAATTAATTCTGGCTAATGTCTGATAAAATATCAATGAACTTATTAGCTTTTGGCCCTGTTGAGGCTTAAAACCTATAGAGCTGAAAGACTTCCTATCTGTGCGCAGCCTATTACACGAATATATCTGGCCGAAAACTCAATTCTGGTACAACTGGAAGTCTAAAGGTTCTAGCACTCCGCTATTCAAGTTGTGTTTGTGGTGATTTAGACATCAATCAAAGGCAACTGCTAAATTATTTCGGTTGTAAAGTTCCATTGCATGAAATGCTGCTAATTGTGCATCCCAGAAGAGTGTACAATACACAGAAAATTAAGCTTTAAATTAAAATCTATCTAGTAGCTATCTGCTACTACTACTACTACAACTACTATCCAGTATGTACTCTTTCGCAGACAACAGCAAAATTTGTCATTCATATACATTTGATTGCATGCAGAGCCTTTTGGAGATTGGGGCAAAAGAATGACACACTCACAAGCGACCTGGCCAAAAATCTCCGAGTGAGCTCGTGCGAATCGGGTCAATTTTACTGCGCGCAAGACCCAATGTTGTTTTCTGACACACAGACGTGGGTAATGTAGATATTGAGGAGTCAGCTGCTCATGATGTTCTGGGAATGAGATTCATTGTGATGTCCGTTGTAACGATCACATTTTCTGAGTGCCGAGAGAGGCGTTTAAGTGCATCAGTTTTTTAGACGGTGCCAGAAATACTTCACTCCATCAGATCAACATAATATTTACAAGATCTATATCCGACCTCAAATGGAATACAACTCTCATGTATGTGTCGGTTCTTCAAAGTCTATTTTGGGCGAAGCTGCTTAATAATGACAGTACGATAGCCAACTCTAGCCTCGTCGCAATGTGGCGTGTGTTTCATGGTTCTAAAACAGAATGTGCTCCAACGAAGGAATTGGTTCCGCATAATCTTATATTTTCAAGCAGTATTCGTTTTTCCCGTAGAGTACACCCAAAGAATCGCACAACAATCGTCCCGTGAAAGTTTTCCTGTCACTTACGATATAAAAATCAAAAACTTCCACAAACACTACTCCCTCTATCCTCCTTCCCACAACCTATTTCTCTAGAACCAGCATAGTGCACTGCATAAGTAGAGGTCATCCCCTGAGTCTGCAGAGAATGACAATTTTATCGTCATTTTCGGAATGCCAAAGTGAGGTCATAAGATTTTACGTATCTGTTGTGTTCGTGCTAACACTGGATAAATTTTTATTAAATCGTTAGAATAGAAAAGCTCAACTATTAAGACAATTTCATTATTTTGTTTTCTACTTACAGCAAATTTAATTACAATCAACACTATTTATGGACAATCTATATATCTGAACCGATATTTATCTTATTTATTATTAAAAGAAATTAAAAAAAAGAAAAGGTGACATAAAAATTGTATTAATGAATGCACTCTTTTAATGCATTTGCCGTACCCTCCTTAATATCATGTTTATAGTTGTTCATATGTATGTATATTTGTCAGTTTGTTTGTACTTACATGTGTATTGTGTACTTGTTGTCGGTGATTGTTGGCTTTTGCTGCTATCGCTATTGCTAACGTTGTTGTTGAGTAGTATTGCTGCTATTGCACTTAACACTGCTGCACAATTGACTCTTGGCAACTATGTTGATGCAACACAAAGCAAGTGTTTGTTTAAGATCAAGAGCTTAACTCGCGAGAAAATTCTACTGCACAAACAGGCGACAAGAAAAATCAATTAGTGAGCGACATGTGACGATAATAATGTTTCGTTTCTTTCCTTTTATTTGTTTTAGTTTTCTTTTCATAACAACTGCCGGCAGTATAAAAAAGGAAACTTCATGGCTCAAACGAAAAATATCGAACAATCAAACGATCAAGCCAATAAGCACGTTTTTGTTGTAGGTTGTTCGAAAGTGATAGTCTGTTCGTTAAGTTTCATCGTTCCCTCGATGCGATATGAACGGCTGTGTGAATCTGTCCATAGATGTTGTTGGAACTTTGTTGAAGTAATTTACATTGTTGTTCTTTTTTTGGGGATATCTGTCAATTAGTTGTCCTTGCTTATATCATGTTGAAAATGTCAACTGTCACTCCTTCTACAATTAGGATATGGTTTGATACAAAATCTTAAAATCTTGAAACTTTTTTTAAATTTTTATATGCATGAGAATTGTGCTTCTTTCTTTTAAAGCGAAATAATGTTACTTTTACTTCAAAGAGATCATATTTGCGTATTGAACTCACCACACCGGGTAAAAACTATCTATAAACATCACAACGGAATATATTATATGCGCATGTGAATCTGGTATAGAATTGATGATTGATCAATTCACTTACTTGCTTTGTTTCAGATTATCAGGTTAAATTGAAATATTTTTTATTAAAATTGAGAAATTTACTGCTTTTGTGGAAAACACAAAATTTGTCATTAGTCGGCATATCATATTTTAGTGCAAAAAGTAATAAATCGAGATTAATTTCAAACTATTACTTATTAAAAACAAATGTTTTCCAATTGTCTATATGTTCAATATGACCAAGCTGCCACGAAAATCATGAATTTTCTTTGTGTATAATTCAGATTTCGTGCACAGGTTAAATGTTAAAGTTTTAAACGAAAGAAAGTAGGTCACAAAGGAATATATTATATGGCTTCTGAACGCTAACCTCTAAAGTTTAAGTCTGTAATTGGTATTTTAAATGTGTTAGCTTTTACCATAGACCGGTGACATAATGATCATACTCTCAAGCCGCTAAGTTACAGTTCGAACATAGCATATCATTAAAGCCGTTAAATCAAGAGAACTCTGCGATGCCCTCCTCGGAAACAGAGTCGTTACACGTAAAATGATCATCACTCAAAAGTTCATGAGTCGAATCATTGAAATAGACTTGAATTTGGGGCTTTAAACCGTAATACTGGACATTTGTTGACTGCAACTTAAAGATAATAGGGTAGAAAAAACCAAACGTGTACGATGATAATTTGGGCAGAAAAACTTTGTTTATGGATGAAAAATGTTCACCGAGACAAAAAGTGTAATAAACGAATTCACACGATGTAGGTACAATAGTCTAGAGAAGTATCCGAGCTCACCCCACGCGTCGAAACGGTATCCAGGTTACTATGAGGTCGCCGACTTGCTTTTCTGTGTACGAGGAATCAAAACATCAGTCAAAGTTTACTAGAAATCTGCTATGAATGCGGATAAGGAACCACTTAACCATTCCCTGTTCCAAGACCAGCTGTAGGTTTTGATACTGCTCATAAGGCTAAAACGGCGCAAACGTGGCTTCCAAAAATTTGCCAACTGTGATAGCCCTGATCTGGACCCTCTAGTGGTCATGTATTGTTGCAAAATAAAGCCCAACATTAGTTTTCTTGAGAGATCATTGGCTCATGAGGCCAGAGTTTAATATAGCTGACGTGTAAACAATTGTTGATGATTGACTACTACCAGTACTACTTAAGACGTGGTTGAAAAACATATGAATATTTAATAAATTATTATTTCTAGTCTTAACGTATTTTAAGATCTCAACCTTAACAAAACTGCTGACCATAGGAACAAGTGGTTTTCAGTGTTTTTCTATTTACATTTACAAATATTTCGTTCGTATTGCCAGCATAACTAAAAATTAGAGAGAAATAACTTTACAGTTTTTTAGCTTTAGAAACCATTTCCAATTAAAAATTGATTATTTTAAAGTAATTATTGACATTATAAATTCGTCTTCCCTCAAATTTTTTGTTAAGAAAACAAGCATTTTCGTAAAAACCGTAAGACGGTCACTGTTTAGAGGAAAATACTGTTAAAAACACTTATCTAAGCTCAAAATATTCTTAACATATAGAAAGCTGAGAATATTTATAAATTTCATTTACTTGAATACATAATTACTTTTATTCTTAGTTATTTAAATATAAATATATGAACTGCCGACTACCGGTACATGCCGACCTTAGGTTCACTTACCTACTAAAAAAAATTAATGTGTGTTTATTTGAAGGCTTTATGCAGCTAAACAGCAGATTTTACAGGGCCTTTCACGAAGGAACTATAGCTTATCTTAATTGTTTCGATTTGAACCGGCAGGGTATATAAGTATATTAATTAATAAGGGGGTAGCGAAGCACGTCGGGTTTCAGCTAGATCGTTGTTAAAAATCAAAGAGCTTAGTATGATTTTCATTTGTATGTAGATTGCAGAATACATTTTTGATCTACACAGGTACCATGCCACCAGGGTTGTCAGATCTTGTGATTTCTCGCCAAACGTGGAGATTTTAAAAGTTATTTGGCGTCCTAATTTTCGGTTTGGCGACATGGCGACTTTATGGAGATTTGTAAATTAATTTGCGATTTCGTTGGCTATTTTTGATACGAAAAATTAAATACGAAAAATTTAAATTATTATATTGGTATTTTTATGTATGAAATTCGTGAAGAGTCATTTTAATGTGTCGGTTATAGATGGCAGCCGAATTTCAATTGTGTTCTCAGCAACGAGAAATTTGTAGTTGCCTACGGGTAGATTCTTAGGTTCCAGTTTACTTATGTAGCGCAATTTTCGGCAACTGGCAACGAAATATTTAAATTCATAAATGGCACGAAAAAAAGGTCTAAACTTGAGAAATGTGGGTCCCATCCAATGCCTGTATAAAATTACATTTTACTGCACTTTTCTTTTTAATATATTAATTTGGAATTAAAAAGAACAGTTGACAAAATAGTACGAAAAAACAAACAAAATTTATAATCGAAACTACTATAACAATATATTGAATTACAAAACCATCCAAATCGAATGCTAGTGCGATAGCTTTTTAACTTCTAATGAACATTCCATTTTACAATGTATTGGGAATGAGACTCATTCAAATCGGATGCTAGTTGCATGTGCTTAATTTTTTTTTTCAATTTAACTTATTAACATAGTAGTATATGATCCGATGAGTTTCAATTCATAATAACTTTTGTACTGCTGCGGAAGTTATCGTATCATCATTTAAAAGGTCCACTTCTCCTCTATCTAAATACACTGAAAAGCTTAAAATCGCAGTGTATTCCGCTAAATTATGAGCCTATAAGTGTATGAAGGTACGAAAAACGTTTTTTTTTTATCCGTAATTAAAGATTTTTGAGGTTTTTAAAAAATTTTAAAAACTGAAACTAGTTGTACTAGGTAGCGTTTATTAGAAAAATAGTATAATTTTTCAGGTATTTTGTCCTCATTCTTTTTTGTCTCATAGCGTAATTTAATTCCAATACAAGACAATGTGAAATGTGTCGAAGAAAAAGTGTATAACGATTTAGATACGTAACAATAATGAGACTACATATCTATATCCAAAATATATTTTATATTAATTATTATTTATAGTTTTCTAGCTTTCAGTAAACTAAACTGTGTTATAGTAAACATCGTCATATAAGAAAATAGAAGGTAGTATCATTCTCTCATTTTTTCTGACATATTACCATTTGATAATAAAGGCGAACTGATATTTATGTTGAAATTTGTGCTACCATACACTGTTCACAAAATCCCATTTTTCACATATTTTTTTTTTTTGCGAATTCGATTATTAATCCGTAATATAAGGCAAAAATATTAAATGTGCAAACAAAGAAAAAAATCCAAAAGAACACAACTTAAAACAAATCTTTTATAAAACCTTCAAATTTCCTATTACAATACATATCTTTTAGTATTTATTCTGAAATAGCCTGGGTTGAAAAACATACATACATTTTATATTCATATTGGTACATATACTGCAAAATTCTAAATAATATTCTCAAATTAAAATCTTGATTCCATTACAAAAAATTGTAAAAACTTTCTGAGAATATTGATCCTTTTTCTGCATGTGGCACCGTTTTTTAAATGTTTACATTTAAAACAAACTTCAAGAATCTCGTTTATTGTCAAACACTTTTGAGTGAAACTACCTTCTATTTCATATATCATGGTAAACATTGTACACTTTTTGTTTTTGCTAATATTTTTGCTTAATAAAATTAAAAAAATATATATTATGGCGAATTTTTTTCCATTTGACGAAATTTAAGAATTCGGAACAAGTTATTTTTTATTTGTTAAAAGTTTTTTTTTCGTTATTTAAAAAAATACACTGGTGGCCAAAACTAAAGCAACTGACATTACTCTTTCATATTTTAGCAAATATGTTCCGCTAAAAGGGTTTAAACTGGACTTTTTTGGTTTTTATGTTTACACTTTATTCAGGTTAAACGCAAATGCAAAAAAAATTATAATCCATTTGCTTAAAATATTTCTTTTTTTTTAAAATAACGGATAACTATAAAATTCTAGTGGTCAAAACTAAAGCAAGTTTTGTATTTGTGTGACAAAACTTAAAAATTAAATTAATAGTCAATAGCGTAGACGTATGACCCAAAGCAGTGACATGTTTTCTTCTGCGTATGGCAGCATTACGTTTTCCAAAAGATTTTTATAAACAAATCGATCCATTTTCTCAGTAATTTGGTAAATTGGTCCAACTCCATCGTATGAAAAACAGCCTTACACCATTATTGAGCCTCCACCACTGTTCCACTGTTCCTTTACAATATTGCGGTTTAAGGCGCTCATTTTTTGGTCTCCTTACGGTAAAGTTCTTCATGTCTGAACCTTTCATGTTGAACTTGGATTCATCCGAGAACAATATGATTCTCCACTCAACAGGACTCTAACCAATATGGGCCTTTGCAAAAGCTAACCTGGCTCTGCGATTTTTTTGGGAAATAAATGGTTTCTTTGATGGTTTCTTAGAGTTCTACAGCTTACATCCAATGGCAAATCTCTCACTAATTCAGTTGATGTGACAAAAGGTTTCTTTTTTATATCACGGATTATCTTTTTTTTCATCTGTACGATGTGGAGCTTTCCTCTGTCTACCACTAGAATGTACTGTCACTACTGGTCCAGTCGTTCGAAGTCGACATATTATTCGATTCGAATCACTGATTTACATATTGAAAATTTTTCGGACATGTTTTTTGGGGACAAACCATTTTGATAATCACTTATAATTTGCTCTTTAAGTAGAGTACTTGTTTCTAGCCATTTTTCATAATTTATATTAATATTACTCTAAATCGAAAATTTTCACGTGGTGTTGTAAGTAAACTTCAGTAAAAACATTTTTTGAAATGTCAAATAAGACCATAAAGCAAAATAAGCAAAATATAACGGTAAAAACAATTATTGTTTTTTGTAAACATTAATATTATAATAATGCGGCTTTAGTTTTGACCAAATAAAAAATGCTTTTTTTTGAGAAAAGTGAAAAAATTTCCACGTAGTTAATTGAAGATGAATATTTTTTATTTGGAATATGTAGATTATAATAACATCTGTAACACTGCGGAGAAAAAATTACAAATTTCATCATCATTTATTGCATTAAGTGATTGTTATTTGTTGCTTTAGTTTTGGCCACCAGTGTATAAATTTTATTGCCAAAATGTTAAAAAAATGATTTGGCGATTTTGGCGATTTTGGCGATTTTTGAAATTGAATTTGGCGAAAAAGCTTAAAAAAGATCTGACAACCCTGAATGTCACTCCGTTAAGAGTGTAAAATAAAAACTACTTAATAGTTCCACTCATAAAACACTAAAAGAGCTCATTTCTATTTAAAAACGAATTGGTTACCCGGGTACCCTGTTACTCACATAAGGATTAAATCTTAATTTAAAAATGTTTAATTTCGTAAGATTGTTTGAGTGTGGAAATGAGTAGAATTGGCCCATAATAGGTAATTAATTAAAATTCTAAAGACAAATCAATTCCCTGAAAACCTGTTGTTTTAATTTCTTATAAAGCTGACTCTTTTGATCTTATCATAATTGGGTTTTGTGAAACAGCACAAACTTTTTAAGCAACCCTTAGGAAAGATGCAGAAAAGGTAGGCAAGTGAGTAGTTTATTAAAATTCTGCGCGAAATTAGTGAGTTTGACACCCCCTAGAGACATCGAGTAGACTAATGCTCATAATAATTCTGATGTGTGATTCCAAATTAATAAATAATCATCTTACCAAATTGCAAACGGAATGCGATGAAAAGTCTATAGCCTGAGTTCACGCATATTTTTTTTTACATTTATTAAAAATGTAATATTTACATAAGTACGAGTATTAATTTAGTTCTAAAGAAAATTTGCAAATATGTATATCGAGTATCGATCGCTCCTCGGATGTTTGCATTAAATTCCAAATGACGTACATTTCCGTCATCCGTTGCTATCAGCTAAAAAATGAAAGGCCGGAATTCACATATCCCGTCTTCAGGAGTTAAAATCAGCAGGAAAAATTACATTTTTAACATACCCATTAGGGTCTTTCCTGTGATAACCATCCCGAAAATTTCTGGAAAATTTAACTAATTTCATTTCCCACTTTTCCGGAATTATTATGCGGGAATCCCGGGAATTTTTCATATAAAATAAGTTTTGAAACTGAAAATATTTTCATATGTAAACATTTTGTGGAATAATATAGCGTAAAAGTGAAGCAGCTGCAATAAAATCTCTAATAAAACCTCGCTAAAAAGAGTACAAATTAGTACAATTACATTAACATATATGGTTCCAAAGCTATGAAAAAATTTTGTGAAATAAAACTTAGTCGGTGTTTTCTGTCTAAGTCAAGTCTTCTATTTGGCAGTGGTAGATAAAAGTGATATACAATAAAAAAACATTGTTCCAATGAGTTCATCAGATTCTTTGGTAACAATTTTGATGTTTTTCTTTTCGATTTTTTTAAGAGCGAATAACAATAAGCAATAATGCAAAAGATGTAGGGCGCAAAATTGTAAAAAAATGTCAAAAAGCTATGCTCTTAAAATATGGCGTTTTAGAACAAAAAAAAAAAAAAAAAAAAAAAAAAAATTAAATAAAAGTGTCTTGATTTAGACGTTATAACTCGATAGAATTTAATTGTTCCTATGACTGAAAAGTTTCTTCTTTAGAATAAAAAAGCCATAATTGACTTAGAAATGGGTAACATTTAAATTGAAGGAAATATAAGTTTTTTATAATACAATTGCCAGAGAAGGCGTAGATAAGCGAAACACGTATCTATTAATGATGGTGCTATTGTAATTGTTTTTAAATCAAATTCTTCTATGGGAAGCAATGTTTTACATCGCATGTACCGGGACTGCCGGCAACAAAATTTTTGCCGTTTTCCGTGAATGGAATCACGATAAAAATCATTAATATTTATAAAAGATCATTGCTTACATAAAATGTAACTTAAACTTTTTTTCGATTTTCTCAGTCCAGATAGTACTTCTGAGGAGCATTTATCGTTTTTGATTACTTTAAAACCAGACGACGATTAGGACCAAACAATCCTCTAAGCAAATAGTAGTGATCATTCACTAATAAGAGTTTGTGATGTTTCGTGTGCCGCTGTGGTATGGTGGGTAAGACACCCACCTACCAACAAAGAGGCCCTCGGTTCAATACCAGAGCATCAGATAATTTTTAATAGCTGTACCACCTCATAGCACTGCTAGCGACTGGTTATGAGTATTTACGCTATGAAAAACTCCTCTAACTAATGCATATGCCGTTCGGAGCCGGCGTTAAGTTGTAGGTCCCTTTCAAGGAGTCTAGAAATAGAATCGGGTGAAGCTCATTGATTGAGAGAAGTCCCCCTTGTCCCTTCTGAGATGTCGCGGGAATTATGTATGCATGTATGTGATGTTTATGCAAGGCAGCAAAGCAGTTGCGGAACATACTTTGCTGACAAGTGTTCAACGAATTCCATTTTTAGACTGATTGAAAGGGATCTATAGTTTTAATGCCGTCTCCAAACAGCAGATGCATTAGTTAGAGAATTTTTTCATAATGTAATAGGCTTAACCAGTCGCTAGCTAATGTAATGAGGAGATGCCGCTGTTGAAAATTATCAGTAGGCCGGTTTCTTACTTACCACACCACAGCGACACACGGTGCTAATCAATTTTTTTGCACTTTGACACCGCTATACTTTTCTTTTTAGCTGTTCTCTAGTTCAAGTTTCATGCTAATCGCTCGATGGTGTGCTTACGCTAATGAAGTCAACTCAAGCGTGGCTCTTGGGCTTATTCGTGCAGATTTATTTTTTA
Source organism: Wohlfahrtia magnifica (assembly GCA_023159175.1). NCBI lineage: Eukaryota > Metazoa > Arthropoda > Insecta > Diptera > Sarcophagidae > Wohlfahrtia > Wohlfahrtia magnifica. The sequence goes on from JAKWBJ010000061.1 coordinate 2,542,989, forward strand.
GAGTTTTTCGAATATGGAGAAGTGTGAATTCAGGACCGAAGTTTGTGCTGTGTTATACTCTACACATAATGAGTGGTGTGGTTCATGTTCTAACTCATTGTTAAGGGAATTAATTGCAAGATGCTCTTAACACAAGGCATTTATACAAAACGTATGTCACCGACCATAATGCCTAATTACAAGAAACATTCCAGATGTAAATAAGAACAACCATCTTCTTGCTCAGGATCTGAGAACAAACTTCAGAAAGACTGAATCCATATTAGCATAAGTTGTAAGGCAAATATATTCTTAAGATTTTAAGACATAATCACTATATGTGCTACATAAAGGCAGAATAATAATTTTTGAGACTTCTGGTGCCCGTGGTATTAGAATTAAGTATCAAGTTACACCTTGAAGAATGTTTTCTTCCTATTCGAATACCAGACTAACCAGAGGTAGGTAGTCTGAATAAGACTTACAAAATTAATCACATGGTCTCCACATTACCAGGGAATATTTCGCACAAAATGGTTGTGGCCATAATATCATCAAAAATAATCAAAAGTGATCTGGCCACTAGAAATGGTCGAAAATATTAATCCAAAAATATAAAGCGATTGGGGAATAAAAGTGCTTGCGTTAACTTAGGCTATAGGCATCTGAATCTATGGAGAAAATAAATATTTGATACAAAAAAGGTATCCGCGTGCACCAAAAAATCTAAGGTCAATCTGTCGCCCAACAAGGCAATGGTCTCAAAAGAAGTACAATCAAATTAATTAGCAGAGCATGCGTGTGTACTCTAATCGTGTTAATTACTAATAAATGCTCTAAATTAATAGTGAAGCAGAACAAAATTTGCATTATTCATTCGTTTACTTTGAAAACTGTTATTACAACGAATAACATAATGTGTTTCATTTGATATTATTGTACTCTCAGACTTCACTTTAAATATCCAAATATATGTAAGTAAATCCTTCAATCGTATTGATCATGCCCATTTATTTGAAAAACAAATCTCAAAATTTGCAACTTCAAATAAGAAAATAAAATAAAAATCAAACGAAGAAAAATTAAAACTGTACGACTGCATAAAATTTATGGAGGCCAAAAGTCAACCTGTGATCGTCGACATCATCGACATCACAGTCATGGACTGGCAAATAAAAAATCAGCGAAAGAATAAATAAATAAATAAAAAACTGAGAAAAGGAAAAAAATTGAATTAAAAAATGGTTTGAAATGTTTCGAACGTAGAAATAAACAAACATTGATCGTTTTCTATACGTAAATTGAATTTACTGACTTTAAAAGCCTAAAGTCATGATATAAAAATAAATTGACTGACAGATTTTGGATACGGCTGATGATGATGACGACGACGATGGCGATGGTGATGGCGATGATGGCTATTGTGGTGGAGAGGCAATGACGTTTGGTGTTGCAGGCGTACCTGTGTATTGTTGCTTGAGGTGGTGATTGTAGTGATTGTGGCAGTAATAGTAGTAGTTGATATACAGTGGTGGTGGCACTAGTGTTAGTTAGCTCTACCTTTAAGGTATAAAATTGGCAATAGTTGTTGTGGCTATTGTTAACTGTGACGTTGGTGGCACTTTATTTTATTTTCCTTTTATTTGATTTGTTTTTTTTATTTATGAAGATAAACCAGCCAACTGTACAAACCATAAGTGATTGGCTTAGCATTGCACTATGGGAATTATTTTTTTTTTTTAAAGAATATTGTTCGACATTAGACAAGTATACAATATATATGATGGCGAGATATTAATAATAGTAATTCTTTCCTCAAAGGCTCCAATTTAAAAAAAACTCCTTTATAATATTTAGTAATGTTTGCTATACAACATTTTACGCTTGCAAAATTTTAAAAAAATATTTGGAAATATTCTACATATTCCAGCTTTTTGTTGTAAAAAATGATCGAAAACATATGTATCAGGTGGGTCATCTATCGGTTAAATTTTCTTTCCAAAAGGAATTCAGAGTTTACATCACCCTCGATAATATTAACTAAGAATGAAACATTAAAACAAATAATCGAATATAGACGTTATGAGCAACGAAAAAAACCATTATCAATAATACTTATGGAAAAGCATAACTTATTTTCATTGAAAATAACTATTAGTTGAAGGAACGAAATTGTATTTTTTCAATATAACAATTATGGCTAATTTTTTTTATATATTTCTTATAACTGTTATGTTTCTGGAATAAACATATCCATCCCCAGCTTTATTATTTTCACGACCAATCTGCCGTTTGAGTCGGGAAAACAGAACTTCTAATGGAAATGCCAAAAGAAATTATTGAGCTTAGTCCGACGCGCATTTTCATAGACAAAAACTGAGCGTCTCGTAGCTGGAGTTGAGCTGTCTCGAAGAGACTCGGTATTACCGAGCTTGTTGTTTTGGTGCCCATCTACATGCGATATATGTGTAGCTTAATTCACTAATTGCACAAGGTGAATATGCGTCGCAAATAAATCAGCGTATTGGCCTTCTGGAGTTAAGCGGACTAAATGTCGTAGCCAAGACAAATTAGGAACATTGAAGTCACCAGCAACAAATCGGAAAGAGAATTGAAACAAGATAAGGTAACCACTTCTACCGCGTTTGGGCTTCTATGTAGAAACCCGAATTTAACCCAAAGACAGTTAAATTCTGCATCATACATATCAAGAGGTTGCTGGCATTGATCAGCATTTTCAGACATATTAGACGAAAACATTCGACATATGGAGAAAAATGTGCGCATAAACAGAGAAAAAATTAGCTCTTAATTAACCCACGTTTCTGAAATCAATGCAAAAGCGATCCGCCATCACGAAAATAGGTAAACAGAAGTCCAAAGTGGGGTTTCATGTACGGACGGCAAAGAAACAAGTTGCTGATGATTGGTTATTCAATGGCCAGTGGTACACCTTCACTCTCGAATAATCTAACAGCAACTCACTCAAAACAGTCCTCACCTGAAGTTACAAAAGAATTAGAAAAAGAATAGAGAATGGAAACAATGATAATGAAAAGAGTTCCCGAATGGTCCCAAGTAGCGACTAACATGCCATCCACAATAGAATTCATTTTTCCCCAACGCGTCAACACTGGCACACGTATCATCACAGTTATCGCAGAGTAACTTGTGAAATTTAGAACGGTAACAAATCACATGGTATCCAAAAGTCGGTGTTTGGTATGGATTTTAATCTGGAGGCATCATCGGTTTTTATTCCTTTGTAAATGATGTTAGCCAGCTCATCATCTACAATGGCGAGCGCTATAGATCGATTATTACCAACTTCTTTTGACCTGAATTGGATGATATTGACACCTACGATATGTGGTTTCAACACGATGGTACTACGACCCGTACATACTATGAAACAATGGCCATTCTGCATGCTCAATTTAAATGTATGTTTGCCTCACTTGGTGGTGTTGTGAACTGGCTAAAGAGATCGTACGAAACAATAATTTCCTGATGAATGGATACCTTCTAGAAAATTACACTTCAACCCATAGTGCAAAGTGCTATAAATTTGTATATTTCTTGTTGTAATTCTTGTTATTTTTGTTACTTTTCTTTATCATCTTTTCTTCAGAGTATCTGTTAAATTTTTGCATAATGACTAGAAATTCCTAATAAAATACAGGCGGTTTGTATTCGAAATTGTAATGAAATATCTCAAGACTTTTTTTTAATGATTTGTGTTTGGAAATGTTTATTTACCATAAAATTAAAAAACAAACAAAAAATCCACTATAAACAAATAAGTTTAAAAAAAAACTTGATCGTGACAAAAGATTATCTTCAGTTTGAAGTTTGCAGACAAAATGTTTAAAACTGCAGCAAAAGCAGCAATAATTTGTTGGAAATGAAAAAAATGAAAATGAAAAATAAAACCATAAATTTAAATACAGGCCAAGAAAGCGATAATAAATGATATTTTCAACATAAATGTTGTTATAGAAAATATACTCGTAAAATAAAATGATGAAAATTAAAACAAAAAAAAAAAACTTTTCGCCTTTCACTACAAACTGTGAGATTTGATATCTTTGCCTCGTTTCTTATGTTTTTTTAACAGCAGCAGCAGTTGCAATTCAATTTTATTTAATTTTTTATAAGTTGCCATGAATGATTGATTTTACAAATCTTACACTCGCCATATGAAAATGTTAAAACTAAAAATTGTTGGCAATATGAAGAAATCAGAAAAAAAAATCACTTTCATCACTGCACTGGCAATAGCAACAGCAGCAGCAACATCAACAGCAATTCAGCATGTAAAAAACACCTGTGTGCTATTATTTCTTATAAACATATATGTATATGTACATACATACATACAATATGTTGTCATATATAAATTTTTATATCAAATATTAGATTTTTTTAGTTTTCCTTCTCTAATACTTCCCGTTTAGCTGTTTTATTCAATAACTCATACGCTATGTTACCCAGTGACTCATACTCATATGAGAACTTATTCATAGTTGTGCTCACAAAAACACATCTTAACTTTGAAGAGAAAAAACATCACAATAAATGGTGTCTCTCAGTTAGCAGGTATGTCGCAACTATAGAATAATCAGATTATTCAAATACAGAGTCAAGTTTTCACCCATTGCTTTGAAAGCTCATTAGAATTTAGCAATTTTTATGTAAAATACTTGCATATTATACACAACGAAATTTCAATTGATCGGTTATGGATCACCACTAAGTCACATTGTTGTCAATAGATTGTATAGAATCTGATGAGGACTCATACGACTGATGATCACGAAGAATATGAAATTAACAATCTACTTTGTGGTAAGGGTGGAATGCGATGGCGCCTTAAACCATATCCACGATTCCAGAGTTTAAGTAGGAATATTTTACACCAACGTTGTAGACCTGCCCGTGGCTTAAATATATAGAATTAAAGTTAAAAATAATTTATTCAGGGATGTGTGAATAATGAATATAGTACACACTTGGAAATACATTTTTTGCGGAGCACATAAATCAAATTATGAGCAAACTTAAACTCTCAGAATTACGAAAACCAAATCACTTACCACTTACCATTTCGTGAAGCTATGTCCCTTAATAGATTTAGACTAAACTCGAGCAAGTTGTGTTGAAATTAATAAATGTGTTGCAATTAGAGACACTTGGAACATGTTTAATGAGAATTTATTTAAAAGTTCCAAGACAAGATAGAGAGCGGGTAGATATATGTAAAACTACAGATAATTTTTTCACTTTTCTGCAAATTTCCCGGACCTTAAGCTCATGGAATCTTACACTGATAGAAACAGTGAGAAGAAACAAAACATTTCTGCTATCAATAATGCCCCATAAAGATATGTAGGATTTAGCATGTCTATTTATTATTTATTATTTTGTAAAGCTATAATGATACCCTGTCACCCTGTTAAGAGTGTTAAATATAAACTGATTTACCACTACTTCCAAGCTGAGATACAAATGTCTTCAATATACGATATGAGTATAAACAAAAGCTAAGAGTTCTCAGAAAGTTTCAACCGTCTAGGAATGCTGTGTACAAAGAAAACCACAATTAAAATATGAAAAGGTACCCGGGTACTATGTCACACATATAAGGGTTAAAAGAAACAGTGTATGTTAAAATTCCAAGAACAATACAAAAGCTATAGGATGAGATAAATTGGTACATTAACAACACTGAACTTCAATTATGTCTCAGATTCATTGAAAATATGCACAGACGCATTGAGGTATGCCAACGAACCAGTGGCTAGCATTTGGCCGATAATTTCTTTCACACATAATTGTCATAGATCCTTCAAAAGGGTCCGCCATCTAACGTTTTTTTTTCAACTAGTGCTTATTTCGTGAATGGTAACATTTAGCTCATGTCTGATTTGACAGATAATTAGTTTAATTAGGAGTGGCCGTTAGAGTCATTTTTTGTTCACAAAAATTGAAGAGGAGGATGTACGTGCCACACAGCCGAAGCTACACTCAATGTTTTGCGCCCTGTTTTTGAAGATCGCATTATCAGCCGCCGAGCTGATGTCCTTTGGCCACCTCGGAGCTGCGATTTGACACCGTTGGACTATTATTTCTGGGGTGCCGTCAAAGATAAGTGTTACGCCAACAAGCCAGAGACAATTGACGCTTTAAAGGACAATATTCGTGAAGCCAATGGTGAAATACAGCTGCACACAATCGATAATGTGCTTTAAAATTGTACCGATCGTGTAGGCTACTGCATGGCCAGCCGAGGCAGCCATTTGAAAGAAATTATTTTCCATTATTAACCGGAAGGATTGTACTTTCACACAAAAAAAGAAATTTGAGAAAATATTCAGTAGTTTTTTTTATAGCATTAAAAAAAAAAAATTATTTGGCGGACCCTGTATCATAATAAATATTAAGATAATTCTCTGCAAACTTTTTGTTTTATTTACAATTAATATCGTGCGTTTTGGTTGATCCACCCTTTATGCTGTGTGTCAAGGGTACGAGAATTATAATTGATAAATTATTAAGCACATCACCAATGTAGAATATGCTGTGTAACACGTGTGCCCGACCTGCTAAAACCACATGTCTTTGGTTTCCATATTATACAATTCAGGCTAAAATAAGTTGGCTATTATCCATCCCTAGAGATCACCGTTACCCAAAGCGTTCTCAGATATGAACCGATTATACCGCCGGCGCAAAATCGACGACAAACAGTGAATTTGTCGGAATACATTGGACTCTATTGGATTTCATGTGATTGGTAATATCCCATATTTTAGAAGTGTGTTGCCTTCGATCAGAAATAGACCTCATCGCCGTAGAAGAAGTTTTGATAGAAATTATAGTCAGTTTATAACTGCTACCACTAAAAATGCTGTCTATGGCTGCTTATCTTTCGCTCCTTGGATAGTTGATTTTTGTATGTGTGCGGATCTAAGTTACGACTCAAAACGCTTCGAATTGTGGTCTGTAAATGATCGAGTTCTTGTTAGCGAGCGAAATTGATTGCTTCAGATTCGTCTTTGTTGGTTCATTGTTTACTGAACCAGTGGATTGTAATTTATCTATAAAACTGCGAATAGTTCTCTTGGTAGGACGATTATGGCTATCGTATTCAGAGCGAAGTGCTCTGAACTTTGCACGAAATTAACACCCAGTTTGATGAAACAGTTTTACCATTTGCACTTGTTGTTGTACACGAACTGAATAAATGACAGCCTATTCTAAAATGTTGCTTTAACAATATGTATTTGTGTCGAAAAAGTTCTTGACTTAATGACAGAATCTTTGGAAGAATTGCTGACTGGGCTACCATATGTGGGCTAAGCATAAATCCTATACATACTAAGCTTATGCTATTAGCTAATACCAAAAATTAAATATTTGTGGATCGTTCTTGATAATAAACTGAATTTGGGCCAAAATGTGAAGGAGCGGATAAGAAAAGCCACAGTAACATTTTACTCATATAGAAAGTTATTGAGCTATTGAGCAGGACATGAAGATTAGAATTATATCGAGAATCATACAGAGGACTGAATTTACAGAGAACTAACAATAGAACAGCAACATTGGTTTGCAGGCCTCTTATTCTTCGAGAGGATGGTAGAGAATATATTTTTAGATGGCTTTTAAACACTCGAACTATTATACACTCAAGTCTCGTGTTATGCGGATTTTTTTTATGCGGATTCAAATTTATGCGGTTTTCAAATGAACTTTTTTTTTAATTTTACCAGATTTTAAAATTTTATATGTTTTTCTTTTAGCTTTTTTACCGCTTTTAAATTAAACCATGTTTGCGTCACTAATCGTTATAGTTTATTTTGTTTTGTGTTTTTTCTATACATAGGCGATACATATGTATGCGTGTTGTGTGTTACTATTGAAAGAATAAGCTGGGAATTTCCCTTTCTAATAGCTGGTGTTTTTTTCGGTGCGTTGTTTTTTCTGTGCATAGAAGATACGCATGTGTGTTGTGGCCATTGCCCTTTTTATTAGCTGGTTCATTTGTTTACTTACGGTGCAGTGAGTGAGTGATTCGAGTGCTTTAACATTTAAATTGAAATCAGTGTTAAACCTCAATAAACATTTCACTTTGGGAAAAATTAAGTGTAAAAATGATCAATTTTGGTGGCTTTTTTGTTTGCTGAATGTTTATTCATCATTTAGGATATAACAATGGAAAAAAACGAGACAAACGATATCCTTGGAAACAAAAATTGAAATTTTAGATCGCATTTCAAAAGGAGCAAAATATACTGCACTTGGAAAGGAATATAAATTAGGGTGATCAACAATTCGAGCATTAAAAAAAATGAGATTTCAATAAGAAAATCTGTAATTTCAGCAACAAATCTAAGCGACACGAGGGACACGTTAATTGAAAAAGAGGACAAAGGATTTTACAGCAAAGTAAAGGGTGGATGATAAGATTTATTAAAAGAAATAACATCCATAACATTTAAATTAGAGGTGAGGCAGCTTCAGCAAATGAGAACGTTTGCGCAGCTTACCTAGACAAATTTAAAGAAATTATTGAAAACGGAGTATATTGCCCAGATGAAACTGATCTGTTTTGAAAAAAGATGCCAAGTCGAACCTACATTGTGAAATCAGAAAAACGAACCAGTGGATTTAAAGCTTGCAAGGAAAGATTAAAGTTTTTACTATGCAGTAATGCTTCAGGAGATAAAATGTTAAACCCGCTAGTAGGAAAGAGGTTTTTTAAGCCATGAGCTCTTAAAGGTAAGGATTTGACTTGTTTGCCAAATCATTTGATGGCAAATTCTAAAGCATTGGTGACAGCTTTAATGTTTGCTGAAAGGTTTCTGAAATGCTTTGTATCAGAAGTTGAATTTTATATAAAGAAAAAAGGTATTGAATTTAAAGTTTTGTTGATTGTAGACAATGCACCCGGCCATCTTCATTTGGATCATCCAAACATTAAAGTTGTATTTTTTCCACCCAACAAAACTAGTATTCTTCAGTCTTTAAATCCACTTTTAAAAAATACTACATAAAAAGCACTTATCAATTCATTTTAAACAAGCTTATATATAAACCACTTACGAGTACGTTAAATGAAGTTTGGAAAAAATTTACAATTTTGGATTGCATTATTCTGGCAGCACCAGCGATCTCTAAACTGCGACCACAAACATTAAATACATGCTGTAAAACTACATGGCCAGATTGTGTTGCTAGAAGTACTGGGGAGGACATATCGACACTGACTAATGAAATTATAACTTTAGCTCATCAAATTGAAGGAGAAGGATTTGACTGGCTAAACCATGATGATTTGAGAGAACTTTTAGCTAAAGAACCATTAACCGATAACGACGTTATTAGTTTAATTATTGGAACTGAGGAAAACGTGGATAGTGAAGAGAGTGATTGCGAAGAAATTGTTGAACACTTCACTTAAAAAAAAAATTTTGTTATCCTCAGCACAACTAATGCTATACAAAATCAAATTCTTAATATGGATCCAGATATGGAAAGAGCATTAAAGATTCAACGCGGACTGACTGATCCGTTTTCCGGATATCAGGAGTTTCATAAGCAACATAAAAATTTAAAACCTCAAAGTTTGATGACAAACTATTTTGCAAGAAAAGAAACAATTGAAACTCCTAAAAATTCTTTGACCTCGTCCATTATTCACGAAATAAATTCTAATGATGAAAATGATGTTTTACCTTATGATGGCAATATGATTATATCATCTAGTGATGAAAGTTACGTTGAATCAATTCCAAAACGATGCAGCCAATTATTCAGTGTTTTGTTTTTATTGTTTAAGTAAATGAAATAAATATATTTTTGTTGATTTTTTTTCTGCGATTTTGTTTTGATTTTTTAATTAAAATTTGAGTTTATGCGGTTTTTCAGAATTTTGGAACGAATCAGTAGTTTTTATATGAAGCTAGAGTATCGTATTATGAGAATTCAACTTATGCGATTTTTTTGGAAGCATCTATCGCATAAAAGGAGACCTGAGTGTACTAGACGTAGTTTCGATTTTTATAACCTTATCTGACATCCGCTGAAACCTTTAAATTCTATATGGTGTTAAACCAGTTCCGGGCACTATGTATCAAACAAATTGTTGATTTAAATTTAGGAATTGGTTCAAATATGTTACTGACTTTGAAACAGTTACTTGCGTTAATAAATTGCTAAAAGTACAGTCAGCATAGCCAAACGAGGTAATCAAATGTTACGTGATTATGGGGCTCCCTTTTTATTTAATAATTTTTAATAAAAACGAAATATGCTACATTAGTTAAAAATTTCGCCCAATACTACCATAAGCTTGTACAGCTCTTTGGTTTTCGTTTTGGCTATTATTTTCAATCAAATGTTTTTTTATTTGTTGCATATGAATGGGTGTTTGTCTTTGTTTTTTAGTTCTATTACCACCAGCTAAAGCAATGCTGTTTGTGTCAGTCCAATGACTTATGTTACCTGCTGCATGCAGTTTTACATCCATCATCTATCAATGATGAATTCATCTTTTACGTTATTGCAATACGACCAACCATTTAAAATGCTCACACAGATATTTCACACATCTGAAGTATCTTGTTCTTCTTTGTCGTGTCACCTGTGAACACGAACACACAAACACATACATTGCAATATGGAAGACCATATTCAGTGCAAAGTGAACAATTTATGAATAAAAAATGCATGAACGAGTTATAATAGACGAGAGAGTTGAATCACATTTTCGACATCAACCAACCTACTTGAGTTTCAGTATCTTTTACTTCTTCTTCTTCTTCTTTTGCTGCATTAAAAGTGGGCTTGACAACAGCAAGAGCAACAACAATAAGAAAATTTATTTCTAACATACAACAACTATTAATTTTTTATATAATAAATGTTTGTTGTTGTATTTACAGAAAGCAATAAGAAATATAGGACAATAACAGCAACAACTTCGATATCGTATCGTCATCTGAACAACAACATGAATAGCATTCAGTATATCGTAGTTGTAGCATCTCTCCATCATCTTAATAATCAACATCAGTGCAAATGTACACCTTGTGTGTTATTTTTCACATCTTATAGTCTATTGGATGTGATAGAAAAGTAATTTCTTATCGTATTCTGTCCGTATTGTTTATGAGTTAGATTGTTTTTGGTGGATTTTACTCGGCAAAGTTATATCTGAATTAGAATCAGCTGTTACATAATGCATACTATCAGTCCAAGAGTTATTTATGTATGGGCATGTGATATGTTGACCTTTAATTGCTCAAGAAGTATTGGATCGTAAGCATAAGATGTCGCTAAAGAAAGTAAACAAGAGCAGATAAATCACAAGATTTGGAAGGTCAAGGTGAAGGTTCATTACGTGAAAAAACATTAACATAATGCAGTGCATTACGTTGGTGTATAGAAAATCGGTTGTGAGAAAAGGAAAAGTGGAATTATTGTTCATGGACATTTAATTGAATTTATTTCTGTCACAAGTGATAGGAAAAATCTTTGCTGAAAGTTTGTTTCCGAAACAAAATGTGCGACTGAAAACAATATTATCTATGTAATGTGTTGTGCGATTCACTGGACAATCAATCACAGAATGAGTAGCTTTACTGGAAATACGAGTTTAACATAAGATACTCGATCAATAGGAATAAGTTTTCTTATTTAGTCAAAACCTATGGCAGGCATTGACTGCAGGGCTATGCAGACGACATTGTTTTGATAGCAAAGGGTAAATTCGAGGATACCTTGTGTGAAATCATACAGAGGGAACTTCGAATAGTAAATCGATGGTGTGGGACGATGATGTTAAATATAAACGCGGGAAAAGCCATGATAGTACCATTCACCATGAAAAGAAATCTGCCTAAGTGCAAGCAGGATAAATATCTAGGATAAATATCTATGGGAAAACTCGCCAGCATATTCTAGGCGGAAGAGTATACAATTGAGCGATGTGCTCAATTTAACCTGGAGAAGAAATATAGAGGACAGGACATAGCCATAATATCTGATAGTCAGATTCCATTCGAGCACTTGGCTCTTTCGAGATTCACTCAAAGCTAGTTTTGGATTGTCTGAACCAGCTGGTCAGTAACAATAGGACCAGCTTATGCTGTGTTCCTGGTCATATCGGAATTCTAGGGAATAAAAGGGCCGACGAAATGGCCAGAAAGGGAGCTTCCAGTCCCTTTTGTGGACTGGGAAGGTTGGCTTGGAAGGTTATACTCAACAAAAATGGGGATAATGTGAGACGGGTACTCTTCTCTGTACGTACGAGTCAGGTACAATCTGACGGTCATTGCAGGCTATATAGAAATCTGAGTAAAAAGGGAAATAAACTCCAAACCGATATGCAGATTCTGTGATGCGGAGATCAAATCACCAGAGCACATACTGGATATATGTGAGCCATTGATACACTCTAGGGTGAAGTATCTATGGGCCTATAAGATATAAGGCAGGGAGTTATCATTATTAATTTTGTCAGATCGACGAGGTTGCAGGAGATGTTATATGGAAACCTTATAAAGATGGAGGGCTGTATTATTATTAATTTTGTCAGATCGACGAGGTTAGAGGAGATGATATGGGGAAACCTTATATAGATGGAGGGCGATACCATAGATCGAGAGGTCGCAGCAATATTATTCCTCAATGATAATAATAATAATTTCTTCAGAACACATTGCATTCGCCATCGGTGAAACACACATTACAACAACGCTTCAATGAGACTACCTGTGAGGTAGAGTTGATAGCCTACCGTCAATAATGAGTGTCTTGTAAGCGGTTAAGAAGCTCAGAAACGGACTATGACGTATCGATTGCATTCCATTTCAGGTTGCATATACATAGACCCTGTAAATATTAGGAAGTGAAAATCATTAAACAAAGCCTTAAATAATTTCTGAAGTCATCGGAATACTAAATAAATGTAATGGTTTAAGCTGCCAGTTTCTTATTTTTCCTAACATACCATAACCTTATTTGGTGGTTCAAGTTCATTAAGAGTCCATAACAACCATGGACATTCCTGCCTCACAAGATGACAAAGCATTTAAATCTGCATAATTGTCCGACATCACATACAAATTAAACCCTTCGGTTTACTTGTTAAAAGATCTCTAACAGAAATGAATATGACATAAATTTCGGCTTTGAAAATCGGAAGTTATTGCACACAGACAATGTCCTCTAGAAATTGGGGCCAACCACAATGGCGCCAGTTTCGTTGTCGGTCCGTTTGAAGTCAGCGGTGAGCTGAACTTGCGATCTAAAAAAATTCGTCAGAAAACAATATGTTTCTGTCATCACTACTGAAAACGACTCTTGCTATAATCCAATATTGATAAGTGTTTTTGGTGGTGTTGCTAATATTACTGTTGTAGTTGTTGTTGTTATTATTATTATTTTAGTTGTTTTTATTGCTGTTATTGTAGCATGTGAAATGGTGGGATCATTTGCCGTCGCTAGGAAATTTTCAAATTTATTATCGGATTTAACATTATTTATGATTTCTAAGAAATCTTGTCGTATATCAAAGTCATTGGGTGACATAAACTATTGATGGTTATCGATAATTTACATCAATTCAACTCAACTCGATTCAACTCTCCGTGTTGTTGTTATAGCACCTCTTTGGCATTTAAAAACGTCTTGCTTCTCTTTGCCATTGCCACCACCAACACCACCAGCAGCAGTACCATCATCTGTTTGCTTCATCGGCTTCAGTTTCATTTTCACAGTCAGTTTTAGTCGCCTTTTTTTTCGAATTTCATGTGCCAGTCTGGTCGAGACATGTTTTAGTTTTCGTTTTAGTTTTACTTTTAATGTTAATAATGATCATTATGAATTTACTGTGCAGAAAGGGTTTATGTATTTCTTTATATTCATACACTCAGTACATTTTATATTTATTTAAGTTTGTTTTTAAGTTGAATTTTTTGTTCTTGTTTTTGTTTTTCTTATTCAGCGTATGCCGATTTTCAACCTCGCTTTGGCAATTTTGCATCTGTAGCCGAAAATAAACGTGTCTTCTACAACAACGTGTTGTACTCGTATTTATAGTGATTTATGTTTATGAAATCATTAAAAACAAAACAGAAAAAAAAACATTCTTCTTCATGTCTGGAGTTGATGGTAGACATCAGTTACATATATTTGACTTGACTATGCAGCAGTTGGTGGGTCATTGATCAATTGTTAGAGAATCGGTATTATTAAGTAGTTTAAGCTGATGTTTATGGCTCATTAATGAAGTCAATAAATGCTTGATACGTTGGATGGATGGACAGATAGATGGTTGTATAGATGGATTGGGTTAAAAATAAATAAGTATGTTTGTAAAAATTTCGAATTATGTATTGCAAAGTTATAACATTTTTACAACGATAATAGTATTAAATTTTATTGCGCTATTAAAGTCGTAAATTTTAAGCATTTTGCTTTAAATAATGCATCATGTATTTGCAAAACAAAATATTTATGAACTGACACTTTCGAACGAGTCAGAAATAAAAACTAAAGAAAAAAAAATCAGGAAAAATATATGAATTCATCAGTGTTGACTTTGCAGTGCCCTGCGAAACTTTTTAGATTTTTGGAAAGGATATAGAAGGAAACTTATTAGAATTTTTTATTGTACGCATCGCATTCGTAACACTGGACTAAACACATATGTGTTTTCCATAGAAATGCTACGTATATTTTTAAAATTTTTCTTTCTGTTTAAGTGTTTTATTGCTTTTAAATTCAATTACATACGTAAGTATATAGCATTTTGCACAAAAATTATTAAACACAGTGACTCCTAATCAAGTTTTCAGATTGTTTAAGTCCAAGTTTTATTAAAGCTGTTGCTACACGTATACAACATTTACTGGCTGCACATAGAGTGAAACTATGTAACATGCACACAAAGTTTAAAAACCTTAGTAAGCAGAACCACCCCACAACTGAAGCTCTTCGATAAAATACTAAATTGCAGGCTATAACCCTTTAGGCAGCTGGGATAGTATTAAATAAGCATTTATGGATTCTGCAACTCACACAATTGGCTATAAGGTACATAAAGGGAAGGATTTGATTTCGGACGAAATATGGCGAACAATCAAAGAGCGGAAAAGCAAAAGTCTGATCAATCTGCTTGATAAATCAGTAAAGCGTAACGCTCGATGTGGCAAGAATGTCAGAGATTAACGTGAATCTCGCCATGCTGGCATACCCCAAGGTGCCCGAGGCACGGGTGAATGCCTCGAACAACACCCTCACCTATGATGGAAATCACCGGTGAGTACCAATTTCGAAGCCATGTTATCTGGGCATGACCCCACACCTTGGTTAAGTGCTGGAGACTATCTAAACTCCTACCGTTCTATGGGTCACGGCACCCGGTTAAGAATGTAATTCCACACCGAGCCGAAGCTATCCTCGCGACTTTAGACATAAACCACAGCCACCACTTTACTCCCACAAGGGGCTTCACCATAGCCGGGCAGATACCGCAGTCCTCGGGGGCACCCGACTTCTGTGGTACCAGAATTAAGCCTCCGGTCAGGCATCGTAGCACAGAAACTACTACCAGTGTAAGTCCCGGACGACTCCGTATTGGTTGCCAATCAGCGACCACAAGCAACCTCTAAAACTAACCACCTACCACATCACCCAAAGAACACATCCTAACAAAAAACCCCCAACAAACTGCCCGCACTGAAAAATTAATACCTAGCATTCTCCCGCGCCACCATCAGAGAATATGTAGGACACAACATAGTCAACATCAAATGATCCGCCGGGCGACCATCCCAAGCACAGCTCTGACAGTACACTGCACATTACGTCATACTCCTTCCCACACCTCCGATAAATATCCTCCTTGTATTGAAAATTCCGGACACGATGACCCAACCCATAACATCGGTAACAACCGATGACCGGGTCAAACCTCCTCACCCGAAAGCAACCAACGTAGCACGAACCAGCATCCATCAACACAGACATGACCCACTCAGTGCCCTCCAGTATGACATCGAACTGTGCACGATCCGACTTCCACGGATTATTCATAGTCCGTATGCTACGGCAAAACATCTCACGCGCCATCCGCTCTTTGAAATTCAATCCATAGAAGTCCCCCATGAACCTCTCCCTAGTAATCGTGGCATTTACCCCCTGCACTACCAACCTATGACCCAGCTTGTTCCGAACAGAAACACTGAGACCAACCTCCACAAACCTCGCATTCAAAACAACGTAGTCCCTCTCCTCCAACGTAGACGTCCTAATAACCACCTCGCCATCCTTCATCGTCCACACATCATAGACGCGAACGCCCAAAGAAGGACAACTCCTTCGGAGCCACCTTATCATCATTAGCACTCCTGATCACCGCTGACCACGTCTCCACTGGCGGGGGGACCACCGGAACCGGGGCATTGCCACCACTGGCGCAACCGTCTCCACAACTCGTCTCGTCTCTAAACAGTGAATTTGTCTTAAAGCGTTGAAACCCTAAAGCACCACACACGCTAAGTGGCTAACGCTTGTCATCTTTAGTCGTGCTAATTTTTAAAAACGTTTGGCCTATTTGAATATATAATATAACGGCACAATTATATATGTCACTGTATACAACCTTTGTGTGTACAAATTAGACTTTTTAATACTAATCTGTTTGCATACATTAAATACATCCCTCATTAGACATAGTTGTCGCAACTTTATTCACGCTAAAACTTATTGCAACTCCAAACCCAATGCTGGCAGAAGTAGGGAAAATCCCTACATGTGGGTATTTTTGCTACTAAAGTAGAAGCGTAGGGAAAATCGGACAGACTTTTCATATTCCCCAAAATGTAAGGATTTTTTTCTTATCGTACATTATTTGTGAAATGAATGCAAACAAATTTATTTTAATAATATATATTTTCTTCTTAAAAATATAAATTGCGTTTTCACAAAAATCGCTAAAATATAAATACATATATGGGTACATGGTGTAGTGGTTAAAGCGCACGCATAACAACACAAACGGCCAAGGGTCGAGCGCCACCAGTGGTCATGACGAAAAAATTTAATTGTGGTTTCGATTGCTTAATAAACTGTCCTCTAGACAACTTCATCTAAAAAAAAATAAAGAAAAAGCTCCATGATCTTTCAGCTTTATCTCTGGCGATGATGACAAACATCAGACGAATTATAAAGATAAAAACGCCTACTGGTAAAAAAAATTACAATGCTAAGTAAAGATCATCACTACCGCTTAGCAAGGATCTTCACCACTACACACACATATGGAGGGTAGCTTCATCTACCCAGCTTGAAAAAATCAACTTAACTAATGATTAATTAATGGCTGCTTTGTGAAAAGATCATATACTGTTGTTTAGGAGTAATTTTATTTTACTATTGTGATGTTGAGCCACTATATCGTCTACATAAAATTATAAAAGCGACACAACGAACGTGTATGCTACCTTCACCCAAAGAGAAAATTAGCCACTATGACGGGTTATGTAGGCTGTTGCACTGCAAAGCGTTCTAAGCAATGGTTCGGTAGTAAAAATATTACTATATGAGACTGGCCACACAGTCTCCAGACTTAAATGCAATATGGAATTTGTGGAATGTGGTAAAAACAGCCACCAAAGGAATGTATCCTAGAAATGAGGTTTAGAAATTAATTCAGGCTACGTGGTACGATATATCAGCTTCAGTAGGCCAACATGTTGTCAATTCTATGCTCAGACATTATTTGCCAGCTTTAAATAACCACTTATCCTTGAAAAAATATTAATCACTCTGGAAGAACATTAAAACTGAAATTTATCCAAATCTATTATCATATTATTTCTTTCCTAAAACTATTTCGCAAATACTATGAAGTGTCCTTATTTCTTGCACAGGGTGAATTTGTATTTTATGTTTAATTTAATTAAAATTTTAAAATACAAGCAATAATTTAATAAAAATGGAATGAAAAATGTTTTTGTACTTTATTAACTAAAAATAAGAAAAATTATTTATTAGCAATTATTTAATTTTTTTTTTTACTTTCTGATCAAATATCAATATACCACATAGGTGTCCTTATTACTTCTCACATCAGTTTATTTACATATAAGTTTTACAAATGCCTGATTTTGATTTTTGTCGCATCTGAGTGATACGACGAAGCCATTCATTATTCTAACCTAGGTTTCCCTAAAAGTTATTGAGGATTAATAAATTACTTTTCGATTTACCATATCTTGTAAAAAACAAGTTTTTAAAGTTCCTTTAATAGTAAAATAAAAAAAATCAAAATTCATTCAAGTAAAGCATAAATTTCTTATTAATTAACTACGTTTTCAAAATAAGGACAATTGCAATATTTTGTGGTTGACATAAGACACAACAACTACAATAACAGTAACAATTATATGACAAACATGCCGACAAATAAACACTGGTTTAAATAGACATCAGAAGAGACAGACAAAATACAAATAGACATACAGGCATACAGACGTACAGACAGACAGACATTTTTGTTAGATAAGCAGTCAACTAACATGAAGTGGTTAATGAAATAGTGAAAAAAAAAATCCGAAAACAAAAAGACGAAAACACATCTGCTTAAAAGAAAATTCAATTTTTTCGATTTTATAAAAGAAAAAGTGAGACAAACTTAATATAAAAATTCACACAAATACTCGATAGTCAGACATACGAACAAACAATTACAAAAGAAACCCCCATACTCCGACTCTTAAATGCAACAAAACAATTTCCAAGTTTTATGCCGATGGAAGCATCGCTGTATTCCATCAAATGACAATTTGCGAACGGAACAAATAAATGAACGTATGAATGAGCGGCAACATGAACGGGAAATAAAAATAGACGACAGACATATCGCGGGTGGAATCGGTTCAAATAAAAAAAGTTCAATCAGAAATTAAGAAAAGAAATGAACATGCGACATAAACAGAAAGTTTTCTTTCAATTGTTTTTTTTTTAATTTTTTTCCAATCGAAAGACTTGCAACATAAAAATTTCCAGTAACTTAAATGATTAAATTCATGAATTAAGTTTTTGTTAGGAAGCTTAGAAGAAGGAATATATTGGTGATATAAATACTGATATATTAGGTGTATGCGTTAATTATATTTTGTGGGAGGTATTAGAGGGAAATGATACAATCAGTTGGCAATAGATCCGATATGGTAGTCTAATTTGAAAAAAATTGTATTTTAAACCCGATCAATCGAAAAAATAAACTTTATTCACCAACTTTAAATTAATAGCGGTTTGTTTGGATGTTGGATACTTCCTTCTGTCGATTTTGTTCGTTACTGCTACGCTAAGGTTTAGGAAAAAAGTTGAAAATTTTCAACAGATAGCGCTATAGGTGGTCATTCCTTTATCACTGCTCCTGTTAAGATATTTGAATAAGATTTGACACGTCGATTCAGTGCACATATTCTAAGTTGTGCAGGAAAAATAAACGGGGTTGGATAAATGAGAATGGTGACTCTAATAAAAAATATATATTCAATTTTGTATATCTTGAGAACGGTAAAAGTCAAAGTTTCTGAATTTGGTAAAAATGAGTTTGTAATTAATACAAATCATCAGCCAATAAGTGGTCGCATAATAATCGGATGTGTGGACATGGTACGTACCTTCCATACAAATAAATATTGAATTTTTTGTTTATAATTTAGTCTAAATGACTTGAAGTCAATACGAATCATCAGTTTAAAAGTAGGAGGAATTTTAATAAGTGGGCGTGTCATATTTCATACAGAATAATAAGTTGTTATTTTTATTAAGTCTTTAAATCAATAAATAATCACTCTGAGAATATATGGAAACATTTGGTGTCCCTAAATAGCTGTCTACTTCTTTACATACATAGATTCCCGGGCAAAGCCGGATGGTTAAAGCTAGTCATTTATATATTACACTCTACACCTTTTTATACACAATGGAAAGAAGATTTATATCCCTGTAGTTGGCGTATATAGTTATGTCTCCTTTCATGTACACAGGACATAACACACTAAGATTCCAATCATGTATTTCCCAGCCAAATGGTACTAAAAATTTGGTGTATACTTCTTTACACCTCGTCACCTACAGCTTTAAAAATCTCCGCTAGTAGACCGTCATACCCTCCACCTTTATTATGATTCAGACGGAATATTTCTCTCTCAACCTTATTCTGTCTGGGTGGAGTAAATTCAATTAATTGAATTAAGGGTATCTTAATCATCGTTATCATATGGCACCAGCAAATTGAAAAATTTTGTCTCGATATCCACAATGTGTTTTCAGGATCTGTCATCAGATTTCCACTTTTTTCTTTACAGTCTTTTTTCCAAAGTCTTCTGTGAGAGGTGTTTCACTTTTCGGTAAAATTTCTGCGCCTGTATTATTCAATATCCTCCCACTCTCACGTCTTTCCATTCCTTTCCTCCTCTCTCCTTATCACCAGATATCTCTTTACCCCTTTTCGCATTACAACATACTGCAGTATCAGTTTTTTTCCGCACTAGCATTGCAGCATTTCTGGCCGTACCATCGTTTATCGCATACTATTCAGGTAAGGAAAAATTATAACAAGTGAGAAACTGCAAAGCTAAGATGTTGCACTTTCTTCCCATGCCATGCGTAACATTACTCAAGATGCACTTTGTTCTTTAGTTTCATTAGAAGTTATTATGAATTTTTAGAAAAGTTTGGAAGATGAAGTAGAAAATGTTGTAGTCTGAGATCGTTTTAAGTGATTTTAATTGTTTTATTGTAAGGGTGCGACCAAGCCGTGCAGCACTTTACCAATATTTTTTTTCTTTTCAAAAGAAAATATTTAAAAAAACTATTTCATTCTTTTAAACTTCTGCCACCGCTGTACTTTTCACTCAAGATCTGTTGACACTCTCGTTAAATGTTTCTTCTTTGGAGGCCAGAAAAGGAAGAACGGAAAGAGAACAAAAAAAAACACATAAAAGTGCACAAGACATTAAAATGGTGGAAGAGTTTTACAATCGAACAATATGTACAACTAAATACGAGATGTTATGCAAACATGCCATGAGCTGAGGGCAAAATGTAATAGAAGTGGATGAGAAAAATGAAAATGACTTGACGACACTTGTAACTTAAGCATTTGGTTAAGAAACAATGCAGGCAAAACTAAAAAAACATGCTAAAGAAAAGTGAAAACACAATCTCACTGCTCTAAGGATAGACTTGTTGTGTGGTGTGGTAAAGGTAAAGAAAGACAAGAAAAACTTTTTTTGTTAAAAGAAGGCCGTTTTACCCAACACCTTCACGCCTATACCACTTTCT
This sequence comes from Wohlfahrtia magnifica, assembly GCA_023159175.1. Lineage (NCBI taxonomy): Eukaryota > Metazoa > Arthropoda > Insecta > Diptera > Sarcophagidae > Wohlfahrtia > Wohlfahrtia magnifica. The sequence goes on from JAKWBJ010000061.1 coordinate 2,564,343, forward strand.
TACCGTCTTAACAAGTTTCATGCCACAATGCAAGTGTCAAATTTAAGGAAAAGAGTCACTCTAACAAACAACAAGAAAATATTGTAAAAATATATTGAAGAAAATAATAATTGAAAGCATTTTATGTTCAAAATCAGTTAGACATTAAGACAAAAAAGTAGAAATTGAAAAAAGATTGTGACTCAAGCAGATTCCACAAACTTTGTTAAATAAGTCAACGGCAATCTAACGGCGAACGAATTCAATGAAAGAGGCATCATTTTGAATTTTGTATGCGCAATATTCAAAACATGACAATTTCTTTTCCAGGCTATTGTGTTTTTTTTTTTTTTTTTTTCTATAATGTCAGCTATGAGAAACATGTGCAAATTGACAATTATTTTGAAAAAATTAAAAAATTTTCAATTCTCTAAAATCTTAATTAATTATGAGGATAATAATTACGATATACCCAGTTTTACAGTATTTTCCAACAAGCTGTACTTGTATTAAATTAGTCCATGATTGTCTAAAAAATGTAGATTTCCAGTGCCAGCAGCCGTAACAAGCCAAAACACTGCAATTATGCTCCACTGTTGCTGTCAGGTTCTCTTTTCTGAGCTCTTTATTTGGTTTCCGCCATATATAGAAGATGCCATTCGAACCGAATATACTAAATTTTAATTTGTCAGCAAATATAGCGAAACTTCGAAAATTCGACTAAAAGTTTCAACACAACATTATTTGCTCAGTTCAGATTCAACTTCGACAGTCAGTTTTGAAACTGTTAGCCTAGGACTGGCCTATATTTTTTTTTTAAATATATCGTTCGCCTTGTGCTCGCAAAATTTTATTTAGCGTTTTTGTGCCTTTGTTATAAACCCGATTTTCAAGACTATGGAAGCATTTAAGTTCACCATTTCTGCTATTATTCGTTGTGAGTGGCCTTTTTTAAATGATATAAAACTAGCCATGGTTCTACTATTTGAATTTTTCTTAATTGACAGTTACTTAACAACATCAGACTTAAACATAGCCTGAAGTGTAATAGGGAAAATAGAGCAATTAACAACGTTACATTGAGATACTATTACAGTAACAAGTACAGTAACAAGAGTGCAAATTTTTGCATACCATTGTTTTAAGGTTGCTAATCATTGGCAAGCTATGCAAAAGGAAAGCACAAGCATAATTATCTGTAAGTTCAAAAAAAAGATCCGTTGCTAACTAGCACCACAAATAACCTCTAAGTATGCTAAGTAGTTTGTACGCAGATTTGTATAGCCTAGTGTATGTTTTTTCGAACTAAACGGATAATAAAAATTGAGAATAAGACCTATAAAAAGGGAGATTTATTTTCCCATTATTAAATAAATATAAGCAATGGTAGTCAATTAGTTTATTGTCAAAACGCAACAAGAGGATTTTTAATTTAATAAGACACTCGATTAAAAGAAACAATTTGTATCTAAACTATTATGAATAAGGTTACTCGCCATAACTTCTTCACTGTTTTTTTCGTTTTTTTTTTTTTTTTTTGATAATTTACATCAAAAGCATAAAATTTTGAAGCTTTAATTTAATTTAATTTAATTTAATTTAAAGATTAGAGTTCTGGCCGATTGTGCTCTGCTTGCTTTTAAATCCAAATTAATGATTTCAAATACACTCGCCTTCATTCAATACCGCATTTAATTATTTCGTTAATGCTTTTTCGAAAAGTTTGAATATTTTGGTCAACAGTCTAATTGGTCTGGAAACACTCACACAGAGGTGAAGTCATACCTCTGTGTGAGTGTTTCCATGCTCTGGGTTCACTGAGATAAGCGAAATTTCTATGATATTGGATAATATTATTTACGCAAAACACTATTGAATATGAAGAGAATATATCTTTTCGTCAAACTGGGCATCTCCGTGATTATTTTATTTGTGATATTAACAACTCAGCGTGTGCTCTCCAGGTTTTGATAGCTCATAATGCTTTCACTTTTACGCAACTGAAATTTCAATGACGAGACTACACTAAGCCATAGTACTAAATTAGAGCTACAAAACAATCGATAGTACTATCGATAGTATCGATAGTTTTGTTTCTGGCTGACCATCGATAGTTTTTTTTCACTATCGATACTTTCGTCAAATTCTAAGCGTAAATACGGAGGCCACTAAATGTCGTCAAAGTCACATTTGCAAAAAATTATTTCGACGCTAGTTGTTAGCCATCTGTAAACGTTTATAGTTACATAGGGATACAGTTTAACAGTTTCTTAAATTTCTATTTATTAAACTCATATAAAGTATGAATTGTAACTGAAATGTGTTCGTACATACGATTTTGCAGTAGACCCAAACAAATTAATCTTTATTTCGTCAGGCAATAGCATGTTGTTCTATCTATTACGGTGCAGGTATTGTTTTCGTTTGCGGAGAAATTATACATTTCGAGGACTCTTACCCATAAGTCTAGCTTCCATGATTTTTTTTCTTATTTTGCTACTTGAAACAGGAGAATAAGCTCATTTTTGGGGATTTTAGATGACTTGAAGGAATTAATCCTTGAAGAACGAATTAATAGTTTATCATAACTGACAGTTGTTCTACGCTCTCTTCCGAGTCCGCAGAGTCCGCAGTTTTCATTCACTGGATCTTATTAGTAACTTTAGTTTTGGAGCACTTCATGGTCTGAAAAATTTTCGCTATATAAGGATTACTCTTAAAATAATCCGATAGTAGAGTGGGCCGACTATCGATAGTTTTGCAGCTCTATACTAAAGGTAGCAATTCTGCGACGTAGTTTGGTGAAAGCTCAATACGGTAGTCTGATAACAAATTTCATGCAAATTCAGCTGGAATCCAAAAACTTCCTTCATTATATCTAAAGCGATCAAATCGGAAATCTTTTCTTGTGTGATAATATTTTAATTTTTTTTATCTTATATATAAAAACTAGAGTAATCCCTTCCGCGTTGCTGGGATTCTTTGTATTGTATCTGCTTTTTGACTGATGTGAATCGATAATGAAAGCTTTAACTGTTACCGTTCTCTACTTATGCAATATTCCACATTACTTTTTTAAATGATGGTTTGTTGATCGACTGCGAAGTTATTTAAGCCAAATTTAGAAACTTCACTCTAACCATTCTCAAGATATATAAAAATTATTACAATATTTCATTAGTATGGAAGGTACCATGCCTACTTATCCGATTTCGCCCACTTTTAACTGATGTTTGTACTTTCTAAGAAGTCTTTTAGACCAAATTCAGAACCTCCATTCTAATCGTTCTCTAGATTTAAAAAATCAATGTTTACTTTTTATGGGATGTGCTAAATCTGCTGCCTAAATTCGGCCCAATATTTGGCTGATGATGTGTATTGACCACAAAGTTGTTTGTGCCAAATTTAACTACTACCGTTTTAAATATATAGACATAAAAATAAAAATTTTATATGGGCGCGGCACCACCCAGCATATATTTACTTATTTTATACACAGTTTTTTTAAAAACTGTTTTAAAAATATTTTCTAATTCACACAAAGTTTAAATGCCGTAACAAATTTCGTTTTCAGGTAGAACTTATGCAATAGAAAGGGATTCACTCAATCGTCAACAACTCGCGAACAAATGGACCTACACAAACCGCATGTAATTATATACGAAATGAGAGACGCGCCTCCCATACAAAGTGAATATTAATTGTTGTATATTTTGAGAACCTTAATATAAAAGTTTTTAAATTTATTTCAAACAACTTCGTAGACAATAATCATCTTCAGACAATTGTTGGGTTTGATTAGATAAGTGGGCATGGCACCTTACATTCATTCTAAATAGCATATCTTATATATGTGAAGAACGGTAACAGTGATCAAAAGCGGAAGTGATTGGATAAGCGGGTGATATTGGATAAATTATTTATTCATATTTATATATACAAAAATGAATACGCCTTTGCTTGAAAACTGTATATAGCTAAAAAGTAGAACTCATTATTTTGAAATTTGGCACTGTCTTTTTGAAAGGAACTATATCCTTTCCTAAATGTTTAGACTTGAACCGAGAGCGTAAGATACTGGTTAATATTGTGGTAGCGAAGCATGCCGGGTTTTATCTAGTATATTTTTAATGTATATGGACAATTTTATTTTTATGTAAGTTTCTCACAACAAAAATGGCAATATTTTTTAAATGGCTGAGATAACATTTAAATCTGAGGCAACTTATTTTCAGAAAAAAAACGCCATTATTTGAATAACAAATGACACTCAATGCCGACCAATAGTTAAAAGAATTAAAATATAATATATTTGATATGTATATGGGACTTTGCTTCAGCTAAAGACTGTAATGGTTTTAACAACAATACAATACAGATAAAAGCTAAGGGATTCATAACGAAAATCAAAGAATAATCAAGCTTATTTACAAAATAAAGAATATAAAACTTTATAAAAGGTAAAAGGCGGGCCGAAATCCTCGGAACGGGTCGCTGACAGTGACTTTATTCCCGCATATGGGGTGAAAATATCCTCTAAGCTTCTGGACCACAGCAGTGTCTTACAAACGAAGGTTTTGGCGATAAAGAGGGCAGCGGACGGGATGATGTAATATAGGATATTTAATGTTGATATGCGGATCTGTACGGATAGCCAGACTGCGATCAGGGCGCTATCCAGTGTCTACTCGACATCGCGACTGGTATCTGAATGCCTGGCGTCTCTAAACGAGATGGCGACACACACAGATTTGAGTGGCGGATGAACTGGCGAGGATGTCCTCGGCAACGAGGATATTCAATATCTAATTGGGATGCCACTTTCCTCTTGCAGTCTTCTCTACTATAGGGTATTTAATGTAGATATCCGGATCTGTACGGATAGTCAGACTGCGATCAGGGCGCTATCCGGTGTCTACTCGACATCGCGACTGGTATCTGAATGCCTGGCGTCTCTAAACGAGATGGCGACACACACAGATTTGAGTGGCGGATGAACTGGCGAGGATGTTCTCGGCAACGAGTATATTCAATATCTAATTGGGATGCCACTTGCCTCTTGCAGACTTCTGGTTCTGCTATACATGTTGGGCAGGCATAGATACGGTAGAGAATGAACCCACATGCTCTTTACGAGGCGTACCATTTATATTTCGTGAACTGGCACACTAATGTCAAGAGTTAAAATCTGGCAACACCATAATAAAATTTAATATTTTTTAGCATAAGCATACTCACAACGTTTTGATGTACTACAACTATTTGTTTTGTTTACAGTGAATTAAGAAAATCAGTTTGGCCAAAGAATGGAAATTTCAAGAAAAGGTTTTCGGTGGATTATTTTTCACAACTTTCGAAGTGGATTATCTCAACTAGAATGTGTCGATGAACTCAGTTCTCTGTATGGTGTATATAGCTGGTATAGTGACTTTAATCGTGGTCGTTATTCGGTCGTCAACGAATTCCGTGAAGGTCATCTAAAATCTGTTGTTGTGCCACAAAACATAGATGCAGTGTGTGAACTATAATGCAAGGCAGTCATGTGACAGATGGGATGAGATAGAGGCATCCTTGCACATTATAATAGATACACTTTAATACATACGATTTCCGTTGAACACTTAGTTGTAAAAAAATTTGTTCTCGTTGGGTACCCCATAATTTCTGAATCGCTCATACATATCTCGGCAAACAGGTGAATTTTTGAGCAGTAAGAACATCGAATTGATGTCTCATTACCCGTACAGCCCTGATTTAACACCCAATGTTTTTTCTTCTTGTTCTCGAATATAAAAGATAAACAACCTGGTCAACGATTTACGAGCGCCGAAGAAGCAGTTGAAACGTTCAAAAACCTCAAGTGAAAGAAAAAAACTGCTTTTCATTTAAAAATAACTTTTATTATTTGCTATTCCTGAAACATAAATAGTAATCAAGCCAAATCTGACCCCTATATTACGGAGTCTATCTGGGGAAGCCAGCTACATAGGCTGCGAAACCTGGTGGCTGTTATTACTAGGCACTGGTTAGATGGTGCCTATGCTAGGAGACAGGTTCAATGATTACTGTTCAATGATTACTGTAGGAGTTGTCAGGATGGGGAAGAGGAGGAGACTGCCAAACTTATGCTATATCAGTGTCCATATCTTACAGATATTAGGACTCTTTCCCTTGGCATGCCATATCGGACCCAGCTGATGTCAACCTCAGGGAGCGTACTTTTTTTATTCATGCGTCTGGTTGGTTCATTTCAGGCCGGAGCGCAGCATCTAAGTCCGCCTGGGAGCTACCTTCTATGAGCATCACTATGAGATCAGTATTGGGACCAAGTGTGCTGGACAAGTCTCTGGTTATATTATTTTATGGCGTAATTAACACTATTTCTAATTGAGGAAAGTATACTTCAGTTATAAAAAGCCATATAGACTTTGTTATGATTAGCTAGTTTGATTTTGTTCTCAACTCGTCTAAAGGAATTAGCATTTGTTAACAATGTACTCGAAAATAACTAGAAATTATATCGAGTATTAGTAGAATTAGAGAATACTGCTATCATATGCACGCATATCTATAATAAATGATCTACACAAGCATTTTAAAATTGCAGAAAATTTTGTATTGAAATCCAAATGCAATAAATGCCCCCTTTTCTCTCTTATACTCGTACTGCACATGTTAGGCCATAACCATGAACATTGCGACAAATTATTTTTCAACATTTTCTCGGCTATTTTTGGGATACAAAATTATACATCAAATAAAAATGACTTTAGTTTTCCATTATTAAGCCATTGAAGTATTTTATTTTTTTTCTTTTGAAAACAACTTAAATAAGTGGCAACACCATAAACTACAACGGCAACAACGATAAAAACCAACACACATTAAAAAACATACACACATAGTAAGTAAGCACAGTGCAACGAAAGTCATTTCTGCAATACAATACAACCGCATAAACTACCCAAATGAGATGAAAGAAAATAAAGAAAGAAATCTGAAGAAATAAAGGAAAAATATCAACATTTTATATACAAACACACTATAAATATATACATACTGTACATATGTATATAGTACATATCGAAAGACGAAACTGAACCAAACTAAACACATTTACTTTGCTTTATGATTATTTGATTTTTTGGTAACAACTTTTTCTATTTTATTTTTCTTCTTCTTCGGCTTTCTTCTCCGACTCTTTCATCGAAAGAGGCGAAAAATTTAAACTAAAATTTAACGCATTCGACTACATCCGCTAAGAAACCAACTAAAAAGGAGTAGAGAAAATATCAAAAGAAATAAAATAAAACTAAAAGAAAGTTGAGTTTTTGAGCCCATAATCATAAACTCCCTCACTTAATGCCAGACCTCAGAAGAATGTATGGCTATTATTTTGTATAAGCAGAGATATGAAGGAGTTTTATATAATATGGTTGACCATTCTATTGGCTCGTTTTTTTTATTAAAAAAAACTGATAGCAAAAAAATGTGGATATCCTTTCCAGTGCCGGTACCTTGAATCTTTAGAAAAAAGTTTGTTGTTCTACTGCGACGGAATATTGTAGCGCCCATTGTCCTTAGATGATTTTTTGTCTTGGCAGTACTAAGAAATTATATCTATTCTGAAAATGTTGCCCTCATAAAGTGCATACATTTTGCACACTTTGCTCTCAAATAATCGCAGTGCGAAAATGTTGGACTAAAAATCAGAAAACATTTTTAATATGATTTTTTATTTTTGACACACGTAATAAACTATTTATTTTAAGCGTTAACTGTTAAATGTTTTTTGTTGTATTTTTTGCTGTGTAAAGTTTGCCGAAAATGCTACTATAATGTTCAGCTTTGAAAATAAAAGGCAACATTTAAAAAAATGAGGCAATAGTTAAAAAAAATTGTTTTGCTTAAAAAAGAGAGAAATTGAATTTCCACTTAGACAGTGGAACAACGCTGAGCTTTTATGGTTTAAAATGCGTCAAAGAATACTGAAATGGGTCTATTATAGATAGATATACTCTTGGCTACGTAGCTTTTGCAAATGTTAATCTATGACGCTAAGATGTAGCGGGAATATCAACAATAGATGCGTAAACCTGACAAAAAATTACTCAAATCGGAACGACGGGACCGCCACTCAGGGATCATTCCGGACACTTTTTGATCAAGCTAATATTTTCCACACTCCTGAGCCAAGCTTCGAATCTTCTCTCATAAAAACAACTCGTCTTTTGTACCCATTCATCTTTGAAGCCTATTTTATATTTCTTCACGCCAGAAATAGTGTATCTTTCGAAGCAGCCAATAGTCAGAAGGAGCAATGTTCGGATAGTACACACCCGCACCATTTGTTCGTTTCTAACAATTGTTAAGTAACTTTTACTACATGAATCCGAATTTCGCCATGCAAAAGAATGACTTAATCACGTCTGTCTTTCTATATTTTCTCATAATGTACGGTTCATACGCAATAATTGCAGTCTGCTCAGATTATCGAGTTTTTGGGGCTCGTAGCATACAATGCCGACTTAATCCCACCAATAGTGCAAAATTTCAGTTTATATACTAAGACAACGTAATTACACTAATCAACAAAAAATATTGTCGAATTAAACGAAATTTCGAAATAGTTATAAAACCCAAAAAACCCCACCAAAAAACCCAGTAAAATTCGGTGGGTTGGTTTTTTTTAAGCCCGGGTTTTTGTCAACCCTGTTCTTAAGCCACTAGATTCATTAAACTATCCAGAACGCTTCTTTACCTTTTCGGCAGATCAGAGTTAAAAGCATAAACTCTGCAGATGGAAATCAATTATTAGCTAAAAAAAACGAATAGGACGAGCCTGGCGACAATTTAAAATCTCCCTTTTTAAAGAACAAGTGGAGGGAATGCAAGAAAAGGTTAAAACCTTCTAAAATCCAGGATTGCCATGAAAATCTGAATGTGGCCGCAAATACAGATCCTTTTTCATAGAGTACAGTTAGAAACCTCAAAAGACCAGCTGACCCCCGTTGCTAAAGTTGAATGGAGACGATGTGACTTAGAAAAGAGGAATATATTTGTGGCAGGTTTTCGCCACAAATATTGCAGACGAAGTCAAAGAATTACTAACCTTATCATCACGGCTTAGTACAGCTTTATCATTAAAGTTTGAGTAGCATTACATTGTAAGGGTCAATGAGCTAAACGTTAAGAAGGCACCCGAAGTTTATAACATCAGCAATAGCATGATCACAAAGATGCCTCGCTTAACGAAAAATTTAATTATCTTCATATTCACTGCTGTTTTGCTCCTACAATATTACCCACGAAAGTTGGATAGGACTACAAAAAGGTGAGGTCATACAGGCCAAAAAGCATGCCGTCTAATATATACAAGATGTTCGAGAAAGCATCAATTAAACAAATAGATCTTAGAGTTAAAGCGAGCATATTCCAAATTATCATTTTGGGCTTAAAAGCAAGCACATCACAATCGAACAAACACATAGACACATAGGCTTAATATATTAACTGATACAAAATTTACCACCAAATGTTGTAATCCTTTTTCGAAGAGTAAGGAAACCTTTACCATAACAAATGGAGTCTAACCTATATCTGATATATTCTGTTCATATGTAAAGTATGCATAACCATATCTCAATGTTAGCCGATGATGTAACTACTTAATAATCCATGAAGACTATATAATGCAACTGAATGCCCTCCAATAAAGGTTAACGAGCAAAAATGTACCCACGTAACATTCACATTTTTGAGATTAAATATTTAGAAAATACATATTAGTTAAGAGAGTTAAGAGAGACTATGTTAAGAAATTTATGGATTTTTTTTCGTCAAGTCACAGAATTATCAAAATGCCCCGGCATAATGAACTTAATGGTGAAATATTGTATTACATGAATTCATTCTTTTAAATAGCTGCTTGATTGTGAATACAATGTTAAAAAAGTACAGTTTAGCGAACTGCAATGCACTCCCCTTCCTATTTAAAACTGCAGAGATTTATCGCCGTTGCAAATAGCATTTTCATTGCATTGCATTTTGCCTTTTTTCTCTCTCTCAATGAAGTTTCCATCGTCGCACTCTTCCGTCAGCCCATGCGTATGTATGTGTGTTTTTTTGTATATTTTCTCCATCAGTATTTGTATTCCTTTTTATATGTGAATGACTGTCTTAAATATTTCTATTCGCTTCAATATTTTTGTTTTTTTTCTATTTTTTCTGGCTATAATGGCTTTGAATGTGTTAGAAAAGTTGTCTTGGAAAATGTCTATAATTATTTTTAATGTTGTTTGCTAAGCGTACAATTGATGAGGCTAATAACAGTCACTGAGATATGAGTCTTTATATATGTATACGAATATGTATGTGTACGAATCAATGTTGTATTTGTGTATTGGAATGTGACTATACAGTGTATTGCATGCAATATATTGTTGAGTGTATTCTTGCCACATCTTATGAGGAGACATTTTTCTCGATAACTTTTCAATGGCTCAGTTGCTTTTCTTATTGTGTATACAACTGTGGAAGAAAATATGATTATTGCTTTGAGAGAAAAAGTTTTTATTTCAAATTCAATTAAAATTTTCAATAAATTTGATGATAAATTTCATTGAAGTTATTTTAAGATTAACATACAGTTGTTGGTGGGTAAGAAATTTGGGAATGAGATGTTTGAATCGTTTTCTTTTAATGGAAAAGAAGGTTATATGCCACCAAAAGGATTATACCACTTGTGATAATACACTCTTACCTCTTTACACAACACTTTCTTTTTACGGCACTTTGCTATAACGACCAGTTTGAATTATGGAAAACTCTCGCTTTACGGCATAAATAAGCTTCTTATACGATTGATAAATTGGGGATTCACCGTTTTTTAAGAAAAAGTGTAAGACAGGCAAAAGCGACTCGTTTTACGGCATTTCGTGTTGCGGTCTGCACTTTGAGAATCTATTTAGGTCGTATAAAGAGCTATGAGTGTACTAGCACTATGCAAATTCATTAGGCTAATATCCACTTTTTTATTGGATTTATATTTAGAACATACATATGTACTTATGCAGTAATATTAGAATGCACCCTCAAATTAATGTTGAAAAACCTTTGAGTAATTCTAAAATTCCAATAATTACTTCACTAGGGTGGTTAATAAGTCCATGACTTTTTGAATGAAACACAGTTTTTTGGATAAAAAATTAATTTATTTTTCAACAGTCTTCTTTAATCTCTATACACGTTGTCCAATGTTTCTCTTTATTTTTTTTATTGCTTCCAAGAAATAAGATTTGTCGATGATTTGTTAAAGTATTTGTTTTGTGAGATGATTTCATAATAAAAAAATAAAATTCTTTTCCCTTTTCCACAAAATAGTCACCCTGAGCTGAATTCGGTGAATAAGGCGGAAAAGAGCGCAATTTGCAAACATTTGTTTTTGCCGTGGCGAAACAGAACTTTCTTTTTTGCCAAAGACAGTAGTTTTTCTTAAATTTTCATCTAATCAGCCCAACTTTAATGTTCGCAATTGAAGATAGCCAACGTGGGTTATGAAGCGTGCACGCCGAAAAACCATCGCCATTATTATACTGGCTGACAAACCCTCTTTAACATTTTTGACAACGATTCACCCATTGAAATGTATTACTTCGGCTGCTGTTTGATCTATGGTGTGTTGTGGTGGATTCAGGGTTTAAAAATGCGGCAAATACTCATTTATATTGCGTTTGAACAACACCAAATACTTCTGCGAAATTGTCACGTGATTGTGTTTGTGGTAGATTGTGTGCAAACCAGGCACCCATATTGCGGAGAGCCTTTTCATACATAAACGATTATTCAAAATTGAAACCACCGAGCCACGTAGGATATCAATCGCTTCCACAATCTTTCGCTCTTTTAATCGGCCAATATAATGTTGTGAATTTCTTAATTATTTCGGGCGTAGAGATCTTAACAAGACTTCCAGAAAATTCGACATTTTCCCTACTTATATGACCACTAATTCGTTTTGATGTTTTTTTTTCACCCTACTTTTTAAATTTCAGCCACCAAATATGTGTAAAGTGTATAATTTCCGGGTATGAATCAAAATTCTACTGTTTTAAAAGTTTATGGTACTAGGACTCGAAGGCCCTTTTTGTACAATTTAGGGATATGAATAGCTATGAATAGTCAATACTTATCTACTCTGGGACTCTTAAGCTAAGGTCTTAAAAAAAAGATATTAAAGACTAAGTTCTAAGGTACTTTTACTGGAGACTTAAGATTGATCACTAAATTGATGATAGGTTTGATCATAACTTCTTTTAAAGCTTTATGTAACATCTTTAATTTCTTCACGTGAAGCTTTTTTTGACGATTAAAAAAATGCATAAACAAAGTCTAAATTAAAAAACGGACTGTTGAGGAGAGAGTGTACTTTTAAATAAAGATACAGTGCATCATAAAGGTAAAAGCACAATTGAAATGTTTAGAAATCTAGTAGATTAGATGGTCTGCAAAACCACCCAGAGTACAACATAAGCTAATTATTAAACCCACACATTATCTACGTACAGTTCGTGTAGAAGTGCGACAAGTTGTGTGTCCTGCGGACTTTCTGAAAAAAATGTACGTACACCGTTTTCGATTGGTCGACATGCTATTGTGTACCTTCTGTCATGATCTTAGAAAGAACGCCGAATATTCTGTCTGTTTTAATAATAATTCAGAAAAGGAGTATGTATATGTAATTTCAACAGCAGTCCGAACTTGGAATAAATGACTGTTGAAATAATATTTACCAGCTGATGATTAGTTCACTTTCAAGTCATAGCCAAAATTGTATTCCTTTTTTAAAACAAAATATTTTTATAAATTTTCATATATTTTTGCGTTTCTGAACTGTAACTAAATTAACTGCTTGATTCCAAACTGTAGGCGATAAAAGTAAATTTCTAATGGTCTTTTAAGCGATTATGGTAAATGTATTTAGTTTTGTTTGTATTGCATTTATCACAAATATCGTATAATTAGGCACCATCTAAATGTGCAAATAAATCTTCTTATTAAAGAAGCGCCAGTAAAAATAAAATTCAAAAGTTTTCACATATATCACTGAAGTGCTTATCACTCATGCTTAATCGTTTCTCTAAGATAAGAATTTACTTATGAAATTTTTTAAATAAAAACTCGATGTCTAAACTTCCATCACGAATTATGCTAACTTGGCCATAACTTTCAATTAAAAAATATTCGAATTTTTTATAAAATAAAACAAACCCATTTAAATACCGTTACACGCTTGTAAAACCCAAGTACTTTCACAAAATTGTAGTAAAATCTAACGAATTTTAAAAGTTTTATATTTTGAAATCCCTTTGCTATTGTAAATAAACCATTTTTTGTTGTTTTAGAACATGTCTCGACGTATCACATCTCAAAAACATAAACATTTTCAAAATATTAGCAAAGCTTTTACTATATTTCTGACTCATACCTCTTTTTGAACTTTTCCTGCACGTTGCACATACTCACAGTAGTGCCACATGCGTGTAATATAACTAATGCAACGACACGTCTTTCTTCTTGTTGCTGTTTCTGCAAAAACATTTACACTCAAATTGGGATTTTTATTATGCTGCATGGAAAATGATTTGTGAAATTTCGAGTTGAGCACGTCATATTCGAACATATTAAATGGAGTAATGGTAGACGGTGAAAGAAGAAAAAGACAAATGCTCGGAATTTGTTTTCACCAACCCATAGACGCTTTCGTGTTTATTTCCACAACCAAATGTTGTCGTTGTTCAAAATTATGGCCTAAATGTGCACTGTTTTTTTTTGGCAAATAATTATTCTTGGCAAAAACTGAATGAATGAATGTAAAATAAAAATTAAGTGTTTCGCACCTGCAAAACTGATGAAGCACGATTCGAGAAAGTTGCTTAGAAAATAAGTATAAAACCGCAAGTCTTTTTTAGCGAATTATGAGCAATATAAGCTCTCATACATAAACTTACTCGTATTATATCTTGTTAAGTAGCATTTAAGATCATATATGTGCACTGAAACACACACAGACTTTTTAGAGTTAAAAAAACACTTGAATAATCACCGGAAGCTCGTGCTAAAATCAGAAAAACATTTTTAACTTTTTTGTAAATGCAAATGCAAAGTGCATGTTGGTAAACAAATAAACCAAGCTCATCTTAGTTTGTAATTTGCACAGTGTTTTACCTAAGTAGATAGGAAGGAAACTTTTTAAATTTTAGCGAAATTAAATGAAATTCACAAATACATTTAAATTGAAGCCATAAAACGCTGCTGGGGCCTTAAGGAAATTTATTTTGTTCTAAGATTAAAAATATTGTACTACTTTAGCTGGTACTGGGTAAAACACATGACATACACTTTTGGACAAAATAAAGTGCACAATACGGTTTTTTTTTTATTTCATCAAAGAAAAAAAGGGACAAACTCAATATTAGTGTTAAAAAAATAAATAAATTTATTAATTTCGATAACATTTTTTTATAAAAAGCATAAAAACTTATACATTTTAATTTAACTTTCTCAGCAAAACAACCGTAGGGTTGGACAAAATAAAGTGTAAATGCAAAGTATTGGATGATGACCGAAGAAATATGAAGGGATATTATAATTAGTTGTAGCTCACACTTATTACCTATGACCTCACAACGTCTTTAAGGTATACCTGAGCTCAAGTTTTTCAAAATTTGTATAGAAATTTCTCTTCATTCGGCTTGCATTTCTTTTCAAAATGATGAATGTTAGTCCAATACTTCATTATAATTTTGTCATCTAGTGTGGTGTTCCAACATGTTCAGATCTTTCTTCAGAGCCGATCATTCCATTATTTCAGTATAGCTGACTAGAAAGTAATTTATTATTTTGTTATTTGGAAGATAAACTACCCCCCATTAAGCTTTCACCACCATGTTTCAGAGCATATGCAATATGCTTAGATTTAAATGCTTGTGAAGGCTCAGAGCATATTCTTTTAACGGGTTTTGCATTTTTTTAGTATATATTTCGACTCATCTGATAAAATCACTCGATCCCAATATGGTATTATTCTGGCACAATTACATGCATTCGGCAAAAGCTTTCTTTTCTTTCTTTCTTTGATTCTCGTACTGATGGTTATATCTTTATGTAAAAACTTTTTAGACTGATCTGGTAAGACTTCCCCGTATAGTACGTGACGACATATTTAAATTTGATTCTTCCTTGATCTCCCTAAAAAGAGAAAATAGTGTTTTTTGACTAGGATTGTTATACAACCTCTTTACGCTTTGTTGTCTTGAGATTTCACACAGAAACTTTTTTAAATTAATTTGATTTTCGAATCCTGAATAGCTAGAAGACTCCTTCCTTTCGCTCTTGATATGGATATGTTCTCTTTTTCGAACAATTCTTTGATTTTACTTTCATTTTCCCAGTCTTTTATTAACAGATTCCCAATAGTTTTGAACAACGGCGTTATTTGGATGTCCTGTGGAGATGTCTGAGGAAATGTTAATTTTTTGGCAATTTCGCCAAAGACTTGAAGGCTTTCGGAGGTCATAATTAATAAGGGGGAGTTACTGAATACTGATTATTATAACATTCCTTCATATTTCTGCAGTTATCGAATGTGTTACGCAGATTTTGATGGGGCGAGAAAAGCCATTAACATTAAAAGAAAGAGGAAAAATCGAAGCCTATTTTGAACAAAAGTTATTCATTTGGAAAATTGGAGCGAAAATCCGAAGAAGTGCTGGTGTTGTCTTCAATTTCATAAAAATGGAATTCCTATGGGAAAAACATGAAAAGAAGACCAGCAAGATATATTATCTCCGGTAGAAATGCGTTCAATTTTAAGAATTTCATCTAATTATACCAAAAATTAAGGCGAAAGCTAGTATTTTCACTGAATTTGCTAAAGTTCACATAACATAAAATACCGAATTGCACACAGTTGTCTTTTCTGACGAAAACAAATTTAACCTAGATGGTCTTGACGGTTATAACTTCTATTACCAGACAGTAAAGAGGAAGTAATATTAAGCCGTCGACACAGCTACATTGGTGGAATTATGGTATGGGGTGCCATATCATGCTATGGCCGGATTGAACTACAATGTAAAGCGATAAAACTGAACGCAGAGCAATATAAAAACATTATGGAAACAGCTTTTCCGGAATACAGTAACGTTTTTAGTCCTTTGTGTTGGACTTTTTAACAGACTGGAAATTGGCCAAAATGTGACGTAGATGTACTTGCCACCCTAGTTACCAGACTTAAACATAATGAAAACATCTGGAAATTGCTTTCGTGGAAAGTTTATGACGGAGGTAAATGAAGACGTTCCATCGTTGATCAATGCGATTGATACCGCTTGGAACAAGTTTTCCTTTAATTACCTTAAAACTCTCTACGATTTCATTCCAAGTCGCATATTTGAGGTTATAAAGCACCATGGAAGCAATACTTATTTTCTATCAGTTTTCCAGCACCTTTTTTCAAACTTTAATTAATAAATGACAAAAACATATACAAAAAATTTATCAATATTAATGGCGTTTTCTTTTCTGGAAAAAAATGTTGCACTTTGTTGCCCTGTCTTTTTTTACGTCTTAAGAAGTAAAATATAAACAAAAACAGAAAAGATACTATATATCAATTAATTTTTATTTATCATATAAAACTTTTTGGATTAGTGAAGTCAATTGGAATCATAAAAACCAACCTTTAAACCCTTTTTGTTCTTAAAAAAAATTATTGTGACATTATGGTGTTTACATTTGTAGTCTTTTGTAACCAACTTCACTATTAAATGCTCTGTCAAAATCGGATTTTCAAATTGCAAAGAGTTGGCGCTGCGTTTCCGCCGCGTTATTTCGGTATGCTCCGTACAAATTGTATTGTCATAAGAAAGATTGAAAGGTGAAAAGCTTCCCGATTTTATTTAGGGATGGTTCTACACAAGCCATACGATAGTAAATAATATCGTTAAGTTTTAACCTTTTTAAAACGTTTAAGTTCGTTAAAATTGCGTTAAAATAAAATTCCACCACTTTACTATTATTACAGTTTTATTTATTTACTACACTATAATGTTAATTCGCTTATAAAACACTTTTGTTTCCGCTTAACCATGTCCTTATATTATCACAGCCAAACGATAACTAAACTCCCTTGTAGGTACCTAACTGACTACAGTTTGGAAGGTTCCGGAAATATCGAACGTCTTCTATTTTCATAACCGTTAAGATAGTCGATTTGGTAGTGCTGCCAAATTAAAAGTGGGATACATATCTACCAAATATACCAAAATTTTGACATTTTTTATATTTTCGTAACAATGTGTTTAAATTCTTTTATGCTCAATTTCTATTATACATTTCAGAAATCGGAGACAATTGTGAAGTCTTATATACCTTTTTATTATAGATCTGACCATATTCCTGCTTCTATCCTAGACAAGAATTATAATACATTTTTAAGAACTGTTTTTCTTGTTAATAACGTACTCTTTGTACTCAAGATGGCCTGTGTGGTATTTTCTTCCAGCTATTTTGGTTTCGTCTTTGACACCTTGACAACCACTGATTAAGTTCGTTCCAAAGGAATTGAAATTTACCACTGTTATTTTTAAACAAAAAGCGAGGGAAGCTATTAAATAAAAAAAATAAAACTATGGTTTCTACATGTTTTTTTTTTTATTAAATTATATAACTTTGACTTATTTTAAAAGAAATCTTTAATCCTTTTTTCTTTAATTTTCAATAAGGTATAGTGCTGACACTGGTCGATATAGCCAGGTTTCATTGTGTTAAAGTTTACAGAAATACATGAACAGTACTAGGATAGTATTAAGAATGATTTATATTTCAATTGTAGTATAAGCATATAAGTCTTAAGATTATGAACTGCAAAATAACAACCAATTATTTATTTTAAATATATGCAAGCCCACTGTTCATACCTATTTCCGTTTTGTGTGTAATATTAATGCAGTAAGTACAGTAACAGTTCTGTGTAACCGTTAGTTATACATTTTTACAAAATATGGCAACACTTTAACGGTAATTTGTGAAAATTATGGCACCACCATGTGAGAGCAGACTTAATGCGTGGACGTGCTAATGGTTTCGACCATTTCATCATCTAGAAAAAGGAAACACACAAGCACACATACAGAATACTGTTGTTCATAAAAATGTTATTGTAAAAGTGTATTCAAGAGAGTGTATATGTGCGCTATAAAATATTTGTATGTGTAATTCTTAGAGGGGAGCTTTAATAATGTTTTATCATGTAGCATGCAACACTGTAAGCATGGTAGTATGAGGCATAACTTATTAATAAGATGTTTATATATCAACACACACACACACTTACAATTCGATATTTATGTATATTACTTATGTACATATATTGTGATCATATTTTTCTCGTTTATTATTTGAAAAATCCGTGCTTCTTTACTGTTTTGTATTTCGGATATTAAATGTTTATTATGATGCTAAATATTCTTAGACTAGTCGTGTTTCGATTCCAATTGGTAATTTGTATAATTTTGCAGTTTATAGAATAATATGGTATGTTCAAATGTGGCTAATAAGATAATGTCACATATCAATGCTTAAACATTGATGTTTCGTCATAAATTGTATTTACCAATGACAACAAAACTGTTAGAGTGGCAATAACAACTGTTAGAGTGTATCACAAGATTACGTTTTTGTGTAATTATTTCCAAAACAAGGCCATTTAAGTTAAAATTTTAAACTATAGTGTACATCAAACATAACAGTATAACTCTCTAATGATCTCAACACTTTATAATTAGTAATTTTTTTGCTTTATGGTTTTTCAATGTAAATCTTTTCAGTGTAAAAAATAAATTCGTGACATGTGGCAATGACAAAATTGCTCAGTAAGGTTTGCCATTTCAACACGAATAGAATAACGAATGAATATCACTTGCAAATCATTAAATTTTTTTATCAAAATTTGTGATAAATGAGAAATATTGTATGTTTCGTAACAAAATTGTTGAATTTGGTGTATAAAGCAGCCAGAGCCAGTTCAAGAGCTGTATACCATGAAAGATGCACTGTTTGTTGCGGATTGTGAGACGGCGGCAATATTTAGCAGTAATTCTTCAAGAATGGAAATGGACGGAAATCGTAACGTTGCGGTCAATGGAACAAAATTCTTTGAGATGATTATCTACTTTTTTCATAATGGAACAATTGGACTGGGCTGACATATGGTTGCAGCAACACAGTGCTATATACTAAACGACATGTGATACCATGAACGAGTTCGTTAAACAACCAATCTCACGTTTTGATGCAATCTGTCACGTCTTTCATCCCACTAGACTATTTTTTGTGAAAATACCTGAAGTCTCTTTTGACACCGACAGAAATGCTCAACAAACCGACAACTTATGGCGTAGCAGAAGGCAACATTTACATGAAATAATACTTTCAAATGGCAGTCATTCATTAATCGCCCCAATTAAATATTTTATTTACATTTTCAAACTTTCTGTGTTTTTTCTAAATCTAAACTGTTATAAAATCACGCGCTATATATAGGCTATGCTATTTCATCTTACAGGATGAAGTTCCCAGGTGAAGTTATAGAAATTCCAAAAAGGGTATTTACCCTCTCACCAAACCGAATAACTTTCTTCGTTTGAAGCCTCAATCTGATGTGGTAAACATATTAAGTTGCACAAAAGATTTAGTCGTCAAGGGTGTGACATCAATCAATCCCTTTACTAATATTCATGGAACAATACAAAACTAAAAATATTTAAATTAACAAATTATAAATATAATATAAATTGTAAATATAATGTAAATAAAAAAATATTTAAATTAACAAATTGTTAATATTTTGATTCATATAAAGGTCGATCACATTCTCGCCTTTGGCAGGGTAAGGAGTTGGTATCGTTACGAATTTTATACTCGTTTTAACTGTTAAGCTTTCTAAAGTGTAAAGTTTGTTGATTTTACTTAATACTGTTTTTTTTTACTTTGTGCAAATATTGCGGGTTAAAAAAGAAATAAATTATATTCAGGTTTTTAACTCAAAGTATTTACAATATCGCCAAATTTTCGTAATTATTATCATTCGAAGCCAGAAAGCACGGTGGTCGGACAAGATCTATTGCGCAAATTCCCTTACAGTAACCCCTCATAGCTAGTTCTTTAAGAAATTCTAGCACTATTTGGGGCTTGTTTTCATAATTTATATAGAGACACAAAAAGATCAAGTGACCAAGTTGTTGACGAATATATCTTCTGAGTGTAGGGCAATCGCAAAGAATATGCTCAGAGCCTTCAGTGTCAATCAATCACATCGACATACATTAGTCTCGAATTTTCTTCAAGTGGTACCTCGTAAAATACGCTGTCAAAGGACTAGGCGTTTAGCTAGACGATGGATGGCACAATTGTGGTAATGAAAATGTTGCTCCTTCTTTCTCTCGACAATCCGTAACTTTATTATCCTTATAACCCGCATATCCACATATCCAGCAAATACAACGACCCTGACTTTAAGAGCCGCTAAAACAAAGTATATAGATGTGTTCCCCTCATCCTCCAACGGATGGATTTCTGAAATCCCAAAATCATCTTCAACAATCCTTCTAAATTTTA